>BIMT01000013.1:0-329288 GCA_005406065.1 Metschnikowia sp. JCM 33374 | reverse complement strand
TGGTCACATCTTCCATGACCAGTGGAGACTGCTTTGGACGGGGCCGCACTTTCGGGGATTTCTACCATGTGGTTGAGTCGTTGGAATACCCCAAAAGTTCCATCCACCTTTCTTTATATTGCGGATCTGCGGAGTTATTTGACTCAGTCCAAGAGTTTTTTGGTGGCTCTTTTGCCAACAATGAATGTCCCTATAATAAGGTGACGCTTCTCTATGCTCCGTTTCTCCAAAACGATTTCAAGCCATCGGAAAAAGAACCCAAGTTACAGAGAACTCGCCGCAGGGCCATTGCTAGAGGAAGAAACTTTTTGGTGTTAAACTCGCTTGATGCAGAAGAATACACCTTGTTCTTGGATGCCGACATCACCTCTTTCAACCACCGTGACATGCTTGAACGGTTTGTCAAGTGTGGCCGCGACATCATTGTTCCCAGAATAGAGTACGGTCCAAATATTGACTACGACTTGAACTCATGGCGAGGACAAAGGAACGTGCCCTCCAATGCTCAGCTAAAACTCATGGACGAGAACAAGTGGGACGAGACCGACTTTTTCTCCGCGGACATGGACGGTGTCACGTATCATCTAGGTACACATGTGAAGGAAACACGGGATTTGCCTGAAACAGACGAGCGACGCGATTTGAACTACCTGTTCGAGTTGGACTCGGTTGGGGGAGGAGTGCTCTTTGCCAAGTCTATCATATACAAGCAAGGGGTCGTTTTTCCCACGTTGAACGTTATTGGTACCGCGTGGCTGAGGCTGGAAGGGTACGATGGCATTGAGACCGAAGGCTTGTGTTATATGGCACGCAATTTGGGGTACCGGTGTTATGGGATGCCCAACTTGGTTGCCCAACACTTTGTTTCTTGAAACGGGGCTGTTTGGAAAGTTTGAGGTGTACTTGAAGGGGCATGTTGAGGGCATGTTTAGGGTCATTTTTAGGGTCATTTTTAGGGTCATTTTTAGGCGTATCATCGAATATATGATGCCCTAGAATAAGTACGGTGATTATGTGAATGTACAGAAATCACCACCCTTTTGGTTCTTTTTGCAGTTTTTAATGCCTTGTTTTATATTTTGCATCATCTTGTTCTTCTTTTTCTACTTGCATTACTGTGAAGTCTCAAGATCCTTTCCTTGCTCCTCACTGTCTATTCTGGAAAGCGATTCCCAAAGGAATTCACCAAGCTCGTCAAATGATTTTCATCAAGACTTTGGCAGAAATACTTTGTATTACTGTTTTCTTTTTGTTGGCGGAGAGAACGAAATCGCCATATTCCTTCGTAGTACACCTCTATAGCCTCTTGCAAAAGCCCTTTCTAGCAAGGCTGCAAGCAATGGAAACCCCTTCGAGGTATACTAGTACCTCAAGTTTCAAAAAGAATGACCAAGTTTCTGGGTCCATTTCTTCATCTCTGGACCGCGTCAGTACTTGTGAAGCCCCTTCTCTGCCATACACGTTTACCACATCAACTACTATCCATGGGTGAGTCACATTTTAACGAAACCATTGACTTTCGATATCAAACGTTCGAAAGTGCACAGTTCTGTGTCTTTTGCCAAACCCCATAGACCAATATTTGTCCATGGGGTCTTCGGGTGGTGTCCAAATTAAACAAGGCCATAATTGGAAGTGTTCTGGATCCTCCAGCAGGAACCACCTATCCTCTTCATTCCGCGAGGAAACAACCCACTATAATAATCAAGTCCTACGTGTGTATGGGCGAATCGAAGACCAAGGGACCCGGTTGAGTTTAATATTTTGCGCTAATTTAAAAACAATCTCCAAATTTTGGGGGGACTTTTACTAACAACATTGGCGGTGGTATATCTTCGGTTCCAATCTATTGTGCTTTTCAAAGGTGCTTTTGGTGGGCACTCTTTCGAGCAACAAAACTATTAAATTATAAGCGTGTAGCTCAAGGGGAAGTGGTTGATGTCACCAGTAAGAGTAAATAAACACCAATTCTTCAAAATAGACGGTTGTTGAAAAGTAGCAGATCTTAAGTAATAGCTCCAATCTATGGGATAAGACTTCCTCAAAACGCACACCCGTACACCAAGACCAAACAGCACTTCAATTTCTACTTCTAAACTACTTGACATTTTCAAATTCACTTATATTAAAACGTGATATAAACCATAGAAACTACACTAATCAATTAGCTTATTTCTTGGCAGCCTTTTGGGCAGCCTTGGTGACCTTACCGGCCTTGTCGGTCTTGTCGACGGCCTTGATGACACCGACAGCGACGGTTTGTCTCATGTCTCTGACAGCGAATCTTCCCAAAGGTGGGTAGTCAGTGAAAGCCTCAACACACATTGGCTTGGTTGGGACCATCTTGACAATAGCAGCGTCACCGGACTTGACGAACTTAGGCTCAGCCTCCAAGGACTTACCAGTTCTTCTGTCGATCTTCTCCAACAAGGTGTCGAACTTACAAGCAATGTGAGCAGTGTGACAGTCCAAAACTGGAGAGTAACCAGAGGAGATTTGACCTGGGTGGTTCAAGACAATAACTTGAGCGGTGAAAGAAGCAGCACCCTTTGGTGGGTCTTGCTTGGAGTCACCACAGACGTTACCTCTTCTGATTTCCTTAACGGAAACGTTCTTGACGTTGAAACCAACGTTGTCACCTGGAAGACCCTCGACCAATTGCTCGTGGTGCATCTCGACGGACTTGACTTCAGTGGTGACACCAGCTGGGGCGAAGGTGACAACCATACCGGCCTTGATGACACCGGTCTCAACTCTACCGACTGGCACCGTTCCGATACCACCGATCTTGTAGACATCTTGCAATGGCAATCTCAAAGCCTTGTCGGTTGGTCTGGTTGGTGGCTCAATAGCGTCAATGGCCTCCAACAAGGTCTTACCGGAAGACTTACCGGCCTTGGTCTCCTTCTCCCATCCCTTGTACCATGGACAGTTGGTAGAAGCCTCAATCATGTTGTCACCGTTCCAACCAGAGATTGGCACGAATGGAACAGTCTTAGGGTTGTAACCGACCTTCTTGACGAAGTTAGAGGTCTCCTTGATGATTTCCTCGAATCTGTTCTTGTCCCACTTGACGGAGTCCATCTTGTTGACAGCAACAATCAATTGTCTAACACCCAAGGTGTAAGCCAACAAAGCGTGCTCTCTGGTTTGACCGTCCTTAGAGATACCAGCCTCGAACTCACCAACACCACCAGCGATAATCAAGATAGCACAGTCAGCTTGGGAAGTACCAGTGATCATGTTCTTGATGAAATCTCTGTGACCTGGAGCGTCAATGACGGTAACGTGGTACTTTGGAGTCTCGAACTTCCACAAAGCGATATCGATGGTGATACCTCTCTCTCTCTCAGCCTTCAACTTGTCCAAAACCCAAGCGTACTTGAAAGAACCCTTACCCAACTCGGCGGCTTCCTTCTCGAACTTCTCGATGGTTCTCTTGTCAATACCACCACACTTGTAAATCAAGTGACCGGTGGTAGTAGACTTACCGGAATCGACGTGACCGATAACAACGACGTTGACGTGGTTCTTTTCCTTACCCATTATGAAATATTGCGATTAGCGTGAGGAGAAAAAAAAAAGGAAAATTCCAAAGCTAGTGCGTAGGGCGGATCCTGTCATTTATATATTGCAGTTTTTTTTTTCGCACTTTCTTCTTTGGCCTTCTGTTGCGGCAGATGCAATAGGAAAAAATTTTCTCTCTGCGGCGTGCACACGGGGGCGAGGGCTAGTCATCGAACGACATTAGATCTTCCCAAGAGTGCGACATTCTTCGGGGTGGATGAGGCCACGAGGGTAAAAAGATTTGAGTCTTCCATTGAATAAAAGAGATATAATGGGGGGAAAAATGTTGTTTTTTTTCTTCTCAAGCATAAGCCTTCAGCTAGAAGAGTATTCACCCGTTGCATTGACCTGAATACACAAAGCAGAGATATGAAAATGAAAAAAAAAAGGAAATTGATAAAAAAAAACCTCCTCGTGGGACATTTCTCTGTGCAGGATGGGGCAAGTGGGCGGCCCCAGCGCGGAGGAGAATGGAGAACCTAGTCGTTAGTTGCGCTGCGGTATCTACTCCGCTGACACCCCGAGGGAGGGAGGGCCATCGCAGAAACCTGGTGCGACATTTTTGATCCCCACTGAAATTTTCTTTTCTTTTTTCTTTTTTCCTTTTTCCTTTTTTTTCCTTTTTATGCCTTTTTTCCTTCTTTTTTCACTTCCCTTGTACGGCCAGCTCACATAGACAACATAGGAAATTCAAGAAACAACGGATTTGTGAAAATAAAAAAGCTCCAGTAAGGTAAAATTGACACTAGTAAAAACACCCGCTCTCTTTATTTTCCAATTTTCTCTAACCAGCAATTTCCAAGCTTTGACTTATTGCGGGTGAGACTCCAGCGACAAACGAGCGGACTCTCGTGGTTATTACCTAGTGAGGTCGGGCTATATGCAGGAACCGCGGGTTTGCAGAATGGAGATTTGGAAAGTCCGCACATGACGTAGAGGTGGGTTTCCCAGGCGCCGGCGGTGTGTCTCAAAGGTGGTTTCCAAACCGTCGGGAAGAGAAAATTTCGATAAAAGGTAAAAAAGATTTATAGTAGGTTGGTTTTTTTTTTTTCTTTTTTTTGTTTCTTTTTTTATTTCAAAACGCCTTTTGTGTTTTTTGTGAGAAGTTTACATTGTGAGGAGGAAGAGGGGAGTGCAAAAAACTCAAGCTCTCCAAACTCTCCTCTCACACTAATCTGGACGACTCCTGCAAAATGCCAAAAGATAACGAAAGAAAAAAAAAAAAAAAAAAAAAAAAAGCAAACCATTAGGCGACGTTCTGATTCTGGTTGATAGGCTACTTTCGGAAACTTTGGATAGAAAACTCAAAGTACTTCGGCATCTTACTGTATCATGTATTTGTGTTTCTTGGTTGTTTCCGGGATGTGTTGATGACTGTCCATGATCCTTGACAATGAGTCTTGCGTGACTAGTGGAGGCAATGTCGCTTGCTATTCTTCATGTCTTTGATTTTTTTGGAGCCTTTTTTTTTTTTTCGCAGCTTTTTCGCTCGGAGTAGCCAGGCTCGGCGAAAAGAAAGTCGTATGATCAAACGACAATAATAATTGGAAAATCTGAAAAACACGCTGGCAGAGGGATTTTGTCGGACGCTAATCTTTATGGTGGCGGGTGTAATTCTTAGAATATCATGGAGTGTAGTTAAGCGGGCCTTGGCTGATATACATGGGCAATCTCCTAACTATAAGGATATTATTATATGTGGATATTAGGAAGTTCCAAACATGTCTCTGGGTGCCAGAAAAATGAATCCACCACCTTCGTAGAACATCATTTTTTGGTTGATGTGACTACGAAAGCAAGTATGTGTACAAGGGTGTAAAATTCTGCTTCAAGCATGTCTTAGTTCTCCCTCTTCGTCTACCTGGAGATTCACCTCGAAAGGGGAAAGAAGTCCCACTTGCTTGAGAGGAAACTTCTCATGTACACTTTGGCGAAGAATAATTTGCTGTCTTGTATTTTTGAGTGATAAAGAGAAGAAGTTTGAAATTTATAGAATTGAATATAAAAATGGTTGATGGCTAATTCGAATCGATGAAGAGTTCGCAAGTACGTGCAATTTCCCAATTTTCTCTGTTACAACTGGCTGAGACAAGTAACTTCTGTGTGCTTTTAAATTAAGGACCTACGACATTCCCGAGAAGGAGCAAGCAGCTCTAGGCCGGGCCCGTAGTGTGGAGGTTTTTCCAGGAAATATTCTCGGCCTAACCTTGGCCCGTAATATCATAATATCATCAGAAGACAAGGTTTGGCCATTACGTATCGTTGTACTGGGAGATTGAGTTTTGTTGCATGGTTTATAGTGAATGTCGCAAACACTTGTTATGTGAAGAATCACAGCAATTTGAAAGAATCTTTCAATACCTGATGCTGGTTTTTTTACCGCAATACATGTACTAGGCTCGTCTTCGTTTATTGTTACTCCTTCTTGTTTTCGGTTCTCATATTTGGCTATGTGGGCCAGCCTAAACAGGTAATTTTCAAAAGATGACTTTCTTTTTTTTTTTGAAGACTGACTTTTGGAACTCCATAATCGATTAAACATTTCTGAGATGCAATAAATTCTCTCATTATGACGCCTCACTCGTTGCGCATCTTTTGAGTTTTCTCCAGACATAGTCTTCCCATGACTAATAGCACGGCTACTGTCGGCTCCTACATTCCCAACTATTCAGAATCCACAACTCCATCTCACCATATCATTCAGCGCCAAGAAACGGTTCTTACGAGCTTTATTCTCGTTTATCGCCAAAGCACCAACATTCTTGGTGATTTACCGAGAATACCACCTCAGAACGCAAAATTAACTCGGCATTTAACGGGTTTTTATAAAAAAGCTCTTTTCAAACACCTATAAGAAGTTTTCTTTTCGTTGGGAAGTGTGGTTGACGTTCATGACGGTTAATGACTCGCATCATTTGAGATCAAAACGCAGTGAATGAAGAATACTAAAATGCCGGAGGAAAAGACGAACTAATATAACGACACAAGTCTAAACCAGGCTCTACTCAACGCCATATGCAACCTAGGATATAATACATATACTCAAGTTTTTCGAGGTACTTCGGTATCACGGAGTCCATAATTCATGAAGTGATAAGCGCGAAGAGTAACCAGCATATCGAGCATGTTCCGTAAACAAATCTAGGATTCAGTGAGCCTTTTTCTCTTCTTTCTGTTCCACCTTTTTTAGGTTTGTGTGATCTGAAGTCGAGTCTCGTGATACTTTAAATCTGTTTTCAAAAATCTGTTTTCAAAATTTAGCTGAATCCAAGTGAATGCGCATTATTTCATTTTCAGTACAGTCTTCGTCACTCCAAGTAGAACTACATAAACTCGTACCAAAAAACGAAAACGCCATTAAATTTTATTTCTTTTAGCTTGAAAGATTTATATTGCTTTTTTGTTTGCCCAATATGCCTTTTCATCTAACCTTCTCTCTGGAATGTCACCTTAGAGTAAATTTTCGCCTCATTCAATGTAACACCAAAGGATCAGACGCGCGCAAGATACGCGTTGGAACTCACGATAGAGTAGAGAGATTTTACATTGTTATAAAAAGACTCTAAGAAAACGAGAAACTAGTAGTATGAAGATCGAAACGTATTATCATTAAACTATAAGCCCATCATTTCATGGCGCATGTCTGCCCTACAGTCGCACAACTCTATTCACTATCGAAAAGGTATCCCAGCTTTTGACCACAAGATAAATAGTAGCCATAAACCCATTTCAAAGAAATAGGGAGACCCACACTCATTGTATGGCTGTGGTCGCTCGTGGTATAGCTTCACACAAGATCTACAATTTCATAGTTTCAATGCGTCCTACCCACGATCGTCAGCCCTGGTCCTTCTACGCTTGGGTAGGCGATCATTGATGTCGCCCAACTTCTTCCAGAGATCAGAATCTCCTCTATTGGAGTCGGCACTTCCATACCCGACCTGGGTGAGATTTTCGTCACCATCAATGCTGATATCAGCTTCAGCCGCCCCGGCTTCTTCAGAAACATCGTCTTTGGTCGTCAGTACCTTCTGCGCAAGGGACTCGCCACCGCCCACTAATCGGCCATACTTCGGCCTCTCTTTAGCCTTCCGTGGCGACGGAAGCAGCACACGCTCCCCCGAGTCTTGTTTATCCTGGGCCCCAGGCTCTGTGGTTTCGTGGACAGGGTCATTTGTAGGATTCCTGGCGGACTCCCTGGTAGATTTCCTAGAATGTTCCCTAGAATGTTCCCTGGAAGTACTTTCACCCGTGGATATAAGAAAGTCCATCAATGACGACGGCCGCGATGCAGATTTCGGTGCATAAATGCACCATGTGAGATCATAAATATCGGGAAATTGGAGGTTGGACTGCTTGCTCAGAATCTGAACCATTTCCCAGAGATAGGCAATGGAAACCACAGGGATGTTCCATTTTTTGGCGGCACTGATCTTATTTTTCGCCGACATTGCCGAAACAGACCGTGATTCTTCCCCGGTCCTATAAACAGGACAGTCCACTATTTCCTTGTGTGTGTACCCAAAGAGTTTCGGGCTGTTCCTCATCAAGGACTTCTTGAAGAGGTTGACATTGACAATAAGAAGGTCACGCTTCGAGTTGAACACCTCGCAGAACTCAAGATTGAGGAACCCAATCAACTTCTCGATATGGAGAAACTCCACCCCAGTGAACCCGCTGATACACACCTTGTACCGATGGAGCAGCGGCAAAATGCCGTCCATGGGCGTACACCAGGTATCCTGGCGGATTTCGTTATAGTAAACGCTACGTTCAATAAACCAGTCGGTGACGATGCTGATTTCCTTGCGGTTTATGCGCCGTTTGGTTGGCCCGGGAAGCATCAGAAGCATGAGCTCGGATTGTGGACCGTCCCGCACAAGCAACAAGATATGCGTGATTGATTCGTCGTCGGCAGCCGACACAACTTCGCCCAGGTGAGACTTGACTACTTTACGTAGAAGGTTTTGTTCTGGAACTGAGAGACCTACGGGCAAGAACCGTAGTCCTTGAAATAGAGTGCTGGTACGAGAACGCGGGGGTGGCAGCCTTTGTCGTTTTCGAGGGTCCTGGTTTACATCCTGATTTATCAGCCGCAGACGTAGTGGAGGCGGCGATGTAGATACAGCGTCAATCCGCGAGATGTTTTTGCTGGCGGGGTTTTCTGAAACCTCGATTTCCGTTGCAAGGTCCGGGGTTTCGGACCACGAACTGTCGCGCACCTGTTTGAACGATGGCTCATGCGTGTTGCTCATGATGGACGACCATACATCGGAAGATTTCTTCAAGAGAGGGCGATCACGCTTATCAGCAACGGTGATGCCTGTTGTAGTTCTTTGTAGAATGCCGGCGGGCCGCAAGGGAGCGGACCCAGAAGCGGACCCGGAAGCGGACCCAGACGTGGACCCAGACGTGGACCCAAGCGCGGACCCAGACGCGGACCCAAGCGCGGACCTTGACGAAGTTGACTCAAGCACAGATTTGGAGGATCCAGATCCCACGGCCTGCGCTGGATGGAGCCGCGATAGGTAGAGTTTTTTCCACACAAAGGACGCGCTATTGTATAGATTAAAATTGCCCGGGGTGATGTCATAGTTCTGTACATCTAAAGCGGCGCCTCGAAGACACGAGTCATATACCCAGAGTGGATGGACCGCAGGAATCCTCCAGGCCTGTCCCTGAACAAACCGTTTGCCGGTGGTATCCGTGCCCACAATCAAGTTACAATCCATGGTTAGGGTGGCACTAACATCGGCACCTAGTTTACGTAAGGTTAGGATCAAATCTTCCACTGAAAACGCGTCTCGGGGCATCACGCTCGGCAAAGCTTGTGCTGGTGGCGTGCGGAAGCGTTCAGAAAAGAGTTTGGTATGTTCTTCTGGGGAGGGCCGCTCCACACGGGCCACACAGATCGTCATATTACTGAAGACAGGAAGCAATTGAGTATTAATGTCAAGCCCCGAATCGTCTCCAGCAACCCAGCGGCTATGGATGTTTGAGATGGCCGAGGCGTCCACAAAACCCATGTCGTGGCGATATCGGATGGCATACTTGTATTTTTCTGTATTGCGGTCACCTACTACGAGGTAGTTGACCAGGCTCATCAAGTCCGAAGATAGCACTCCTCCCAAGGTGTTGATCTGCGCCTGGAGTTTTTCACGATGCACAAATGCCAATGCAGTGCAGCAGAAGGTCAAGCCATCAAATGGCCGGGACATATCTGGAGGTATGGGGAGGTATGGGGAGATATTCGGGGAGTTATTGGGGGAGTTTATTGTTTTATGGGAGGTTTTTGGCATGGAAGAAGTGGATTTTTGGCATCATCATGTGACGCGGAGATTATATGCCGGATAGAGTGAGTCCAGAAAAGAAGAGAGGAATATCCGGGTGAAAAGCTTTCTTTTGGTGTGCTGATAATCCCACAGGCGTGGCATGTATATATGTAGCATTATTTTGACATTTACTGGGGAATACGAAATCCTTCCACGGCATGGCCAGAACAATAGCACGCGGGTGCACCAGCGTCACGTGACGAGAAAACATAACGCGTCACCGGCCAGGAGTGGGGGCGAGTTTTGAGTTAAATCGAGAAAAAAAGAGCAAAAAAAAAGAAAAAAAAAAAAAAAAATCATCATCCAAATACGAGCGATCTGTGAGTATTCATATGATGTAATTTTTTTTTTATTGTTATGGGGAAGTATCGTCGAGGTTGGTGTATTAACAGTCGCGTGCGCGTGCTGGTGAGTGCGGTGGAGACCCACCAGGAAAGATTCTAATTATAAGGATACGCACTGGGAATACTCGATATAAGGATATAACTTTTCCTTACCATAAATCCAGTGGAACATGCTAGGCAGGCAATAAATAGGATTGAAGTGTGGGTTTGATTATGAAGTGTAAAGACCGTTGCGAATGATCCTGGATGCATTTTGGCGGGTCCATTAGTATCATGGCTATAGATGTTAGTATGTATTATTCATCCAGTTGAGTTATCCCCCTTGTTTCGATTTACCCACACTTGCAGTTTCAGGATCCCATCCAGTTGCTCGTTTTCATGTTTATATCGAGGCCACTCTGTTTGGAAAAAGGGCCCTAAAGTAGTAAGCACACGCCAGGGACAACGGACGAACAGCCTTTACCGAGCCTAAATCTTACAAAAGATTTGGCATCTGATACTCTAAATTTGCCGAATAGTATTCAGCCGCACTCTTTTCGTTGGTGTGACCTTGGTCTCTTCTCAAGCTCTTCCCCTTTTAAAGGTTCTCCGGCTTCCTCGGGGAACTGTTCCGACCGGATATTCCGATCAATGCAATCAGTTGGAGGTTGCCGAAGTGACACGGGAAATCCAATGCACCTGGTCTGACGTCCACAGCTTTTGGTTCCTTTATGACGGCCCACTTTAACGGTACATCTCACATTCACACACTGTAGGGTGCATGTGATGGGGGCCATATTAAAGACTGTGGAAAAAGAAGTTTCGGGAGCCCCTTAGAAAGACCAAAGAAGCGATTAATTAGAAAGAAGCATAGAATTCATGGTATTCCCAAATTAGAACAACCCCTTCCGTAAACACAACGAGTGCATACGTGGATAAGCCCATTCCAAGCTTCTTAATTGCTCAGTGATATTTCTCAGACGGATCCACTGTTTTATTGAGCCCTCCTTTATCTGGAAAGTCATACGAGAAGAATTCTTGGATTAGTTGACGGTTAACACTCTTCACTATGGGGAGAATCCTCGAATCTCGGGAACACCTTCCCTGTTAACAGGGACAGCGGGAGCTATGCGCCAATTACACGGGCTCCCGGAACACGCCGAAAAGGAGGGAAATCTCAACAGAGGAAGAACAGACTTTTCCTCCATATATATGGCACGAATATGGCATTCGAAAGTCCGAACTCACCGCGAAACCAAACCACAGCGGTCTTTCGAAGGTCTTTCGAAGGCCACCAGAACAACCAGGCTTTTTCAACTAGAACACTTAGTTTTTCAAGAAGGTAGACTTCTCCCAAATCAAGCTGTAAATGAACTCCAGATGATTTGAGACAAGTACTAATTTCCCGATATTTCCTATTTAGGAAGGAAAAGCGCACACACGCATTAAACACTCCGTTATTGCCTAAGACGGACAAAACCAACAATCAGTAAATCCGGCTCACCCAAGTTTTAATGTGGCAGGGCCTATAGAAGGGCTCTTGTGCGCTAGGCCTATCAACATATCCCTTTAAGCGTTGCTTTTGAAGCCCGTTCCTCAAAATAACTGTGATAGCTGGGAATATTTTGCTGAAACAAGTGGTTTCTCTTTCAGCCCCCACTCAACTCATTCTGAAATTTTAGGAATAAAACCTTTGTCAATCTCTTTTGACCCCGTTGTCTTCTCCATGTCACCAGAAAACCATCGAACTAGACGGGATGAAAAGGATAAAGCGTGCCACAAGCTCAAAAGTTTACTAACCGGATAATCACCAAAAAGGCACACCATCTTGGGATAACCATGCGCGAGTGCTCATCTATAAGTGATTCACAGGGACTGTTTGAAAACCTCTTTTCTAACCACAAATCAATGTGACAATATTTTGTGGCAGTTCCGCAAGTACACGCCTCTTATGGGCGACAGATACACGAAGAAAAAAAGCATAGAGAAGTTGTTGTTGACCCACTTTCACTTTCTCCTTTTTTTTTCTATTAATAGTATTGAAACGTTTTTATTAATGTTTCCTCGGTTTATTAGGAAAGATTAGCACTTGGGGCGGCGGCTGCGATTTCCGTCTAGTGCAGGGTAAAAAGTTTTCCCAGCGGCGTTTGGTGCCCTCGGATCTCACCGTGGGGGAGTGGCTGGTCACGTGCGATATTTTTTTTTAAAAAAAAAAAAAAAACAAACACCCAAAGAGAGCACGAAGAAAAATAAACAGACGTGGGGAAGCAGATGTTCTCCGGTGCAGATTATGAGCCCAAGAAATTGTGTTTTACATGTAGAGCTTAATGCCATTCAAGGGCTTTTCAAATAGGATCATTCCATCTGGCGGGAATCGGAGTGGCGGACCAAACCCCGGACCTTTTGCTGGCGTTTTGGAGCCATCACATGTTCTGGCGGGTCCGACTTTGAAAATGAAGAAAAAAACAAAAAAAAAAAAACATGAAAATTATTGCCGGATTTAGTGCTGGACACTGCGCTGGATTAGGCGCCGTGGCAGGACGTGAACCGAGGAGCCGCTTTATTTAGAATGCTAAAGAAAACGAGGACAGAAAGTGGCAAATCGCCTTGGGGAGCTTTTCATAATACCAGAGCACTCTAACAAAAAAATAAAGGCTCAAATATTTCAAGGAAAACTCAGAAACTATCCAGTGCACCTTTTTCATTAAGTTGCAAAGACAATAAAGATAAAAAAAAACGCATTGTGATGGGTTATCAGTGCCCCGAAGATGCCCTTGTTCATTCGCTTCAACCTTCACATTTATCCAGAGGCTAAGGAGAGAACGCAATACAAAAACCATTGATACGCACAAAGTATGCAAAAGGCGCAAAACACGGTAGAACCCCTTCGAAAGTCTCCAGGGTAAGCCTCGGGGGATTGGTGTGTGTATTCATCGTGAAGCAAACATGATAACGTTGCATATAGTAACTTCCTGTTTATCCAATGTCCTCTTCAGAGTCACAGTCGCTCGAAGCATCCAGATGTCGTGTGTAGTGAGCCTGAGACTGCATCAAGAGCCGCCAGGCGCTATATATTCTATTTATAATATACGGCAAACACTATATACAGATTGTGCATTATACCAAGCAGTAGGTGAATCATTGCCCTTATCTCCGTGGGCAATACAATAGAAACCAACGTGGGTGACATGGAGAGAAATTACACTGGCGAGAAAAGCCGAGAAATGCCGAGCGAGAAGATTTCTGGCTGTTAGATAGTCTGTTTGGAGGTGTGTTTCAGAAAGCACATCAAATCTTATTTCTGCCGGGCCTTTCCGCTGCGTTGTCGAGAAAAAAAAATTTATTACTTTTTTTTGCTTCTCTCGTGTTTTGCCAGCCAGGTCAAAAATTTCTTTTTGCGAGGGCTGCGTTCACTTTGCTCATACGCGCGTTTCTGGGCTGCACCACCACCAGGTTTTTTTTTTTTTTTTTTTTTTTTTTTTGCGGTGTTATTATTATT
Organism: Metschnikowia sp. JCM 33374; assembly: GCA_005406065.1. NCBI lineage: Eukaryota > Fungi > Ascomycota > Pichiomycetes > Serinales > Metschnikowiaceae > Metschnikowia > Metschnikowia sp. JCM 33374. Next base: position 315,567 of record BIMT01000013.1, on the reverse strand, counting down.
GATTTTTCCGCAACATCAGCACATATATGCGCCGGGGCTGAAGCACGCTTATCTACAAGCGGCATCTTGAAATAGTAACCTTAAGATACGAAGTGATGTATGCTTCTACATTCTCTTGGGTGCTTGTAATGAAAAATACGAGATCACACAAGAAAGTTAATAATGGGCGGTCCCTTGACGGGTCCAATTCTATTATTAACATCGAAGCTTTTTCGTTGATTGTTTGTTGGGGCGGGTGTCACCCCATGTTATTGTGTAAATTTGTTCCCCATTGTCTCAAGTTCGCTTCAGAAGCTACCCCTATGCACGAAGGAGAAACGCCAAGAAATTTCCCTGCAAACAAAGTACCCGCTCCTGCACCACGCACCCACGCACCCACACACTACCGCATGCTCGGAATTGAAGCATGCAAGAAAGCCTCTTTCGAGGCAGACGGCAATGCCCGTCCGTTGTTGGCGCAAAAAAAGTATAAAAGCACCAGGTCGCCCGTGACACTGTACAAACTTTTTTTCCCCATCATTCAAGTCACTCGCTAAAATGCAATTCTCCACCGTCGCTGTCCTCTCCGCTTTGTCTGCCTCCGCCATGGCTGCTTACTCTAACGCCACTGTTGTCACCACCGACGTCACTGTCACCGGTTACACCACCTACTGCCCAGAGTCCACTGTTGTCACCATCACCAAGTGTGACACCGTCTGTGCCCCAACCACCATCACCGTGTCTTCTGCCACCACCTTGACCATCACTGAGCCATGTGTTGTCCCAACCACCTACACCACTGAGTTCTTGACTGTCACCAAGTCCAAGTCCACCTCTGCTGCTCCAAAGACCACCACCTCTGCTGCTGCTTCCACCACCGCCTCTGTCTCTTCTTACAAGGGTGCCGGTGCTAAGAACGCTGCTGGTGTTGTTGCCGGTGTCGCTGCCGTCGCTGCTGCTTTGTTGTAAGCGTAGAACTAGTTTCTATGTGAACTCTATTTCACTTTCGGTATCAGGTATAGCTTAATTAAAAAAAACTTTTTAAACCATCAGCTTAAAGCTGCTAATGTAGAACCACGTAGAACCACCACACGAAAAAAAATGCATTGCTGATACGGCAAAGCGGCACTCGATGCCGGGCCTGTTTCGGGATGCGCATTGCCGGATGCGTCGGGATGCGTTTGTTTGTTTTGTATACAAAGCGGGTAATCGCGAAAATGCTTTGCCTTGCATTTGCGTGCACCCCCTCGGCCAATGATTTTCCGTGGTATTTCCGAGGGATGGGCATGTGCAAGCGGTCCTGTACACCGGCCACATGCGCGATCTGTTTTGGGGGGACCAAAACAACTGGACCTCCTGTAGATTATACTCCCACGTTGGATTCTGCCTAATACATGTGCCTGAGGATTTTCCTTGCTGTTGTTTGGATGGATTGGTTGCTGTCCCACATCCATGATGGCGTGTTTTCATAATATTACCATATTACCATATTACTATATTCTTTTATTTTGCTCCTTTTCGTATTTCCATGTTTTTGTCCCCGGCAACCCATGACAAACTTTATTTGTGGGGTGTAGAGTTTTTTTTATGTGAGTACAGGCGCATGTGCGTCGTCAATAGAGTATACCATTTTTGACTATTATCACATTCCTGTTTACACAACTCACATTGTTGCTCTGACACTAAAAACTTAATTGGTGTTTGATTGCTGTGAATTTTTAATGCCAGGTAAGTTTAGCCAATTCAGACACCCGGGGGTTGGGTAAGAATTGGCCTTGTAAATGTCAAAGTAATCCAAAACAACACTTCTACAGAGCATTACTTTTTTTTTTCTGCACCAAAAGTGAGATGAGATGGACCCCGGAAAAAACAACAAACAAAAAGAAATACCCCGATTGTTGTGTCTCGTATTTTATGTGGGTGTCACATCCCCGAAGTCAAAAACACAGGAGTCGAGGATTGTGCATTAAGGGAGGATGCCCCCACGCAAAAAAAAGAAAGGAAATCATGTGAGTTTTGCAAATATCTTGAAACTGTTTCAGTTCAGATATCTGGGAATAGTGTTTATTCAAGCCCGGAAGAAAACTACGTGGGGGATGATGGGCGTGGTGGCCACCCCTTTATAACGATTGGGGTTGCGGGCCAATTATTTGCATAACGGGGTTCCTCTTTTGCTAGCCAGACGGGAAAGGTGCTGGAACTTTTCCGTGGGCTGCAGAAGCTTCGATTTGCTGCCGGCGGAGAATCAATAAAAAGAGATACCCTGGGATTGTACCCGTTGTTGGGGTTTAAGGTTTGGGCTATTGGTCCAGACACGACCCCATACGGAAGAATAAGTATGCTTTTACCGGGCTCCGTAGGGCGTCATCGGGTGGGAGACATTGTAGGTGGATGGGGTGTGAGTCATGGCCGCCATTCGAGTTTTCTCGTATTCTGTTGCCGTGGCTCTAATATTGGGTGCCATCAATGTAAACGTTGTAGGCATGGCCACTAACAAGGAAGAAAGACTTTGACGGAAAGGGAAAGCTGGATTTGATCAAAGACGTTCGTAGTCAGCTTTGTGTATTCTAGGGGTTGGATTCCGAAGTTCTTTTCTTTATTTTTGGCTATTTTCGGGTAAATTACCAGTGTTGCGGCAGCCAGAAGAAATCTTCCCGATAAATGGCCCGATGGGACAAATAAAGCAGGAGTGATCCCATTGCTGGTGCACATCAGCATTTAACCAAGGTATGGTAACATTTTAAGGAATATTTCCCGAGCAATGGTCATTTAAACACTCAATTCAGGCCACGATGCGGTCTATTCAAGCCGGTGGTGCTTAGTCTAGATACGGCCCCCAAAAAATGGCACCTGCTAATTATTCAGACACATTTTAATGCTACAAATGTGAAGGACAGTGTCCACGTGGAGGCTTGGCGATTTTTTCAAAAAACAGATGGAATTAGTTAGATTAGCTGACATTTATGGAATTGCGATAAACTTAGAGTTTTAGTAAATTCGGAAAGATATCCTCTTAGAAGTATGTATTATCAGTTTGTTGATCGTTTATCTCTTGAAACCACTCCATCGGATATGTAGGGACCCCAGGAGAATCAGTATCTACGAAAAAGTAGATGGTGCTGAAGCCGAGTCTGTCAGAAATGACCCAATGGGGAAATATGCCGAAGTGAGGGATTCGGATTTAAGAGCGAGCCAGACTTGTTGCACTTGTATAAAATTTAGATACCTCTAGGCAGTGTTGATCAAAATTGGGAATGTGCAGATTTTAGCGACAAGTATTTTGAGCTATATTTTAATACATTTTAATACATTTTAATACATTTAAATATATTTGCCGTTTACTAGGTGTGGATTCCGACTCGGGACAAACGTTACTAAAACATATATTCTGATATATTGTACGGGACAGCAGGTTGTACCAGTAGTTCAACTCGCCCTTATTATTAAGGTCACGACAACGAGATGGAAATCCCGCAACACACAGCTCCATTTCGGTGTCCACGCTTTCTTTCTGGTGGTTCAAATAACGCCAAAGACAGCTACTATTTTTCGGACGGCAAAAGATTCTATCTATGATGGCAATGTCTGCGGTTTCTGAGTGTTTAAGTTCTCGGGCGAAGAGCATAGTAACGGACAAGCGAAACAGGTTAGATCCAAGTACGATGGGGATTTTGGCGATTCTCAAGTCGAGAGGCTTAGTCACAGACGAAGTGAGCATCCTTGCTGATTCCTCCATGCCTATTCAGCGAACGGTGGGAAAGTTCAATAGCGTAACGGCTACTGATGCCAGCGAAGTCCAAGTTTCTGAAGAAGAGTGGGGGATTGATTGTCTGGCGTCAAGCGAGGATGAAGGGGGTTTTTATGATGGTTGCTTGAAGTATTTATGTGTTTTTCTGCTCTTGTTGACAGAGGCTCAGAATAAAACTTTATTGGAGAGACTGGCATGGGATATTCGGATCGCATTTGTCAGAGTGCCCGCCAATTTAAGGAAAAAGAACGATTTAGATACCTGGCCAAATCTAGAAGGGGTCTGCAAACGATGGGGTTGAAGTCCACGCTTTCTAAAAATATACTTGTACGTGGAGGGACACTGGGGGCGGACCAGCTCCACCCCGGGGCAACAAATATATATATATTGTTTTGTTCGATAGTAGTGTCACTCGATACAGCAGAAATTTCAAAGATAAGTTTTTCAGTAAAACAAGTAGTCAATTATCCACTCTAATCAACACTGCCCGTAGCCACGACTAACAGATCCAGGGCCAAATATACTGCTCCTTCGAACCACATATTTGATGATTCTTTGAAACAGGGCATGCGATCAATACATATGACATCATTTTGCTGACATGATATTTACCATCACGTTATGCCAATTTGAAAAAAGAAAGAGAAAAAGAAAAAGAAAAGGGCTCTTTAAAGAGGGACGAGCTCGACCTAGTGAGCCGATGAACGCAGCTCGCAAAAAGATGAATCATGGACTATCTTAATAAATCTTCAATGACTAAAACTAGATACCGATTTTGGCAAAAACTTCCCGGATCAACATTTTAGTTGAAACGAAGTCGAAATTAGCGAAGGAAATCCTACTACTATCTACCCAAGTCATGGACAACCCACGAAAGGGCATGCCAGAAGAGGTGGTAATAAATTTATAAACCCGAAGAACATAAAAGATTTTGAGCTCAACTTCATCCCCACAGGCGTTGTTTAGAGGCATCTTTCGAGAAGTTGTGGATCGAAAGCGGGGGTAGACTTTACGTTGATGATTATACTCGCTTCATTACGTAAACTACGAGGCAAACATTCATGACTCAGATATCGCTCTCCTGAAATACGTTAATGCCAACTTTTCGAATCTCCATCAATGGACTTCGGTATACATATTTTACTTGGGCGAAAAAGGACAATATGGTAAACGAAACTGTTTGGTACAATGTAACCGGAATTACAATGTTGAAATATTCTCGGAAGCTTGATAGGTACTCTATATAAACCACGGTCTGGACTACTTTTAACGTGATTATTGCCCATATTCACCATAACTTACCGAGGGTTCTGGGATCCTCAAAGGAAAAGTCTCTCCCAGAAAAACATCATGTTCTAGATCGGCATTATTTTGCCATGTTGATGGGCCGTCTGACACCCTGAAATAATGCATTAAAACACTGTGACGTAGGTCCACCAGCCGTAACAGCATGGGCCCAAAACGTGCCAAACGCTAATCACTGCCAAAAGCAACGATTTCTACCCCTAAAAAACACAGCCCTTGATATTTTCCTCACTGGGCTTCCCACTTTCAATCATCAAAAAGCCATACCCGCAGCCAGTGTTGTTAACCGTCGCTACTTTCGCTACTATTCCGCTACTCTTATAATACTTGCGCAGATTTTGCGGGTATTAGTATTTATTTATAGTAAGTAGCGATGGTATTTTGGAGGTATTTCACAATACTTTTATCGCTCCTTACTACTTTTATACTGGTGGAATTTCGACCACAACAGATAGGAGTTCTATTCGGAGGTCACAAATGCTTTACTTACTGCACCTTGCACAGTTCCAGGCGACCAAACATGTGGTACTCTAGTCCATCCTTAGACGACCTTGCCCGAAAGTGAAACTTACAAGTCTCATCTTGACTTTACAAGCTTATTTTGATATGAAATGTATGGAGGTATCTATTTTTTGTAGCCTAAAAAGAATCCACCATCTTGAATGGGGGTTCCTTGTCGTCTAAGAGGTCGATGTTCACAACACGTTGTGGAGAACCTGATATTTCTTCATCATACGAGTTAAGTGCCAAAAACGTAACATTTCAGAAACACTGTAGCCCGTTTCACCCATATCGGCATAGTCATGCCAAGTATCGAAATGTGTATAATTCGTCGCACTTGCACAGTACAAAGCTCTTGAGTTGGCCAACAAAAAAAAGTGATAGCATTCCACGGCACCACCTGGACTGTTTTCCGTTGGTTTTCGGTTGTTATTGATGCTAGACACTGGAAAGAAAATTTTGAGAACCAGAAGGACTTGAAAAAAACCCCAGAGATTTTCTTTTTTTAACACCAGCACTTCACCTATATTTTCCATCTTTTTCCACCTGGGAGGAAGGACTTGTCAAGACGTTTAACAACTACCCCTTTGCCATGTTCCGGAGGCGATGTAAAACTCCCATCCCAACGGACCCTGGGAAAGCCTTCAAAGAGCATGCTGCCGCCCACATTTACCTTGATTGTCATTTTACTCACCTCTGCTGGCGCAGAGCCGGCCTTTCAGGCCGACCGAACCCAGCCCTCTGTGTCGGTACGTTGAATGAAATGTCTCCACTCGTGGACAAGTTTCTATTCTACATCAGGACGTTAATTGTTCTGCGCAAGCTCGAACATAATGTCACTGATACTACCCAGAGAAACAACCTGGTAGAACAACAACGAGCTGCCACTCTAGCTATTCTGGATTTGACAGAGAAGCTGCTCCATCAAAAACTTAAGTTTTTTGATTTGTCCTACAACAAATTCTTTGGAGTAAAATGACAACAGAACTCCTCCTTCCTCCCTGGGATCACCGCTCCTTCCTCCCTGACCTAGCCTGCGATGGCTACGCCCGGTGACCGTGAGCCACCACCCCAGTTCTGAGAAGGCCCATCCTGACACCCTGAGCATACAATCACACAACTACCCATTTTGACTCATCATGAGGACAGTTCCCTACGACCCGATTGTGACTAAGTTCCGACCAAAGCGTACGGGCACTGGACCTCCGGGCAGAGCCCTGCCACGGGTGTTTTTAGACCGATGAATCGTTCAGTCGACTACCACGGTTTTCATCCGAGGCGAAACTAAAACAATATTCTTATTCCATTTATGGACCCTACGTATATAGAGTAAACCATGATAGTAAAACAGAAAACCAACAGAGAACAGAAAATAAAAAACACAAAATAGAAAATACAAAATAAAAATTACAAAATAACAGAAAAACAAAACAAGACAAAACACAAAATAACAAAAAAAAAAACACCAAAACACACTACATACATCAATATCTCCCTCCCCTGCCAGTCCACCCTACACGCACGGAAAATCACCGCATATGCCGGTCACATGACCCAGGCCTACATCTCTCCAGGTGAATAATTCATCCACTTTTCTCCACCAGCAACAACTCCACCACGCCTGGAGATTCCGCCAGCTAATCCCCGCTGAAGACAGACCAACCCGTCCTCCTCCAAAAATGGCCGCTGAGCTGCTCCCACACTTGCCCAGCTCCTCCAGGTTTGTCCCCGTGGACCACGCCATGCCCCAAATCAACTGGTGTCACAGGGACGGCTTGTCCGAGAAGAAACCCCCGGAAATTCTTGCGAAACCGCCCCGTCCAGCGGTTGAAAAGCTCTCCACAACCACAGAGAAGTCTATCCACCTCACAAGCGCCAACTCCAGCGCCGCCTACTTGCCGATTCTGGCGCCGGCCAGCCGTGGAAAACGCGAGTCCACCGAGGATGTTTTCGTCAAACTACAGCGCTTTGTAGAAAGTGATTTCGGCGCCCGCACGGGGGAAAACCCAAGTGACTTGGCAAATATCGGCTCGCCACTCACCACTGGGCTTCCGGCGGCGCCAAAAGCCGAAGGCCCGGCGGCTTTTGCCCCCTCAAACGGGCGCCTGGGTCCCCTGTTTAGCCACCACAAAGCCCCCGCCCCCAAAGCCCCTGCAACTGCTCCGGCCACGGAAATCCCCGCTTTTGAGCTTGCGAGCCTTGAATATAAAGACCCCATCCTGCTTGTAGAAGGATTGGCCAACGAGGGAAGAACATATGGCGCGGTTAAGGTGAAAATGGGCCTCCCCTATATCCGTGCCCGAACCGGGTGCCTAAACCCAGATTCCTTCACTTTCAAAACCAACCGCCTCCTCAACAACCCGCGTGAAAACGAGCTTTACCACCGCCTCAAGTTTTACAACCAGCTTATAAGCTTTCACACCCGAGAAATCAGGGACCCCGTCGACCCCACCCCGGATGAAAATCTACCCCCTGGAAACGGTAAACAGCCCCCCAGGAATACACGTTCTGCCGAGGGCGTCCAGCACATGGACCGTTCGGACTCTTATGGACCCTCTACCGACGCGGCGGCATTCTCTAGCGATGCTGAAACAGCAGCCAAAGACGCCACACAAAAACAACCCCAGGAACTCAACAACATAGCCGCCGAGCCCACAGAAGGGGCCACACCAGTCTCCGGCGACGACACGCCAGTGACAACAGAAGCAGACCCGGCTAGACCGGCAAAAGCACCGTCCCGCACCAAACTCCCGGTGTTTCTCACCAAGTTCCCCATGATGGACAAACGGCCATTGGATCTCTTTGATCTTTTCCGGTTTGTTATCCGGAAAGGCGGCTTCATTGAGGTGATCAATAAAAAACTCTGGGCCCAAGTGGGCCGCGAGTTGGGCTACAAGGGGAAGATCACCAGCAGTTTGAGCAGTTCTTTTGAAGATGTCGTATGCAAAAATCTTGTACCCGTTGGAAATTTACTTGAAAGACACCGTGCTCGAACTAACGGGCGACACCCACAACGAAAACCGCCCTCTTCTAAAGTCTATGGCGACCACCGACGAAGGTGTCTCGCTCACCACCAATGGCGGATTTCAAACATTCAACTCTACCAATGGTGCCACAAAACGGCCCCATGAAGCGGCCCTGACTCATAGCGACTCGTTTGCCACAAAAAGATGCAAACTAAACAAGTCTGCACCGCTCATTCTAGGCTCCGCCGCAGAATTCCGCCGCTCGCTTCGCCTCAAGGCGGCCAAGGGCTTTCTCCTCAACGACCCCCACTTGATTGACTTGAAGACGCCACTTGTCATTTCGCTAAAGGACGGTAGCGACGCCAAACCAAAACTAGAGGAGCTTGTTTCTCCCACGGGCGCAGCAGCCCAAGTAAACAACTATCTCAAGTGGCTTGCTTGTCTCCTGCCAGTTGTGCAAGATTCCTCCCGCCTCGAGGTCAGCAGCAAGTTGGCTACCACGTACTCTTTACGCCAGTTCATCGAGAAGGATTCCAAGTTCCAGGAGTTTTTGTTGCGCAATTACAGCGAGGTTTTTGTCGGGGTGGCAGAAGCGACGGCCTCAGAAAACACTGCACTCAAAATCGATGCCAAGGTCCATGTCACCCCTACAGATATCGAGAACCTTTTCTGGGAGTATGTCCATGATGGGCCCTCCGAGTTCTGCAAGCTCGAGAACTGTCCCAAATTGCCTGGCTCTCTCGCCGAAGGAGGCGTAAATTGCATTGGCAGCGATTTTGCAAGTCTAAAAGCTCAGATGTATGCTGGGCCTAATGGCCTGGACTCGTTCACCAATGGAGTCGAGACTCCCGGAACCACAAATAATAACCAAGCTCTCTTGGACGGTTATAATAACGACAAATTTACCCACAATGCAAGAGTCCTTGCTGGAAACTTGGATCCGTTTGATATATCTAACCTTCCATATTTGCCCGACTCGCTCTTGGGAGCTTTCACAGCCCCGGATTTGGCAAATACCGATCTTGTCAACCCAAGTATGAACATTGGCATGACATTCAGCACGGAAAACTGGCGGTGCGAGGATCATTTCACCCAGCTCTGCAATTACCACTCCTTCGGAAAAAGCAAAAGGTGGTATTTCATCCCGGAACTGGAGTTTGAGAAGTTTGAACAGTTACTCAAGGAAACCATCGCTACCCAAAACAGCACCATTCCCCGAGTGAACAAGAATTACGACAAAAATTGCTGGGATGCAGAATCTCTTGCGAATTTCGTCAGCACCGACGAGGAGATAACCAGCACTCAGTACGAGTGCCTCTATAACTCGCTCGAAAACATGGTGAGCCCTTTCCCGGAAATAAGGGCGCAGAATGACAACCCTGTATTCCAACGTTTGATTGATCTCAAAAGAAAAAAGTCACATTGAACCAGGAATACCTCATAACCCCATCCATGCTAAAAGAACGAGACATTAAATTCACCACAACGTTACAGAGGCCTGGCGAGTTGATCTACAAATACCCCAAAACATACTCGTTGGCAATCTCTTTTGGGTTTAATGTAAGCGAAGAGATCAATTTTGCAACCAAACTATGGCTTGATTATAGCATAGAGGGCGAAAGGTGGTTGCAAGACCAGGGTATTCTCCCCAACTTGCTGGCTTTTAAGCTACTTACTAACTTTGCCCAGCTTTTGGAGTCTGCCAGCGGTAGCCACAACCACTTTAGTCCCGAAGTGCACTCCAAAGTTCTGCAAAACTTCTCCGCGTTGCTTGAAGACGAAATGGCGTTGAGAAATTCCATTAGAAGCAAATTCAAGGTTAAAGAGGTTACCATCGAGGAAAGACACATTCTGGAATCAGACGTCGTCACCGATGACGATTTGCTGAGTGCCTTGCCTTCTAAAATTGTCATCCATTCGAGCGAAACAAGCCTGTCATTTTCCATGTCACTTGCAAATTTCGACAGTTATCTCAACGACGATGGATCCATCAAGATCCAGGAAGATATGACCTTTGCAGAGTTGTTGAAACATCCGAAATTTCAGATCGAACTTCATTTGTTTTATTCGGACGAGAAATTACGAGGATTCCAGCGCTCTTTGAAAGGGTTCTCCGTTGATTTTGAGTCTTGGATGTCAAAATATGACGAATTAATGAATTCCGAGGATGAAATGGTGTTGAAAAACTATAAAACCTTACTCCACGATGGACAGAAGATATACTCGGCTCTTTCCGGGGCTCAGAATATATTCGAGACATTTTGTCTGGGAAAAACGCTCAAACCTGAAACTGTCAATCAAATGGAGAGAATTGAAAATTTCAAACAACAGGTTGAAAATCTTAGGGAGTTCGTGGAGGAATCATCTGTCATTGTAGAACAGTGCCACACGATATTAGCGTTGAAACACCAGCAGCGAATTAGAAATGGCACAGCAGATCATGTTGACCAGAATGAAGAAGACCATACCGAGAGCTTGCTGTTGTTAGTTGAGTTGGCCAACAAGATCCCACATCTCAACTTCCATACCCCGGAGTTTGAACTTATTTTGGAGTATAAAAACGAGATTCAAAATTTCGACCACGTGTGTCGGTCTCTTATTGAACTGGGTGCCTCTGGAATACCCGAGATTGAAGATATGATAAACCTTGGCACGTCGTTTGGCATCCAGATTCCGTCCTTGAAATTTCTCATTCGTTTGAAAAGCCGGTTGGAATGGATAGAGACTCACGATGTGATTGTTGCTGGCGGTGATCCATTCATTGGGAAAAAGGACATCTTTTCTCTTCCGGATCTAAAAAGATTCCGTAACCAGGGAATGGAGGCACTAGCAATTGGAGATGTTGAAAAGTTGCGAACGATTGATCAATTTTTGAAGGACGGTTACGAATACGACGAGTCGATGAAGGCTTATATCGCCGAAAACAAGTGCCTCAATCACGTTGACCTAGTCTTACTCGAGTCCAAAATCTTAGATATGGAAGAGAGATCTAAGATGAAGGGCAAAGATCGGCTTTTCGTCGAGTTGGATACCTATGGGAAATTGGTTGATTTAAAAGCCCAAGAAAAACACATTAAGTTTCTCCAAAACTTCTCAAGTGATACCCACAGCCTATATGAAATTCGCCAGCATTTGCTAGAGCTTTCAAGTTGCACATATTCTTATGAGGCAGATCATGTGAGAGGGAAGGTAGACCAATGCGAGCAGTGGTTGAAGAAAATTGAAAATTCTTTGGCTTCTGTTAGAGTCGCCCCACGTCAAAGCGGGGCTCCTGCTGTCACCAGAAGTATCTGCAATGCTGGGCTTGTCAAGAAACTAAAGGCTCTTGGCCAAAGTACCCAGTCATCGTTGAGTGATGATACCACCGATGTTTTTGAATCATCGTCACCTTTCTTGTTTGTTCATGATCTACAGGACGATGAAGGCGGCCCTAGTCCTGTACGCTATTGCTTATGCAGAGACTATGAAGAAGGCACAATGATTGAATGCGATGCTTGTCATGATTGGTTCCACCTAACTTGTGTGAAGGACATTAGTAAGATAGGTGACGATGATGAGAAGTATTTTTGTCCTTGTTGCCTAGTGCTCTCCACATTCCAAATCACGGCAGAGTATCCACGATTCAATGATAAACTTAAAGATGTGCTGCTACTTGGATTGATTCAAGAAGGAGAAGCGTTGCAAGTAAAGCCCAACACGGAATTGGGTCTTCTCAAAGAATTATGGGCCACCACCCAAGAAGCCCAAAGGTGGTTTTTGCAACCTATTATGCGTACTCGACTTGAGAAGCACGGAGCATTATACCAGATGTTTTTGCTACGGAAATTCGTGGGGTCCCCTGTTATCATTGGGTCCATTGTTGCGTTTCTCTTGAACTCTCTTAAACTTACGGACTTGAGTTGTGCATTTGAAAGAATAGAAAAACCGCCAGTTGATCTCAGAATAGGGGATGAAAAGATGCAAGCAACGGCCATGGGAAGATGATAGAACAGACCGAAATGAACGGGTCCGTGAATGGCAGCAACTTCACTGACACACAAGGGAAGGAGGATACACAAGGGAAGGAGAATACACAAAACATTCAAGAATCTGGTTCTCAACCTCATACGTCAATTGCCAGTGGATCAAACTCAGCGCAAGCGCCACAATTTGATCCCATTTTCGAGACCAATTCTACAGGAGAATCTTCCGGGCAAGTTCAAAACCACGCCCAAGCAGACTGTCTGGCGGAAACCCCAGACGAAAGCACCTTAAAGCGAACCCCAGACAACTCCGACCCCAATACTGAAATAGTGGCCGTAAGGCAAGGCGAGTCTTCCATAGGCCCATCTTTGGGCGTGGCCCCTATAACCCAGTCCGAGACTCAGGTAGTTTTGAAATCAACCCCCCAAGAAAACTCAGTCCTTACGGGTGATCATGCTGGGAATGAAACCACGAACCCGCAGGTTGTTTCAGATCCTGGCGCGAAAGCCGAAGTTGGCCAGCCCCTAGAGGTCACCCAAGGCGCACATTCCGAGTTTCCAGGGGCGGAAGCGGTACTAGCAAAAACAGCGGAGAAAGATGACCACTCCAGGCCCGTGGAGCCACCCCAGGCTGAGACTACAAACGAACCAACCATTGAAAATAAGGCTAACCATTAGAGGCGAAAAAAAAAAAACGAGGCGAAGTACGACTGCAAATACACGCAGGTGGTTTCCAAATATTTTTTCCCGGCTAGCTTTTCACAGTGTTTCTTCATGTGTTGGTTATCTATGAGTACGGAATTATGCGCTTCCAGGGACGGACGTGGAATCTCCATCGAGATTGCCGCACACCAGCACAGCACCGACGCGTGCACCTTGACGCGGGTGGATGTGCAGGCCGCACAGATAGAGTTGAATATGGAAGAAGAAAAAATGCACAGAACCCACGTCTTGCAATTCCGAGCCTTGTGGTACAAAAGCCTTGGATAATTCCGGTGCCCCGAACTACCGTCACCAAACTATACGATTTTGTTTGATGCGTCCTGTCGAAAAGGCAAAATCACCTGCGCGCAGGGCCATTGATATCTGCTGGAGAAGATGCTTGCCAGAAAACAGGTATAAGTACCTTCAAGCGTCAGAGATTCTTGGATTAATTAGAGAGTTGGAGGGTTTTCTTGGGATTGGTAGTCTCCTTAACCCCGAAGAAGAGGCTTTGCTTCGCACAACACTCAAGCAGAAGCCACAGCTTCGACTTTTTAAAGGCGAATGTCAGAGTTTCATCCTTGGGCTTGTTCATTTCCCTTCAGTGGAAACCTTTCTCGAAACACGGTTCAGAATCACACCCGAAAGGCTTATGGCATTGGTTGATATCCACGAGGTTGACTTTCCAGAAAACAAACTGAGATGTTCTCCATACGAACTGCCGGGGTTGGGATCTGCTTGGGCCGATGATATCCGTACAAAAAGCACCAGAACATTCTCAAAGAGCCCAGATATACTAAAAGCAGACCGACCAAATAATTGGGAGACGGGGCCCAGTGAATCTGCCTCTTCAAGCTCCTGGTTTTCAAAATGGAGACGCGAATCTCCTCCGGAAGAAAAATACGCGCCAAGCTACAGAGACAGTTATCAAGACCCGCTACGATACAGAGACGACCATAAACCACGAAAGAGCGAAACCGGCACATGGCTTTCTAGATGGATGAGTATGGGTGCATCGTGGGTTCTGGACTCAGTTAAAGAGGTTGCGCGGGGCCCAAGCTCTCGACGAGAAAATATATCAGGCGTTCGTGCGGGCACAGACTCCACCAGGACACGCATGTTTACGGAGCCGATCAAACTGGAGGACAGTCCAAACGAACGTAAGATGCATGAATTGAAAGAATCCCTCGCAGATGTAAGGTTCCATGCTAAGAAGTTGGAGGAGGAGTCGAGAATGTCTACAGGTAAGTCCATGAGCGAGTCCCTCGATGAGTTGCAGGCAGCCGTTCGGGAGCAGGCGCGTCTTATCGCGAGACTCGAGAGAGAGCGAGAGAGAGAGCACAGACAAGGCGGCCGGGAAAGTTGGCGAGGCCAGCGGAGTAGTCCCAGAGCCCCGGGGGTGATTGCCAAAATATACGTTCCTTGGGACTACTTCACTTACGCGGTGACATGCTTTGTCAGGGACTTGGTGGAGGAGGTTTTCCCACCAGGAAGCAAGCGCACGCCGCCGGAGTTTGTCGTGCGTGTTTTCAGTCTTTTGCTAGGGTACTTCGTGATGATCAACTTCTTCAAGTTGGTGTATTTTGTTGCGGTGCTTGCCATGTACTCATCGGACAAACTGCTTCCGTATATATTCAGCACCGAAGAGCCCAGGGAATCGGCGCCTCTTTCGTGGTTACAAGAATTCCCCACGTTGGAGTATTGGAGCTACCAGTTGAGAGAGTGGACGGGGTATTAGGAGAATAGAGTGGACCGGGGTTTAAGAAAAAGCATGGAATCTTCAGTAATAAAAGCATGGCGATTAAAAAAAAGTAAGTAACCATATTAATTATCATTATACACATAAAAGGAAAACAAGTCGGGTTCTATTAGACTATGGACAATGGAACACACGTGCATTCATCAAACAAGAAGGAAAAAGGTATACAAAACACCACGCTTAGTTCATTTGCTTGACCAAGTTGTTGATGAATTGCTCTCTGTTACCGGTGTCACCACCTTGGATGAAGTGGAAGAACTTTCTCTTTCTGAATCCACCGTTAGGGTTAGACAATCTGAATGGGCACAAGAAGTTGTTGACTTGCTTGAAGTTAGGACCAACAGTGTAGATCTCGTGGATCAAGTCCTCAATGGAAGCAATACCGTACTTGCCCAAAGCGTTCTCGATGATGAGGTTGTCAGACAAAGCAATTCTTTGACTGTTCACCTTACCGTGACCTCTCTTGTACACCAACTTTCTGACGGTGGCCAAGTTAGGGTAACCGAAAGTGACGTAAGGCTCAACCAACTTAAGCAACTCGGAGGTGGCCTTGGTGACCTTGACGAAAACACCGGCGTTGATTTGAGTCAATCTCAACAATTGCATAACCTTTCTTGGCTTAGGTGGGATCTTCATGATACCCTTGATTCTGACAACGAAAACCAACTTTGGCTCGGCCTCGACGTAGAAAGAGTTGGTGGCTCTGGCCTCTCTCTTGGCGTCAATGACAGCACGCTCAGCGTCTCTGTACTCCTTGTAGTAAGCAGCAGTTCTCTCAGCGATAGCCTTTCTCTTCTCCTTGTTGGCCTGGAATGTTAGTATGGGGGTTTTAGCAATGGGGTTGGAAATCTTCTCAGTCCCGAAAGATGGTTAACTGAATGACAACATTGCGTGCAAGCTAGTCTCTTCAAAAGATTGTGGTCTCATCTTCAAAGATTTCTTAAAAAAATTTAGTACATACGGCCTTTCTGACTGCCTTGTCGGCAGCACGCTTCTCAACCGTCTTTTGGTCGGTCTTGGTTTGCTTGATCTGGGTCTCTGGTTTCAAAGTGCTGATGATGTTAGTAACAGGCGTGTTTGCGGGGTCTAGCTCGAGCCAAGAGTGACTTCTTGAAGTAGCATCTCGAAGAAACTTCTTGATGTAACATCTTAAAACGTCTGGTATCATCTTCACTAAGGAAAGGTGTGGAGGGTAAAGTCATGAAGATCCTCGTCATTCAGGGATGACCTCGGGAAATACAACGTCGGGACAAAAACGTAACGCTCCGCCGAGGCTCTAACGCCCACAACAGATTGTTGTTTATGTCTTACGACAGCACATTGGGCCAAGACCCGTTGTGGTGACCACCAGGAGAAAAAGAACATTAAACAGGGTAAAAAAAGCCCTACCAAGTTCGAAATCCCCCAGTGGTCGGTTGCGTTATATTGCTTTCACAAGATTCGACACCATATTAACAAAAATAATGGCGCGATTCCAGGAACAGCAATGTCATAACTGAAGCATGAGACGAGAACGGCGGAGGAACTAATCCACCCACCATTAACTTGTCCCAAGCCCCTCAATCTCCCGCGCCGACACAGTCAGACACAGAAGACACACCATACCTCAAGATGAACAAATGCCATGAGCTAGAAGTAGTGATGATTTTTGTGGAGGCACATACGTAGCCATTTTGCAGAATAGGGATGGTGAAAAAAGTGCGGATATGCGGGCGGATGCGCGTGGTTTTATAGTGCGAAGAAGTTTTTCACCACGGCCGCCTAAGCGATGAGACGGTGCGGTGCATGTGCATAGAGACGATTTGGTGCGCGGATATGGGTCCGCGACACACGCATGCACGTGACTCGGCCATGGGGTGCTTAGGGCTGTAGCCCTGGCCCTGGCTGGAACTAGTGTTGGGTGCTATTTTTTTTTGAGGCGTTGGTTGAAGTTGAGTTTTCATGTGGTTTTACGTTTACTGAAAACAGTGGGCTTTTTGTTGGGAATTTATGGATGTGTGGGGCACACGGTTGTGTCCACTTGACGGAATCAAACGTTGAATCAAAGCTCACTGGAAGCGTCTCTCTACATAAAGTAAGATTACGCCATAATTATGGGATCGGATGGTGAAGGATGGCGGTGGATTACTTTGTAAAGCGTATCCTTAAGTATATTTAGATCTTGTTGAGCCAGAAGTGTCGGGTCGACCAGATCTATAGTAGGCCGCTTCTCGAGTAAATTAAAACATTCCAACGGATGGCCACTTAAATGGGCACTGAACAATTGTGGGGTACTATTAAAGTCTATATTCGGCCCGAGTATTCCTTAAAAAGTGGTGTATAGAAGTATGCATTCCCGTCATAGTGAGTCTCCATCGTGGTTGTCTTCTTGACGAGAGCGTTCGTATTAACCGCAATAAATCCCACTGATGGTGTGTAGTTCTCATTCCCTTGCAAGTAATTCGGGTCTAGGAATAATACAGCAAATCAGGTGACTTTTGACGGTAAGACAACTTTCTTAAACAATCTCTGGTTACTTGGGAACCACTCACTCATCTATTCATGAGATACCGACGATGCAAAATAGCGACGAAGAAAGATCCCAAAGGAAATGTCGAAGAAGATTACTTGCGAGTACCAAGTCTAACATAGAGAGAAGAAGAATACGACACTTGAAACCCACGAACGAAATAATCTACCGGGCTTGATTCCACGGTTTTCTAAATTGGAACCTCTTTTTTACTAGAACGCCACTTCCCAACGGAGCGACCCAAAGACATGCGGAGGTCTGTACTGAAGCAGCTAATTGGAGTTGACTTCTTCTTCCTCGGCCGACTACCAGGGGCCACGTGAAGACACTACAGACCAGTGATGGGGATACTGAGAGTAATTACTCCGGGAAGAACTTTTTTGCCGGTGAAAAGTTGAACAATGGTGAGTAATTTGGTTTGAATTTCTGATCATGAGCAGCAACGAAGTGAGTAAGGACTCCTTGTCATATTAAACATAGGTTATAAAAAAGCAAGGACTGATTATTAAATAATAAATGTCGTGTAAAGCGAAAGCAGTATCATAAAACATAAATTATATCTTCACTCCCGCTCACCTTCCTCGCGGGTATCAACGTGAGTTGTTCTGAGCGTCATTTCCCATTTCCTCTTCGTCTTCCGTTTCATCGTCGTCATTTTTTCTCCCGATTCATTTGCCTCCTCATCGATGTGACCGTAAACGACTCCGGTGGCTCCGGAAAGAAGGTGCCGACATTTAAGAATCGCCACTTTCTTCATGGTGTGGGGTTTTAGTTGTTCCGCTTCTTCTTGACTACAGAAAAGCAATAACGGCAAAGCCAAAATGTCCTTCGCCATCCCAAAAATAACGGGAGAAGCGTGTTGTTTTTCTTTATACTAGTGGATACAATTTTTGTGGGGTCTGCTGGCTCCTCCAAGAGGTGAATCTCAGCCTCATTTGGATCAACAGTGAGTGAATTGCCAGAGGAGAAAATCCTGGTTCCTACATCTTCTTCAATCTGATTTGGATCAGTAGTGAGTTTGCGGATCTTCTTTTTCTTCACTAAGAAAGCGCAGTAGTGGTTTCCTGTTGCTTTTTTCGTACTCTTGATAAACTCATTGATAATCGCTCATTACTCCACTCATTACTCGGCTAATTACTCCCATCACTGCTACAGACTAAACCGTCTTTTGCATAACCGGGTCCAGTGCACGTAACGTAAATAATGATTCAAAGATCGTAACAGCCAAATAACCCGTTCAGTCACCCTGGTGACTCATTTTTCAATGATTTGCGTGGCTTCCGACTCCTAAAAGACCACTGGAGCGTACCTTGGCGAAGATATCTCATCACTGCTCCATTGTCAACGGGCAAGAGGTAAAACCAACCGACAAAGCAAAAAGGAACGCCAAAAAGATTACAGCACCGCAATTTCGCATATGGTCTCCCACTACACTACTCAGTGCGGCTCTACGAAGCTTAACTAACGTTGATCGGACGGGAAACAGTGTTCTCTTCGTGATATGGCCGTAACCGTAAATTTATGGGAGTACGAAAGTGCACTGGCTTCTGGCGAGATCTCGGTAATCGCACGACAAATACCGAGTATATGCAGGAACTCAAGTAGGAATCGAGGGCCAAGCGTACTGAAGGTTGCAAATGCCAAGAACCAAGGCTTTATTCATGCAAACAAAGAAGGAAAAGAAGTTATCGAGGTGTCAAAGATTTAACAAACCTTACACAGAAGCGGTGTTTCTTTTTTGTTTTTGAATAAAGCCCACCTTTTGTGCTCCCACATTGTGAGTAGTATAAAGTGTCATGTTCAGCCAAGTCAAGATAAAATGACATATTGTTTTTGTCTTTGAAGTTTGATGATTATGGCGTGCATTGTTGGTTAAAAGATTTACACTATCTATCCGTGGAGCAACAGCTCAAGAAAAAAGCTTGGTCATGCGAAAATATGTCGGTTAGAAGCAGAAAGAAAAAGGAGAAAGAAAAAGCAGCAAGAAAAAGCAGAAGGAAAAAGAAAAAGCAAAATCACAACACCCGTACTGTACGACTATTTACGGCAGACATTATTTACGGGCAGAATTCACGCATTTTTTTACTGCTTCACCAATCTGATGAATGCAACTTTTCCAAATGGATACATCACACGAAGGGAAACAGCTCACTACAACTAACCATAGCCCCAAATTCTTTACATCCCAGCCATAAAGGTGGTCTTTTTCACCAATGGGGGTTCCGTTATTGAACGGGCGAAGGTGCCTGCAATGGTGTTGCGGAAAGTTTTGCCTGTTCTGAAAGGACGAAGACGTGCTGTGCGTAACCGAGATCGATGTAGAAATGTGACACCCGATAGGTGCAATTCTAACCAGAAAATGGGGTAGGACGTAGCGAGCCCGAAGAGATTATCCATCAGATGATTCAGCAGGTCAGTTACAATTTTCACAATTTACAGTTTTCACAATTTACAGTTTTCACAATTTACATTTTACAATTTTCACATTTTACAATTTAATTTCACATTCACAATGTCACATTCGTAATTGTCCCCAGTACGTGTTTTCTTAATCCACCAATAGTTTGCCAGTTGCGGCGGGGCGGGGGATTTGCCGCTATTGTTCCCAAAGCAGTAACTGGTAGAGCTTATCAGAAAACCCTGATCCGCCACGTGGATGCACTCCCGCGCCTATACACCATACCATGCCGTGCAGTATGTCAACACAAAAACCGGACGGAACGCCCGTGCTGTGCCAATACCTCCCCTAAAACCCAGATTTTCATCTTCACCAGCATCCGCAAAAAGAAATGTCGAAACAAATAGAAATTTTACCTGCAGAAACCGCAAACCCGCAATATCTAGCCGTTTTCTTGTCCCATACGGTTGCCCACGACATTCCATATGCAATGCCAAATAAGATTTGTGTACGGCATATACGCGCGGGTCCTACACGGGTCCTGCACAACTTCGCCCAGTTTGCGCTACAAGTCTTAGATAAGACTTTGATCAGCTCCAGTGCCGTGTTCGCCTTGGGTGTACTTATACGGCATTCCATGCCATGCCGGTGAAAAGTGAAAAAGAATACATTCACTTATAAGACCACATTTCAGAGCTTTGCCTTCTTGGACCAACGTAAGGAATTTTCTTCTCATTTCGTGCTGCTCTAGTGTCTCAAAACTTGCCCTGCGTCCAGTGAGACTAAACAGGAAATTTTCAAAATTTTCAAAATTTTCAAACCTTTTCATTCCACAAAAAACCTCTTCATCACAAACAAGCTCTCTAAAAACAAACATGATCCAACCGATCCTCTCCAATGACCAGCTTCTTGAGGCCGTCACGTCAAACCCAAAATACTACAACAATATCCACAACGTGCAGTCGCCTCGCATCGACCCCATCATGTCTTCGGATGATAACGAGCTCTTGGCCCAAATCGGGTACAAGCCCGAGTTGAAAAGACGGTTTTCCACGGTGCAAGTGTTTGGAGTGGCCTTCTCCATCATGGGGTTGCTTCCTTCCATCGCGTCCATCTTGGGAACTGCTCTTCTAGCCGGGCCGGCCGGAGCCATCTGGGGGTGGTTGATTTCGTCGCTTTTGATTCTTTCGATTGGTGTGGCCATGAGTGAAAACGCGTCTTTCCAGCCCACTAGTGGCGGATTGTACTACTGGACCAATTTCTACGCGCCGGCCAAGTGGAAGACGCTCATTTCGTTTGTTGTGGGCAACACAAACTCTGTGGCGTTGGTGGGCGGTCTCTGTTCGGTGGACTACGGGTTTGCCACCGAGCTTTTATCTATTGTGGTGATTGCCAAAGACGGGGATTTTGAAGTCACCCCCGCCAAGACATATGGCGTTTTTGTCGCGTGTGTCTTGGCCCACGTGTTGCTTACTTGTGCGTCCTCTAAACACTGTGCATGGCTCCAAACCACCTCTATCATCGTCAATGTTGTGTTGATTGTCATCTTTGTCATTGCCATGCCAATTGCCGCGTGTCGTGGCGAAGTGCGCCCGGCGTCGTGGGTTTTCGGCAACTTCGACACTCTCACTGGGTTCCCGGTAGGATGGGTGCAGCTCACCCAAGCTTGGCTCCCAGCAATTTGGACCATTGGAGCGTTCGATTCGTGTGTGCACATGTCTGAAGAATGCACCAATGCCACCAAGACCATTCCTATTGGTATCATTGGCTCCATTAGTGCGTGCACGGTGTTGGGGTTCATCTTGTTGATCATCACGATGTTTTCCTTGCAAACATACGATATCCAGAACCATATTGTGGGCACCGACTTCGGCCAGCCCATGGCCCAGATCATCTACGATGCGTTCGAGACTGTGCCCGGGCAGGGCAAGAAAATGGCGATTTTCTTCATGGTTCTTATTGCATTTGCGCAGTTCTTGATGGGTGCCTCCATTCTCACCGCCATTTCTAGACAAGTGTTTGCTTTTGCCAGAGATAATGGGTTGCCCATGTCGTGGTGGATCAAGCAGGTCAACAAGAAGCTTTCGGTGCCCATCCACGCGGTGATTGCCGGTGGAGTGGCCGCCATAATCATTGGGCTTTTGTGTGTGATCGGCACCACCGCAGCCAACGCCTTGTTCACGCTTTATATTGCAGGAAACTACTTTGCCTGGGGAATGCCCACGTTCTTGCGCCTCTTGGC
This sequence comes from Metschnikowia sp. JCM 33374, assembly GCA_005406065.1. Taxonomy (NCBI): domain Eukaryota; kingdom Fungi; phylum Ascomycota; class Pichiomycetes; order Serinales; family Metschnikowiaceae; genus Metschnikowia; species Metschnikowia sp. JCM 33374. The sequence goes on along the minus strand of BIMT01000013.1, from coordinate 293,496 downwards.
CATGAAGGAGAAGTTTGTGCCGGGGAAATTCTACTTGGGGGACTTCTGGAGCAGAGTCAATGGGTGGGTTTCCACCGTGTTCATCGCCTACACCATTATCATGGTGATGTTCCCTACTGACACCAACCCGGACAAGAACTCCATGAACTATACCTGTGTCATCACACCTGGAGTGTGGATCCTCTCCATTATCTACTATTATGTCTATGCACGCAAGCACTATCATGGACCAGCAAAGACAGTGGACGAAGTGGACAGTTCTGGCGACGAAGCGGCTCAGGTGATTGACGGAGTCATTGTGGATAAGGAGTCCACCCCTGAAGTGAAGGTTTAGTCGGTTGGTTAAAAAGAGGTTATAGAGGTGGCTTATAAAGACGGGTTACAGAGACGGGTTAATAGTAATGAAATGTTCGTTATGAAGGTTTGCTTTCGAATGCATGCACCAGGATGGTGATACCAAGGGCACAGCTAAGGTGGGGGTCCAAGCCAGACTTGCAGCAGTCTTTTCATTGTAGGAGAGGTAGAATGATGGGAAAGTATTATGGAATTGGACTTCCTTCTTTCGCATGCCATTAAACCCTTTTTATGAAGATGACGTCATCAATGCTTTCATAACACCAAAACATTCCCTTTATCGATTTCACGGCGCAACGGAACATCTGGTGTGGACATTACCTTCTGCTTTGCTGTTGGAGTGGTCGCAGGATATCCCCGTCAATTTGGTTACTACCCTACATTCTGTATACGTACCAGAGGGTTCTGCAGACGTGGAGTTGGCTTTACTGAACCTTGCAATGACTTGAGTGTGTACTGAAAAGATCGTAGGCCATCCACAAAGGAAATAATGTCAGATGGATTGGAGGGTAGGTCTGGCCTACTCAATGGAAAAACTTGTACTGACCTCGGAAATGGCTCATGGTATATGTTGATGGTGTTGTTGGAGAAATCGAATACTTGGCGAATCCGTGGATTTGGCATCAGGAACTGGCTCCTTGGGTGTGCCTTTTTGGTGGTGCCTTTTTGGTGGTGCTTTTCCGGTCCTCGCTGGTCTAGCTTGGACCTCAAAGCAAGCACATTTGTTCTTATAATACGCCATGAGTAATTGGATTTTTCGCAGTTTCGAAAAACTTTGACTCGGTATTTGAAGCTGGGTCATGGGATATGGGCTCCGCACAGGCTTTTTTCATCTCGAAGATAGCACTTTCCTCGGGGGTCTCTGAGGCATATTGATTGATAAGTTTGTTGACTTCAACGAAGCCCGGAGGAAATGGATCAGGCTTGGAGTCAACCAGCGGCCGGTCCTTGAAGAAAAGCATGCCCTTATCGCGAAACTGTTCTTTTTCAAAAACAAAAAAAAAATAAGTTGTCCACCATGGGAATGGTCTGCGAGTTCATGATAACCATGTTTTTGAAATCGCAGAACATTGCAGCAACAAAGTACATGGTATTATCGGTCACGGTGATACCCGATCTTACAAATTGGTCGACTTCAAGAAACAGAAGCGTTTGCTTCGGATATTCCACATACGAGTCGAGCTCTACCTCGTCCAAAGCAGAAATATAACTATGAGAGTCGGAGGTAGCCACCCTTGTCAAAAAGGCCTGGGTTTTGAGCGGCATGGTTTCTTTCTCTGAGAAGCCAAATCAAACGCGCCACATGGACTACCTGGATAGAAATCTGGAATTCCTGGAATATTGTGATGCGTGGTCCTCTTTACTCGCCAGAAGAAGCTCTTCAAGAGGATCGCCGGTGTTTTTGAGCCACGGTATGAGGTGGAGCAGGGCAGCCTTATCCTTCCTACGTTTAAACGATAGAGGCGGATCCAGTTTTGGCTCCCCCCTTCGCACGCAGTGCTGCTCCATTTTCATTATATCCGCCAAAAATGCACTCACCAAACACACGGAGGTGTTTCACCAGGTCGACTAAATACTCCCACCTCAAATGCTTACGTTTTGCTAGTGTGTGGAACGGAATTAGCAGTAGCAGAACCCCGACCCACTCACGACGTAACCTGTTAGGATGAAACGTACATTTCACCCACACAGGGCAGAAATATATACCTTTCAAATGTATAAAGGCACCATTGACTGAAAGCCAGAGTTAGCAAAGCACCCTACAAGAAACCTCGACGTTTTCAAGGATGCAATGTCTGTGACGAAAAATAAACAAGGTTTTGTATATTGCATACCCTGTGGCGAAGAAAGCCAACGGCAAAGTTGCCATTACCAGAGACTTGGGGTATATGTCACCTTTGGCTAACAGAGGTGAACATGAAAAACATTCAAAGTCATCTTTACAATGACTGTGCATGTACAAAATTCTGGTGGAATCTCTTAAACATCGAAACTCCGATGCATCTAAATTCAATGCTGGCTCCATTACACAATACTTATGAGCACTACCATTGTTCTGACATTCTTGATTCGTACTCCTCAATCAATGTTTACCCCATTGCATTCGTCGATTTCATTGGTGTCAGAGATGGCCCACCCGCATGTGCTCATTGCCACCAATATTTTTCTTCGAGTTTTATCATTTCCAATCCTTCCATCTCACTACTCCATTTTGACTTTGTTATCAGTGGCCCGTTTTTCTTTTTTATTTGTGATTAATTGGGTCAAATTCTATCATCCACTACTGCACCAAAAACACGTGTCCCGCCGCTTTTCGAATCGGGGAAGGCGTCGAAGTGTTCAAGGATTGTTTTCATCTAGAACTTTCTCCTAGTGCTCCAATGTTCAGCCAACAAGAGTTTAAGAGCAAAATACTCGGGGTCATACGTCATAGGGGCCCACTCCCCAATCAATAATTAAATTGACAAATCGACTACTTTCACGCTTTTTTCAACTTTAAGATGGGGCAACCCGTTTTTGAGTTGAGAAACTGGTCAAACTTGGTCATTCAGAGGAAGTAAAAGTCGTAACAAGGTTTCCGTAGGTGAACCTCCGGAAGGATCATTAAAAAATAAAATACACACTTTTAGGTATAAACTCTTAAATTTTTTATTCAATAACCAAAAGAAAAAAAAAAAACTTTCCAAAACGGATCTCCTGGTTCTGGCATCGATGAAGAACGCAGCGAATTGCGATACGTAATGTGACTTGCAGACGTGAATCATTGAATTTTTGAACACACATTGCGCCTTAAGGTATTACTTAAGGCATGCGTGAATGAGCGATATTTACTCTCAACCCTTTTTTTTTGGTCTTGGTTTGGTCTTGGCCCTAGCCTAAATATCAAAAGATTGTAGAATAAGTTTTACAACCTTAACCTCCTTCCTCATTCTCGTAGGACTACCCGCTGAACTTAAGCATATCAATAAGCGGAGGAAAAGAAACCAACAGGGATTGCCTCAGTAACGGCGAGTGAAGCGGCAAAAGCTCAAATTTGAAACTCCTTCGGGAATTGTATTTTGAAAAAGAAAGGAACAACTCTAAACTACCTTAAGTCTATTGGAAAATGGCGCCATAGAGGGTGATAGCCCCGTAAAGGATAGCAAAGAGTATATTTTCTCTCTTTAAAGAGTCGAGTTGTTTGGGAATGCAGCTACTACCCAACAATAACGGCGCTTCAATGTGTCCACTATGTTCCTGTCAAATTATCAAACTACCTTGATTCGAAACTAGGCAGTATGTAGAGTACATGCTAAAGGTGCAGTCGTGTCCCAAGGGATTGCTTAAAACTCCTTTTTCCCGAAACGCGGTCTGCACGTTTCTCAAATTCACATATATAAACCCTTGCTTTTCCCGACTCAATGATGGAACAGGTATTGGTAATTTAGCTAAATTTCTGTTTCTTTAGTTTTACAGGTTTCAATCTCGAGTCAATAACTCTTCCTTCGGTTTACTTTCGGACTACTTCGTCTACTTCGTCTACTTCGTCTACTTTTTTGGTCTACTTCATCTACCTTTATCAATCCGTCATCTTCTATTATCAATTTGCAGATTTATTCACCTATTTCTGACACGCTTGATGTAGCATTAAGCAGTCTGCTGATTTGGACGACTCCAGCCATCAAACCGTTGACCCTCCCCAACAATTTGGTTGTCCCATTACTGGTAAGCTCAGTATGCTTAGTAAGCGGCATCAACAACACTGCAGCAACATTACTAATCACACGGGCAAATTAGATTCTAGCTAGTGATTTCCATGTTCTTAGGCTGACGACGGATTTCGCTTCCCTCGAGTGTGGGGCCGGGCCGGCTGTATGCAGGATTTTGCACCCATGTATCGCAACCATCTTCAATCACTCATTCGTGGTTCACCAGCCATTCTTTGAGAGGGTGTTGATTTAGATAAAGCCCCGCCTAGTATCCAGCAATATATCATGGGGAATCCACATATATCCCTGTTCATGTAAATCCTAGATGGTGATGCACCCCCTGACCCTGTACACCCGTACACCACGGTGCCCACAGTGCCCACAGTGCCTACCGGATACCGGACACCGGACACCGCTTATAGATAAACCCCCAAACACCACACTCCAACCTTTCTTTGCTCACCGGAAACATTGCATAGTCACCATTTACCCTGGGCTACCAGCATTACGGTGCCTGTCCAGCAGCAACACACCCCCTCTTCCAATCACGTGACCCTTGCTCACGTGACGCGCGCGCTTCGCGGTTTCGGTGTGCCCGCGACCAAATCCCACCCTAGGCATGCTCAACCTCGAAAAAAAACATGGACCTGTTGTATAAACACTGAGGTCTGGGAAAACAACCATTGCATAAAAACTCGAGAAAAGTGCCCGTTTCTTCACATTTCCTAACAAACAAACACCGCCAAATTCCCCACGGTCGTTTTCACCTGCCCATCACTCACCGAGTTCGGAGATCTTATCGTCAAGGCAATCCAGAATAAAACGAGCCCATACCTCCAAATCCACGCCATTTCAGACCATTTTGGAGCCATTTTGAAGCCATTTTCGCCCCATTTTCAAGCCTTTTAACCGCTTTTCGCCACTCTTCAACCCGCTCGTCTTGTTGCCCTCCACACAAAAATGGCCCCCTCGTTAGCTCCCATCCAGGGCGTAGCACGTCTTGGCGTTGTAACCGCCGAACCCCTGGCGGCTAGTGGCCCCAGCGGCTACCTCACCTCCACACAAGCACATGCCGATTTGCATGGAGCAGGTCACTTGGGCGTGGCTCCATTGGACCGTATCATCATGTCGCTCAAGAGCGGGCTCGAGTCGGAGATCGAGCATGCGCTCAGCACCTTGACCTTCTACTCGTGTAATGACCCCAAGCTCGTGGATTTCACCAGCTACCCGCTCATCGGCACCGAGCTTATTGCTTTTTTCGTAAGGCCCTACCACCTCTTGAACAGCGACGCCAGTGGGTCCAATGGCTCCACGGGCCCCACAGGCCACAGCGGCTCCAACGGGCCCAGCGCCAACAGCGCCAACACAATTGCCAACGCCGCCAAACTCACCCCCGCGGTGCTTCTGGCTAGTGTGGAATCGTTACTTTCGCTCCGCAACGCTGCCCAAGACTTGCATAACCAACAATGGCTCTGCCAGGTGCCTCATTTCCGCCGCTATGCCGTTGATGCACTCAAGTTCCTCAACGCGTGGTTCTTCTCGCCGTCGGTGCGTAAACTGTACACTTTAGACAAGGCCAGTGATAGCTTCCGCGAGTCCTTGAAGCACCTTTTGGATGTGCTCGATCCGTTGACGTGCTTCTACGTGGAGACGCCAAAAAACGACCCGTTGTTCCACCAGCTCCTTGTGCTTTTGACCCATACCAACGACAAGAGCGTGTTGATGGTGGTGTTGAAATGCTTGCAGCATCTTCTCTTTTTGGGTGGTGCCGGCGGACTTGTATCGCGGAACCCCGACGAACCTGACTGCAACAATTGTATTGACGCCGTTCAATCCGAGCACCTCCAAGTGATTGTGCGCTCGCTCCTCGTCAACGACGATGAGTTAAACTATGCCGTGTTGCTGTTCTTGAAGCAGTACTTGTCTTCGGAGGCATTGCACGCCCAGTACAAATCGTCGCCCAAACAGTCGCAGCTCTACCGCTTAAAGAAGCTCGTTGATGTGGTGAACGATGGCCTGCAGAGCAACTTGCATGTTCTTTTGAAGCAGTTGCCCGAATTGACAGTAGCGCGCTTACCATTGGTGGATCCAGCACAAATGCTGCTTTCGCTACCTCTACAGCTCAAAAAACGCTCCACGTATAGCGGCGTTCCCACAGTCACGGCCAAATTGCCCCAGGGGCTTTATGATATCTTATTGACATTCCCCGAGCCTTTGAGAGCAACCACGTGGCTCCGCTGTTGTTATGAACCACACACAATCCCACCGAAAGAACGCGGCGTGGCAACCGAGCTGAGTGCGGGCGAGGTGACGCAAATCTCCCTCTGGAAGTCGTACGAAAACCAGTTCGAGGCCATTTGGAAAGACCGGTTCAACCCCAAGTGGCCCAACTTACTTCCTGCCGTGGACTTCATCAAAAACGTTAGCACGGCCTTCCCAAATTCCGAGGCCATGGTGGTGAATGTTCCAACCACGGACCCAGCGCAGCCGGCCAGAAAGAAGTTCATAATCAAGGGCATCCAGCCGCGCCAGTTCCCTGTGACTATAGATATTGGAAACTTCGAGGCTTTGCGCAAGAACCACCCCTTGCCTGAAGACAAGAGTGCGAGTGCAACCGAGGTTGGTGACGTGGACTCCGACACTTTCAAGGATAACATGAATGCGTTTGTGGAGTCGATCTTATCAGCTTCCGAAGGCTTGACTGATGCGCATGATATCAATGCGCCATGGTATTCGCCCATCAACCTCTTGAGTAAAGATATTCTCGGGGTGATTATCTCGTCGCTTTTGGAGGGAGACACCGATGGGAAATACAGAAACGTTTTCAGACAGTACAACAAGGGTTGGTTGCCGGACTTGGTGTTTGCCAACCCTGGACTTATTGAGCAGTCATATATCGATGGAAAATGGTTGCAGTACCTTTTATGATGATGAGTTGTGCTGAAGTAGAGAAAGGATACATAAATAGGAAATACTAGAAGAGAAAAGGAAGAGGACGAAAAGAGGACGAAAAAAGCACTAAGAAAAAGCACGAAGTAAAAGCACGAAGTAGAAACGGGGTGGAATAATCGTCTTGGTATGGCCCCCGGTCACGTGACGCCGCTGGCGATCGCGAAGCCCGTTCCCATATTCCCATATTCGCCCATCTCCTCCATCTCTCCTCCCATTCCATATAGATTCACCATGGCTAAACTTCCCTTATCCGTCCGGATCACGGACATGGTGCACAGAACCGCCGTTTTGACGCTTTTTGGTATCTCAGTTGTGGGGGTGGGCAGTATTGTTTTCAACATTTATGCCAACTCCGACTTTGCTCGCATGAACCAGAACAAGTTACGTTTCAAGAGAGAAGACTACGAGCAGGCACGTGCTTCGGCGAAAAAGACGACTAGATTCTGCGTGGCATTCCGGCTGGTTCATGGGACAACAATGAAGAAATCTTGAACGGGAGAGAAGACAAAATCTGCAATAGCATAGGTGTACATAGTTAATGTTTCAAGTGAAGAGTGTTTCGGTGTAGCTGTATATTGTTTTTCGGCGACGTGTTCTTTTTATGTGTTTGTTGTTTTGGGGTCTTGTTCTGTTCGGTTGGGTGGAGTGGGTGTGTTGTGCCATATTGGGGCCAAAAAGCATCAAAAAGAGCATCAAAATATATATCTTTAGTAGGCCATAATATCAGGGCCATATTGGGGGCCAGGGGCCATATTGGGGCCATATTGGGGCCATATTTTCCGGAAAAGAACACGTTGACGTCATCTACATGAAGAAGTGGCTGGGTGATGCTTCTGCCGTCATACTTAACATTAGCCATGTTCGCAGTCTACTATGGTGGCCTGGGCCATATGGGTGGGCCTCCATGTAGATATTTTGTATGGCCGCCGCCGGTGTTTTTCACTTTTTTTGGTTGCATCGTACGCATGGTTCGATTTTTGCAAACCAAGAACCTGAGTGTCACCATTCTTGCGGTTTTGCCTTGCGGTTTTGCGGGTGCCCGTACTCGCAGTCATTCTACTCCATGGAGTCCGTACCAATACTATGGCACCTCCCAAATCACAGGTCCATACACCATTCGAGTCTAGAGTGGATGGAAGGTGGGTGGTTGTCTTTTTTGCCCTCGCTAACGCTGAAGTACATGGAAAATAAGCAAACCGCGTACATCTTATCCTCTTTTGTCAATTCATCGTCGTTTCCACCCTTAGAGTACGCAATGCACGCCAAGTAAGGGTCTGTCTCCTCACAGTATTCACCAGCAGACAAGGCGTCATAGCTGTTCTCCTCCCAAACATTTCAGGACTGTTATTGGAGCCAGTGTAGAGTTTACCCAAAGTGTTGAACACCTCTTGGTCAGTAGGTCCACCTCCAAGTGTCTTCTCCAAAAATGGCAACAAGATTTCAACCGGTTTCTCTTCTCGTCTTCACTGCCCAATTCCTTCAATGGAACGCTTCCACAAACAGACATTAACAAGCTCTTGATGATGTTCCCATCGCAATCTACATCCAACAATCCACCGACAACTTGAGGAGTGTTAGCTGGGTTGACTTGCTGGATGTAAACTTCAATAAATTTGTTATTATTGTGCAAGTAGATCAAGTCGTGAACGAAATGAATCTGTCACAAACGATGATCAAAGGCCATTGGTCCTCCAACTTGGCTTCTTGCAAGAAGTTATTGACCTATTCACCGTTGTAAACATTGCTGCCGCCTCTAAAATGAACCAAATCAAAGAGATCGACAGAGTTGGTAGAGACTTGTTAGAGACAACCTTTATGATGACTTCTCTGATGACTCCCAAGAAGGCGTCACAGTAGACTGTCCTGGCATGGAACCCAGTGAGAGGGTCCTTTTTATCGTCCTCCTCCTGCTTCTTGGAAGGGTGCACGCGAGGATCAGATGGAGGATACATTTGGCCACACATGAGTCATTGGTTGTGCTGATGATGAAGTTGAAACTGACGCACATGACATTGACAGATGAAGCCAGCTAAGTTGGCATTCCTGTGGTGTGATTTCTTGTTGGCACGGGTTTTATATGAAAATCAGATTACATGAAAATCAGATTATATGAAAATCAGTTATATGCTTCTCAGTCTGGGTTGACCATGAACCTATAATAGGGGGTTATAATTGTCAAGATTGTGTTTCATAACACTTACTCAGCATAAGTTCAAGACAGAAAATCTGCTTTTTTGTTACCCAGCAAGATGGGACATGGGGCATGCCTCACGACCGGTGCTTATCTCTGAGAATGTGCAGGGAACCATTTCCGAAATAGAAAACTGGTATAAAATGTGGACTCATGTGATATTGTACAAATAGAGCACTGAAAAAGTGGGCCGGAGAAAGGGGCGTGTCCGTTGTCCCCACCAGATGGTAAACACCAGTGATTTTGTCTGCCAGGTTGATGTGCGGTTGAGCTTCTAAGGACGTCTTGGTCAGCTCGTGACCTGAAGCTGCAGCGGAGTTTATCTGTTTGGCTGTTTTCAAACTAGGTAGATCTCGCCAAGCATTGGTCAATTCATGTGTTCATACACGTGGAGGGACCTGTTCATACACGTGGAGGGACCTCCCGGTGGACCTTTATTGCTATGGGTGGTTAGTGAGTGTCCACAGCTGGATTCAGAACAAGAAAAAGGACGCTTGTGTAAATGCAGCGAGGCATTTTGAGGGAGGAAAACGCCCGAACTTCTTTTTTGGCCCTGAAGCGTGGTTTTCGTGGGCATCTTTTCAAGGAGACTTGAGCCAAATCGTCCTTCTTCGCAGCCTTGGCCTATGTCCAACATCGAAGCCCTATAATTATGGATCCATTCCCGTAAATAAAAGGGGGACCCTATGTTTACGCCACCTATTTTCCCTAGACTGCGCATGGTGCCTTTCTTGTAGCACACTTTAAAGCTTCTTTAAAACGGCCACCCGTGATAACGAAACAAAGGCCGCCCCACGCTTTTGCCTTCACAAATATACAAGACTTTTCCCAGGAGGGTCTCCAAATCAAACACTTCTACACGAACGTCTTCTTGGCTTTTCTTTGCATTTCCTTGTGGAAATGAATCCACCGGCTTGGCAATCATGCTGGAACATTCTCGGGAAAACATTGGGACAGTTTCGGTGGCTTTTGCACCCAGCTATATTCCCGGGGATATCTTGGATCAGTAGAATATGGTCCCTCTACACATTTGGACCACGATCATGCAAAAATCACACCACATCTTCAGCCCAAATGCACAATTTGGCCATTCGGGACATGATATCTCCACTCCTGTTGGTACGCAAACTACGGTTTCTGGACCCTGAGTGCACCGGCCTTTTTGGGCTTTGCGCGGCGTTTATCCTTCTTCTTCAACGGTTTCTTTGCGTGGCCGAGAAATAGTTCCTCGGACAAATAGGCGAAGTTGCGCTTATTGAAGTCCGCGTGCTGGGGGTCGTTTTCTGGGTTGAGCACAACCACATCGTAGTTGAACAGAAACGGTTTCATGCAGCTGGGACACTCTTGGGAGATGTCCACTTTGGCGGGAAAACTGGGGACTTTCCGGTGGCGCCTGACGTCTCCTAGAAGTCTGCTGGAGAAAACACACCCGCATGGCCGGAGATACACGAAAGTGGACTGTTTTGTCGGGGTGGTTTTGGTCACGGGGCAAATGACCGAGCCTTCGGGGGACCACGTGACGTTCACATCGACTATATCGCCCAATCCATTGATGTGGGGGAGTTTGGTGGCGGTACCCTTCCCGCTACTTTTCTTGCGGATTATTAGCTCAAGCACTTTTTCCTTGAGGTAGAGATTACCTAGATGGTCCGATACAACGGCCTGGCCGTGGCCGTTTTCGTAGAGCGGAAGAGACGTGAGAGAACATACCGCCAAAAGTGAATGTTGGAGATTATCCAAGTGTTGTTGGCCGGCAACACTTGAGTTTCCGTACACGGCTTTTAAGTCCTGGCCTCGCGCGATGGTCCCACCGTCGTTTCCCATGGTGAGTCCAGTTGTAGATGTCGAGCTTTTAGTTTAGTTGAGTTTGAGTGTCCAGGCTCCAGTGTAAATCTTGGAGCAGTGTAAATGGGCAGTGTAAATGGGCAGTGGTGCCGTTGGTGCGGCCCAAAGGCCATCGCGGGCCGGTGCAGTCACAATGAATATAAACCGGCGGTGTAATATTGCTGGGTTTTCCCAAAATTATAAATAAACCCCGGTGGCGTAGACTTCCAGGGGTCCAAATGCTGATTTTCCCCACCGGGTTGTTTTTTTCCCGTGGTGCATCGAAACTGGCCGTGGACATTGTGTATCGCTATAAAGAGGTAATTCTGCCCGGGCCGCCTGGGCGTAGCACTCGCGGTAGCTAGGCGACTGGACAGGCCCTAGACATGGGGCCATGGGCCTCCTGGGGTGCATTGGACCACCTGGTTTGGGAAGAGGTTTGGGAAGAAACCACGAGGTGGCAAATAAACAATTGCTTATTTATGTGAGTGGGCGGCAATTTGCTTTCGTTTTTACCTTTTTTATATTGTTGCCGTTGCAATTGGGGTTTCGTAACCGGGGTCTTTCTCCATATACACTGCGATAGGCACATGCTTAGTGACTGGGCCATAAATAGACGAGCTAATACTTCTTTTCGTCAGAGGAGAAAAAGGACCGCTATAAGAATACGGGGCCACCCTCTCCGTAGTTGGTTCTGGGATAATAAAACCCACCAGGTGCAAACCTTTGGGTGCAAACCATTGGGTGCAAACCTTTGGGTGTCAAATCATCGATATTATTATGTTATAGCATTTGGAGACTGGCGAAAAGGTGATATAAATTGGCTCCTTCTTCTGTATATTTGAATGAGAAGCTATAACACCAGAAATGTTTGAAACTTCTGGTACCTGTAGAGGTGTATTTTTGGGTATTATTGTTGGAGCTTTAAGGAATCTTCAGCCAAAGCATGTAGCTATCCCACGGGTACTTGTATATTCCGGTCTACCAATAGTGTCTAGCTACCAGACCTTTTTAAGACCCGACCTTTTTAATTCCAGATCTTTTTAATACCAGACCTTTTTAAGACCACATCTTTAATATGATTGGTTTTGACTCCGGTGCCTACAATAAACAGTACATTTAACAAACTGGTGATCTTTCTTCAGGGTGGGTTAAATCTTAAGCTTTCACTCTTTGGCCTTGAAGCACTTTCTTAAAAACATCCCCTTCTTAACAGGAATATAACTGGACTCACAAGTTTCTAGTGTCCTCGAAAAGCGGTGCTGAAAATCTGGCCAAACTTGACAACATACGTCTTGGGCTTCCTAAAATGTTCAAAACCAACCACACCAAGACAAAAAACAGTTCTATAAATGCCGGAAGAACGGAAGAAATCACCCGGTCAAGCTTGGCCGTGCTCTTGGCCGTTCGGTAAAGAACTGGCTTCGTTTGATCGTCGAAACTGCATTGTTTTCGGCCCTATCACTCTTATCCTTTTATTGAGTGTGCTTTCAGAAAGAACTTCCCCCATGAAACTTTATCCCAAAACTTTCCAGGGTTCGTTTTCTTCGTGGTTGACTTTATACCACCTTTGCAGTGGGTCCTCTACAGGGGATCGCTTCCAAGAGGGTTTCTTCACCCAAAGAAACTGGCGCTCATGAAATAGTTCTGTATGATACCTTATGATCAAGAAAGCGATAACCCTGTACCTTAATTTCTGGTGGTCAGAAGAGTTAATTAACCGTTCCTAAGTAAAAGGGGCACCAAAAGCTCTTAGATAGATGGTGGAGTCAGCATAATATTTATGGAAATCGACACTATATCAAACCCCTAGAATGAGATTTTGATTTCCAAAAGAGCGTCCTTTGATTGTTGTAGCACCATTTGAAATAACTCTTCATTAATGCTAATTCCCCTTTTTCACTGTAAAATCGCCATTTCGGGGGTAGAGAACCGGAGAAAAGGACGGATACGGCCCCGTGACTTTTGGAAAATTAACTGTGCTGTTTCCAATATCTTCTGATTCACTTCAGACGATTTCTGGTTGAAAAAGAAAGCGGCCCGATAGATACACTTCTTTTGAGGACAACTGTGAAGAAAATAAAGGTTGTAATAATTCGGCCCGCGCCAGCCCAATGGCATGATTCCAAGTCTTTAATGTTTTCCTCCTATTTTGAAGAAAAAATTCATTGAAAAAACCCCAATGACACGATATCAAAAGAAAAGATTGGCTTTAAAACGACCTGTTCATACAGGCCCAAACGTCCGGTGAGACTATGACAACGCTCCACCACAACCTGGCCCAATGAGACAAAAGCCATCCAAGGAAAATTTCAAAATTGCAAATGACAATCTTTCACTCAGAATTTAAAGGCAATCAAAAGAAATAGTCCCAAATATTCCAATATTCCAATATTCCAACATCCCAACATCCCAACATCCCAAATATCCAAATATCCAAATTAATTCTTTTCTTCATCACCTCCAATCTCACTGGTGGCCCTGGGGCCTGGCCTGCGTGGAAGCAAACACTGGTGCGTATTCAGTGATCCGACTCAATCACCTTTCGATATCACAGCCAAATCAAAAAAAAAAAAACCACCACTTAAAAAACAGACCATGAGCCAACGCACGGTCGACCTCGGACAGCTCCAGCCGCAACAACTCGTGGAAATCCGCAAATCCACCGAGCAGGAAATTCAGCACTTCACCCAGTCTCTCCAGGCGCTTCAAACAGCCCAGACTAAACTCCAGGATTGCATTTCCACCATTGACAATATGGACGCGTCGGACAATCCGGCGGTGCTTGTGCCCATGACCAGCTCTCTCTATTTGCCTGGAAAAACCACCGCCAAGGGCCGTTACTTGGTGGACATCGGCACTGGCTACTTTGTGGAGAAATCGTCTGCCGAGGCCAAGCTGGTGTATCGTAAAAAACACGCCAAGTTGGATGGCGACTCCAAGAAACTCAAGGATATCCTTGTGCAGAAAAACACCCTCATGAACAATGTCAACATGCACTTGCGGAGGGCCATGATGGCCCAGGACCAGGCTGAGCAGAACCCATAGGGGTCTCAAGGAAATGGGGAAGAATCCAGTGGAAATGGGGGGAAGAAGAAATATGGTGTTAGAAGATCAGTGGCTTAATTACTGGCACACTGAGCGTTGCCACACATTAATGGGTGTTTTGTGGTTCTTTTTTCGCTTTCTCCCCCTCCCCGTGTATATATTTTGGGTCATAGGCCAATAAACGTGATGAAAAGGCCATGTTTCTGCAGAAACTTGGGGAACTTTCGAAGCAATCGTTTTTTTGTTTTTTTTTTGCTACCTAGCTTTTTCAATGGGTCTCGTCTGCTGAAAATCTTGGGTTGGCAAGGGTCTTGTTTCCTTGTCATGCATGCTCAAGAAGACTCATACTGATGCCACTTGTGGGTGATTCTATGGACATTATAACACTTCCACAAACACCGGCAAATGATGTTCTTCTCGGTTTTATAAGTGTAGTATTGTCTTCAGATCCACACAAATGATTGTAGGCGTAATTATAGCGGACTTATCCAACATGAGATATCATTCCCACGAACTATTCCTGGATTCCGGCCCTGGGAATGTAATGTTTTCATTTAGCATACCGAACAGTTGAAGTGGGCGAAAGCATCGGTATTGAAGAAATCCCGGATTTTCATGTGAAATTTCCAATGTGTCACATGGACAAAGCAACAGCCATACCAAGCTGTTCTGTGCTCAATACATGCGCCTTCTCCATTTCACCACGGTAAAGTTTGAGCCACTGCGGAAGAAACAAGTAACCATAAAACCCTCAGCATCATGGGATTTGGTTCCGTTTGAGGCCTGAAAGTTAGAAGTAGCCTGTCCAGTTGTCCTTATTTAAACACCAGTTTAAACACTCGCCCGCTTTTCGACCTGTCTCTTCTGATTGGAGGTGCTGTGTATGGTTTTTAAAAGCATCAAAGTCGGAATTATTCCACATCCAGCACTGCCCGTTTTGAATTTCATTTCCAACATGGCCAATTTCAAAAGTGGACGAATATAAAATGCCATTGCAATCGCCCCAGCTTTCCTGGCCGTTCCTCACCACCAAAAACAGAAGAAAGCTCCTTTTCCGATGAATCTAGTCTCTTGCCTTATCACAGCCATCATCCTTTCCACTTCAGCTGCAATATCCCATGGAGTCTACCGAGGAGATGATAAAACATTGCTCGTGATAGTTCTTCTGGATAACTCAAGTGAGCAAACTTCTTGGAGAAGTCCTTTAGAAAGCTTAGGACAGGGCTTTGACCCAGAACTGCACTCTTCCAAAAACTTCAGTGAGCACCAGCAAAACCACAATCACCATTTGGCCAGTCCGCTCATCGAACATCTCCAGTATTTTGTGAATGAGGCTGGGTTTAAAAGTACTCGGTTTGAAGACCAATCGGAGTTTCTCCGCCTGGAACTTTCACATCTTAGCTCCTCGGTTAACCCACTGTCTCAGCAATCTATTCATGAGTGCAATTTTGCCAACAACATGTTCACGGAAATGGTGGACTCCGTCAAAAACTTGAACATCTATAGTCAAAATGGAGCAGAGCAGGTTTTGGTGCGCAAGATTATAAACCTCAATATCAGCCTTTTTGGTTTTTATGACTCACATGGAGTACCCGATCCTCAAATCAAAGGATACGAAAGTTCACTTACTCGAATAAATAGTGCCTTGCTGATTTGGCAAGGGATATTTGACGATTTGGATGCCGTTCAGGAAGACTTGCGGCTGGTCTTTGACAAACATCTTCGTGCAGCAAGAAGCAAGCTCTCGGATTTGGCCAAATACATCAATCATGGATCTGCTTAAAGTAGATCTGCTGGGCTTTTGCATGGTGAGGGGGACTCTGCTCGTACTGGTTTATTGATGCAAGATTTGGGTTTCACCGCCATGGTGTTTGCAGAAAAAGGGATGTAGCTTCCCGTGGTTTGCTCCAAATCGAACCGCAGTATATCACGAAGACATATACTTGAAAAGCACGACAGAAAACACTTTCCTCGGCATTTGGTGCATACTCTTCTGGCTCTCCGGCGTGGTTGGTGAGTCCAGGGAAACTAGGGCCTCGATGGTCCATCACAGTGCTCTCCAAACCGTAGAAACGATAGTTGTGTATATGGATTCTTAGTGTCGAAACTTCAAGCTTCAGCAATGAATAACAGTGCTCGATATCCACCCAGGTATTTTTTTACGCTGAGTAGTAAATGCTTAAAGAAGATCATGGCGGCCAGAACATTTGTCGGAGTGATTACTGCTCGTCAATGAAAAGTCCAAAACCATGTTTCTGCTTATTCAACTGTAAAAAGAAGTGGGTCGGCTCTGTAAAGGTTGTTGCATACTTCTTCGAACCCCCAGGACTTGTTGTTTTTGGATGCTTCTTGTCGGTAGTCTGCCACTGCTGCCAGCACAAAACAGAATTCTGATGAACCCCACGCAAACTAAAGGTAGCTCGACCAAAGGGTTTCTTTTAATACATATGGGTATTTCCGTTCCGCTTTGATGACGCTCTGGCAGTTCGAACGTCAGCCAATTTGTGAAAACACCTCGTCGGACTACGCCACCAGGAAAGAGCCAGCGTTTGCTATTTGCTGATTGGTGTTTGTTCGACTTGTTGAAACTCGGTCCACCATCTTTTCTGTTGGTGCTATTTGGTCGCTTCAAGGAAAAGTTCCATGCTGTAGGAGATCAAAATAAGTGAGTGGGTATTCATGGAAGACAAAAGGAGCAAAGGCTGATCCCCCCTAGTCAGATTTGGGATCTTGGTCACTGTCACCTTTGCCGCTGACTCGGCCAGGTACCTTGGTTGGTAGTATCAAAGTGAAAGCGGAGATTACCGACGGCCAAAGAAGCTTGTCTCATGACTCACGGGGGTAATCACGAGGGTGATCACTGGAGTGATATCTGAGACCAATAATAGGAGCCTGGCACTCTCTGTAGCCACTTCTGGAAAGCCTAATACAAGGCCAATTTGGTGTATGCCACACATACACCCATGAAGTGTGGTGAACGCATGGCTGCCTTTAGAGCATTACCGCCCCCTTTAAAAACAAAAAAAAAAAACCCCCCACCTGAATAAACACCCGGTGAACCCCTCAGGCCCACTCCTTATTGAAAATAAACGGCTCGCTGAATGCAGAGTCAAGGTTCTGTACCTTTCGGTCGCCCAAGCCTTGGATCCCCAGTAACCCGTCTCCTTGAGTGGACTGAAGAACAATGTTCTTGAAAGACTTACAGTTGGCCAATAAGTTGGCCACGTCCGTCTTGTTGACCGCGCGGACGGTGGTCAAACTGTGCACTATACTCAGATTGTAGTCTGTTTTCTTGGCGCCCTGGATGGCCGAGTCTACTTTTGTACGGGCCATCTCGTTGGCCTTTAGAGAAGCCACGTAGGCGCCGGCCTCTTCGAAAGACCACGACACCACCATGGTGAGGTCGTTTTTGATGCATATCACCAGGAGTTTGCGGAGCACTTCCTGCGGCGAGTCGATATCCACAACCACCAACAATACACGCAACGCGTCGTCGGTTGCTTCGACGGATGTGGACGAGGTGCCGCCGCGGAGCTTCTCAAGGCGTCGCCACACGTATTCGGGCCGAAGCTTGTGGTATTTGAGCAGGAGAAAGAGCACCTGTACGGTGGCGTTTATATAATAGTCCAGAACAATCTGCCCATTGTAAGTCCACGGGGTGACTTTCATTTGGGGGCTTTCAAGAAGGGGGTTACCCTTTTGCGACTGTGCCACTTGTATTTGTGTGTACGAATGGACGTTTCTGGGGCCCTTCTGGTGGTTGGGTGGTTTATGGCGTTTACAGTGGTGGAGGTGGTGGAGGTGGTTGCAGTGGTGGACCTGGGATTGCTTGAATGGTGTGGGTGTGGCGAAGGTGAAGTTCGGGGCGCCGGTGACACTGATAGAGGTCGTTTTGGGTCCAGAGACGCATTTTCGGCGCCGTTTTGCCGTGATATATGGGACGTCTGGCCTCTACTACTGGAGGTGTTAAGAGGTCCGGCTGCGGCGTCATTTTGCGGTAAAGTTTCCGCTGTTTCGGATCTTTCGGGCCTTTCGGGCCTTTCGGGCCTTTCGGGCCTTTCGGGCCTTTCGGGCCTTTCGGGCCTTTCGGGCCTTTCGGGCCTTTCTGGGGCGCCTGTTTCTGTTTGGGCCACACTACTGGCGTGAGAGGCGGGGTTTGGGCGACTTTTCGGGGCGTTGTTCTTGGGGGGTATGTTGACCTCATAATCCTGCCTCATCTTCTGGACCCCGGCTAGAATGCTAGCAAACGAAGACTGATCGATTTCCTCGGCCATTTTAATAGGAGTCTTGGGGAAGAAAAGAAAGCACGTAAAAAAATCACAGAAAAGCACAGAAAATTGTGGTCAAATCGGATGGGTTAGTATTCTGCCTGCTGCTTAGTCTGGGGTAGGGCCGAAATGCGCACCGGCCATGTCTCGGTGTGCTAGGGCCAGCTTCGATACTGGCCCTGCGACGCATATCCTTAACCGGGCCGTACAACATTTAATTAGTAGTGTTGATCCCGGGAATACCCCTTTGAGGACTGCAAAATATTGCCCAGAGAAAATGATGCCCTGTGAAAAATAATCATAATAATAATAATAATAATAATAATGACCTGGTGGAATCCAGTGTTGATGGAAATTAGGAAAGTGCGAAAATTAGCGACAAGTTTTGAGCTATATTAATATTTGCCATTTACTACATGTCGATTCCGACTCGGGACAACCTTTCCTAAAAACTATATACCCTAATATATTGATTCCACATGTAAAAAATTGCCTATAGCCAGGCGTTTCAGCCCTCGCTAGCACCAAAAACTAGCGTCTTCAAATGGGATCGGCAGAGCCCAAGCTCAGGCCTGAGCACGGCTTGGGGTTACTCAGGTATAGAGCCTAATAAAGGGCACATTTTGCCATGTATGACAACCCTTGTTAGATAAGTTTTGCGTATACACGGGCTTTACGGGACAGGAGGTTGTGAGAGTAGTTTACCTCTCGGTTCTTATTGAAGGTGACGATAAAGAGATCGAAAGTCTGCAATACATAGCTCAATTTCGGTGTACGCGTTCTCTTTCTGTAATGTTGGCTATAGATTTCTATCTATGATGGCAATTTCCGCGCCTTGTGGGTCTTTTCTCGGGTGAAGAACATAGCCAGGGAATAGCGAAACAGACTCGATCCAAGTACGATCAGAATTCTGGCTATTCAGCAAACGTTGGGAATGTTCAATGGCCTAACAGCTGCTGATGCCAGTGAAGTCCAAGTTCCTGAAGAGGTGAGCGAGATTGCGTGCGTTTTGATCTCAAGCGAGGATGAAGAGGAGTTTTTTTTTTAATGATAGTTGCTTGAAGTTTTTTATGTTTTAATTGTTTTTTGTGTTTTTATTGAAAGAGGTTCAGAATAGAACTCGAGGGAGTGTGCTGATTGCGAGTGGCATGTCCGGCTTATTCGGATCTCGGTTTTTAGAGTACCCGCCAATTCAAGGAAAAAGGAAGATACCTGACCAAGGCTAGAAGCGTATATTCTGCAAAAGATGGAGTTAGAGTCCGGGACGATGTCTAAAAATATACTTGTCCGTGGAGGGGCCCTGTAGAGGCGGACCAGCTCCACCCCTGGCTATCAAAAAACAAAATGCAGAATATATTTATATTTTTGAATATATTTTTTGTCGTTCGATAGTAGTGTCACTAGATGTGGGTGTCACTAAATTCCGAAGATATATTTTTTAGTAAAAAACGTAGTCAATATATCCACTCCAATCAACACTGGTGGAATCTACGCTCTGCAGAAAGGGTACCCTGCCTAGACTAGAAACCACGGGTCCTGGAATAAATTAAGTGAGGCAAAATTTACGTGAAGAAAAAAATACTTACTTTACTGGATTTTCGCCCACAAGACAAGCAATTGAGCAAACCTCCTCTCACGTCACGACATTGAAGCAGGTAATAACAGCTGTGATGTATTAGCGGAAGCAGGTGGAATACTCAATAAACCCTGAGCTAACCTTGTCGAGACCAGGAGAATTTCCCGTAAACACTGTTTGAATAAATTGGCCGAATGGGATTATTCGGGATATTACAGAATTCCCGGGCCATTCGCCACGGAAATGTATTGCTTGACAAGGAGGTTATTTTGACAATACTTTTATGTGGCTTCTATGGTGGAAGATATTTTGCACCCACGTTTGAGAGGTGTTTTTCAAGTTTGGGATCTTTTGCAGTTCCATTGGGTGCTTTTTGTTTAATCAGAAGTTGTGCCTGGGTGGGAATATCTCGTTGGTACATCTGTTTTCTGCTGACAGGGAACACTTAACGAGGACCGATTTTCCCCTAAAATAGAGAAAGATACATTGGCATTATCTTAATCCGTAGAATGTCTGAACCAGGTAAAAAAGAGACTTTTGGGAAATTCATCTGGCCAATCTCTCCCAATGGGATGTTCCTCTCGGAAGAATTTTCTTGGAGGAAAACCCAACCAAGATGGGAAGTTTTTTAATCGTCTGGCATGATTTGAAACTTTGGCAAGATACTTCCAAGATTTTCCATCAGTTACTTTTGTCACGAGGATTGCTCGATATCACTGTTTGGGTGTTGGAAAAAATGTTAAACATGACATACTATCGATATCATATCAATGCCTTTTTTTTTTATAAAAGCGAGATATGTGTGACCATTTCTCAAAATTCTCTCGAAAAGAAGAGGTTTTACCAAAACTCATGGCCCAAAAAGCCCAGGCTTTTTCACTTGAAACTTTTACAAGATTCAAGTCACCCAGTAATCATTAATTAGAATCACAAAAAAAGCTTGAATAACACCTGGTTCCTTTATGTTGAAACCAAAATGATGATTCAAGCTGCATTTTCGCATCCTCGAACAAATGAGATGATCCACACTTGTAAACAAATAAAAGAATTTTGTGGTCGATACTTTAAAACTCTTTATTAAATCAAGGAAGGTGCTTCGATTACTTGCACAATGATCCACTTTAAAGGAGGAGGGAATTACAAGGAATATCCAGGCTTCATAACCACCCACCATTGATTTCCCTTCAAAGATATTGAACATGACCCAACGAGGAGCCAACTTCTTCAAACCCCATATTGAGTAGAAATCCCAACGTGGGTGGTGGTTTCAACACCCTTGTATTCTCCTTGCTCCCGACTGTGGATACCAAAACCAGCTAAAGGCCTATCAGCATTAGCAACATTTTCGGTAGACTCGGGCTCACCTAGTGTGCTTTAAAGTAGCATAACCTCATTTCAGTATCATAAGCCATATTTCAATACGACTGCACCAAAGGTACACTAAAGGCGGTAACTAATACTGCCCATTAATCTCAATTTCCCACAATCTGGTGAGAAGTATCAAGATGAAAAGGTATTGAGCGAGGGAAGGTCCATCGGCATCAGTCCAGTACAGCGGAGCTTTATAGCTACTCTTTACCGTCACGTACAACGTCTTCCACCACAACTTTTTTCTCAACTGTGCCGTCATTATTGCCTCTGTTTCTTTGGTGATTCTCCGCAACCTTTTAGCAAGCTTGTAGCCCATGATTTTCTGCACGTCATTGTAAAGCTTGCCGTGCTTTCCCCATAAATACCAGTTGGCCTTTCTCTTCACCACAATGAGAATAAATTGGTATAATTCACTTGCCTCGTTGGTTTCAAATGGATTCTTCTCCTTCATCTGAAGGCCGTCAGACCCACTGGACTCTTGGCGGTGAAGAATGCGTACTGCGTTTTCCAACTCTGACTTGAAGCTTTTCAGCGCCTTTTTGGTCTTTTCTGCGACCATGTCTTCGTACTCTTTGGAGATCTTTTCGGCATGGATCAATCTCTTCATATTCTCTTCGAAATACCCTCTAATTGATTGCGTGAAAGCAGCAAGAAAGACAATACAGATGACAATGGGGTGACCATCTATGCCCAAAAAGGTTGTTTTCTTGGTGACACGGCACGAGCACCATTCCCTGATCTGGTTGATAGTAAAGCACGTCGACAGTTCATTGACAGTGCTTGCAGCAACTGGAGCAAGCATGGCCAAGAATACCAAAATTGCCACATTCTTAATGCTTAGGTTCAATCTAAATCCCCTGGTGGGCTTCCTTTCCTTCTCTGGCGAGATCTCAACACCCCTCTTATCGGCTGGTTGGATGGCGACGACTTCTTCAAGGGTTTGTGAAATATTGTCGCCATTCTCTTTCTCCGCCTCATCATTCAATACTAACACATCTGTATTCTTCAGCGGCTCGCTGCTGGAAATAGAGCCGTTGGGGGTTTTTGCAGCCAAAATGGGAGAACCCATTTTCTTATTTGAAGATTGGGAATGCTTAACATCGATGTTACCCCTCTCCTCTTCGTTCATAAAGCTAGACATACTATTTCTTGATTTACTTCCTTGTTAGATTAATTTTTTTTTGGTTTTGAGTTTACTGAAAAAACTGGAAGTAAGTACAAAAAAATATAAGCGGGCGACCCTGTCCTATTTATATGCGCGCTTTAGTACAGAGATCCATGGGGAAACGGTGACACAGATACGAAGTTCATATGCTCATTCATAGAGAAAGTGGCATCGAAATCATTTACTTGAGGGAAGGTGGCTTAAGTGAAGTCTTGGTCTATATCTTCACGTGTGTGCTGGAAAAAACGCAAGAGATGGAGACGGTTTTTCTGGATGGCCACCTCCCCTGGTAAATTACGCCCAATTGATATTGGATCGGCAATTCCAAGGCTCAACAGGTTTATTCATTGAATTTTAGTTCAACGTTTTTAAAAACTTGATGTTTTGTTTTAAGTTTCTGGGGTATTTGGCCTTTCGCAGTTACAGGAAATGGTGTCTGTTTGAAATTTTTCCGAAAATTTGTTGAAATAAGATCCTCTTGTTTTTTAAGTCTCTCTGGTGCTTCGAATTACAGAGGGAACGTTTGATCCACGGGTCTTTTATCCACGGGTCTTTTTGTCTCATCAAAAATGGATAAAACAGTGAAGTGATATCGATATCTGCAAAAGTTTGTAAATCAAGGATGGTTAATCTCGGACCCAAAACATCCAGCTCTTCTTGGTACAATATTCATTGTATGAGGGGAAACCGTCTTGGGTACTATGCCCATGGCCATCTCCCTCTTAGGTGGCCTTCTAAACCCCACAGAGAAGAAAAGGGCGTTTTCTCTTTTTGAATAAACTGAACGATTCATATAAATCATCAACTCATCTTCATTGGACCCATTCCGCTAAGAGGTTTCGGTGAGATGTCAATGGTTGCAATTTTTTTGCACCCAAGTTGGAACCACTTCTTGGAAGTCTATTTGGTAGTCCGACACTGAAACTGTTTCAGATAAAGGTTAAAGTGTCTTCGTCTTCAGATACTCATCAAAGTTAGTCGTGATGCATATCTAGAACCATAAAAGGCTAGACATGTAGAAGGTCCGTTTGAAGACACGCCAGTACACCATTATCACCACCACCAACAACACCACCACCAAAAGGTTACACCCAGATGCTTACCTGCATCAATAAAATTAACCCCATTTTGTTCAAATCTCCAAATTCCCCCCGCCGGCCTGATTTGAACCCCACTATTGCCCAAAGAATATTGCCTCGCTAAATTTAAATTGAACATCCTGTATATCTCACCCACGGCCACCACTCTCACAACTCTCACAACACTCAACTCCACCAACTGATTCGCACAGGGCTCCGCTTTCTTGTCCACCCCCTCCTTTTCCATATCACTCATGGTACGTGACCGCATGCGGATCCTCAAGTCCCCATATATATTCCCCAGATTCACCCATATACTAACAGCATGTGCAGTCTGCACTTTTCAACTTCCAGTCGTTGCTTCTTGTCATTCTCTTGGCCATTTGCACCTGCACATACGTCCATGCCACCTGGCCAGCATTGCTAGACAAGAACAAAACGGGGGCCCTTGGGGTGTTTTGGAAATTTGCACGTATTGGCGAAAGATTGAGTCCGTATGTGGCCATAGGCTGCTTTGTCATGGCGTTCAATGTTCTTAGCGGCTGAAGACGCGGTGCTTGGGCCGACTCGCTTACAATCAATGGCATATGTATACTAGGAAGGAATAAACAAAATGGTTTTTGCGGGCGGTTTGTCCAGTAGAATTTCCCGCTGCATGATTAATGGGAAAAAGGGCGGCTAAGTCAGTGGATAATGGGGGAACGTTTATGGGGGTGTGTTTATGGGGGTGTGTTTATGGGGGTGTGTCGACTCGCAAGAACGACTCCAAACGATTCAACTTCTTTGGTTGAAACTACAACATGTCCTCGTGTATTTGAGGTGTGAAAATTTATTCATCTGCGTTATAATAGCAGAGCATGCGTATATTATGCACATAAACTTATGGATGTGAAACGTAATTAACTGTGCCATACTTAACAACCCACTGGCACACAACTCATTCTCCTCACGGTGTACAAATCATTCTCCTCACAGTGTACCAGGGGATTCACATCAATGCAAAAGTCCTTTGAGACCCTCTAGAGCCAATTCATATCAGAACCAAGAGCATCTTGGGTCACGCGGCCTATCTAAACTCATACAACTCATTGACAGCATTACAAAGAACAGGGGCCCTCTCGTTTCCCACCACTCTCTCCAACGCCGTGGCGTCCCACTTTGAATAAAGCGTCTTCACAAACGACAAGTCCACATCGGCCTGGCCGTTATATATGGATTTCCCCACAAACTTCAAGAGCTCCTTGTAGAACTGGGGGTTGGCCGGAGTCTCGTAGATCAAGATGTTTTTCACCCCTCCAAGCTCGTAGCGTCTGAAATGGTGCATTCTCTCGGTGTAAAGCAAAAGCTTCACCTTTCCCGTGGCAAAGTTGTGGCGTGCCCGCGACACCTTGGGCTTCGACGAGTACTCGTCGATCGAAGCGAAGTCGTACTTTGTGTGGTTCTTCATGTATGCCTTGACGCGCACGTAGTCGAAGTACGACGGAATGTAAATCAAGAGCCCGTCCTCGTACGAAGACTGTTTGGTGATGGAAGGTAGAATCGAGTTGATGAAAAACTTGTAGCGGGACTCGTAGTTGGTCTGGGGGTCGGGCGCGTCGAACCGCTGGAATATCTGCTTGATTTTCAACCCAACTGAGTTCATGATACACGTCTTGGACGTGATCACCGGGCGGTACCTGGCCTTTCCTGCAAGATTGCACGACTTCGAAATCACGCTGTTTACGCTGGGGGTGGCAAACTCGTTGAACACGAGCGTCTGGCGCAAGTACTTGGCCTGGTCATTGATGGCCCACATGCGGATGCGCGAGAAGTCCGCACCGTGGAAGTTCTTGGGGATTTTGTTGACGTACTTGAGCACGGTGGCCACGTGGTCCCAGTTCTGCATCTCGATCTGGTTGGCTTGGTCAATCACCAAGATCTCGATGGACGACAAGAAATCGTACTCTCTTTTGGATTGTTTGGGGTCCTCGAGAATCATCGAGAGCCCGATGGGCGATGCAATCAACACGTCGGAGTTGAAAAACGACGAGTACAACTTGACGGTTTTCCGGGTGAACTTGATGCCAAGACTGAAGAAATCGCTCGAGTTGCCCTTGAACATGTGGCGGAAGTCTGCCGGCTTGGTTTCGGGCGGCATGCCCTCCTCGTAGAACTGGTGCTTGAACTTCTTTCTGTTTTCTTGCTGGTCCGACCCCGACATGCGGATGAGCTGCTCTACTACTTCGTACGCGGCGTTCCGCGTGGGCAAGAGAATCAACGCCTTGGGGCGGGTGAAGCCCTGGTCACGCAACTCGGGTTCGGTGGCGCCTGGCTTCAACGTGCCGTGTTTCAACGCGTCGCCATACGCGCGGATCTTTTCGTTGTTTTTCAAGATCCGGTCCCGCGTCTTGAATGTATGGTTGAGCACGTGCGTGAGGTAGAGTTTCTGGTACGACGTGTTCTTGTATGACTGGTAGGTGTAGCTGACGTCACGGTACTCGAGCATGTCACGCAACAAGCTGGCGTCAAGCGGCTTCAAAGGATCGGCGTAGTGGGCCAAGTACTCCGACCGGATCCTGCTCTTGACGGTGGCAAACTCACTGAAGGAGTGGGCGGGTTTTACTGTGGACTTGGTGATGGGGCCGTTTGGTGGCACCTGCACCGATGCCAAGTACGCCAGGCCCTCAATGGCCCGTTTATCGGTGACGGGCCACTTGCCTTGGTGCAGCGCGTTGCTTTCTTGGGCCACTTGTTCGTCGGAAACCAAGTTGAAATGCGCCTCGAACGGATCCTTGGAGAGCGTGGAGTCACCCCGGTCATTGTCACCCTCTGTGCCGTCTCCATTCTCATCCAAGTCGAAGAACTCTTCTTCTTCGGACCCGCTGTCTTCATCGGAAGACTCTTGCATGTTTGCGCCCGCGATTGCTTCATCGTCGTCGTCCTCAGCTTGGTCTTTTTCCCGTTCTTCGCCTTCCCCGTTGGTCAGGCTCGACCCAGAGGCAGACTGCTTTCGATTTTTGGGGCGTTTGTCGGCCTTTTCTCCGGTTTTTTGCTCCGCCTTCAAGAGCGTCAAGAGAGCATCGTAGGCCTTGCCTTCCTGGAACTTTTTGGGCTGCTCCAACTCATCTGGAAGCTGGTTTTCCTCGTCTTCCCCCAGAGACTCTGCACCGGCAGCCTCCTCTTGCACAGGCCCGTCTCTTCGAGCAGTCCGCGTCACGTGGCGAAGTTGCTGGCGGCCATGGTTGGGGCGGTGTCTTTTGCCGTCGTATCCCGAAGATTTCTGGGGATTATTTTTGCGTTTTGGCGGGGCCATAGTGGGTCGATTGGTGGTGGTAGACAATGGTGCAGGCAGTGTAGGTGATGGGAAATGAGGGTGCCATGCGAGTGCGATGTTCGTGCCCTGAGAGTGCGATGAGAGAGTGCGATGAGGAGGGTGAATTTTTCGGGCCCACCGACTGGGGCGTATCGTTATATCCAGTGCGAATAAAGGGACGGAGTGGAATCGAGAGCCAGGCAAATTCCGGGGGGTTAGTGGTATGGGAGGTGGTAGTGGCCATTTTAGGGGGGTAATTATTCCGTTATGTATTATTGAGATGTACCTGGAGACGGCGTATTTTGGTGTTGGTGGAGGTGATGGAGTCTCCCTGGGCCAAGGTGCGAGGGTATTCTGTATTCTGTATTCTGAGGGAGAGTATTCTCAACAGCTTCTTTGAGGCGTTTTATAGGCATAATTAAATTAGCGATGGTAAAAGAAAGTGTGAATAATTAATAATTGGGTTTTTATTGCTTCCCATTAGATTTATGCCGTCTTGGTTGGAGCGACTTAGGGAGGTTCTATAGTAGGTGTATTCACTCAAAACCTAATAAATCACCTAATAAATCACCTAATAAAGCATCGCCTAATAAAGCACCCTGTTTCTTTCTCGTATCCTGTTTCATCACACAGCATTTCACCGAAGTTTCATCAGAGCGAAACACTCCTCAAGAGAAATACTGTTACTGAAATAAATGGAAATCTGCTGGTGATGAAAGTTGTCTAAATGGAATGCAATCTAATCGTGGGAAGTGGTTCCACAATTCTCCCAATGGGCAAAATCAACCGTCACTAGATTGACTCTGTTATTAATGGTGAACATTCCGCGTTAACAAGGAAAATAGCTGGGAAACTCAGAAACCATGATTTCTTCATACAAACAGTTTATTTGAATCGTCGAATTTATTTTCAGTAACTTTACTTGAAAGCTCAGTACCTGCGAATCTTCCGAGCTCATTACTCGCAACATCAGCTATACCCATGTTCAATAAGAGGGGAATGCTGAGAGGGAAAAATTGTCGAGGGATTTTGGCAATTAAGTGGATTTTGGCTTTTGCACTATTTCTCTCAATTGCTGAACTCTTCCGGTAGTTTCATGTGACACCATTAGGACCTTAAGTAGTTGCATTGGCCCTGGTGACTCTTCAATTTCCTTGCTATAAGAGTAACCAGTGGGAGTTTTACGTCCAGACGCTGTTTTATAGGGACATTCTGTGTAATTCCTTAAAAACGGTGAATCAAACGATGGATTTCAAGCAACTTTTTATCTGAAAATTGCAGTTGTCGTGATCCTGCTACTGGACACATGAGAGTTCCGATTTAAAAAAATAAAGAGTAACGCATTGTTTACTTTTTCTTTCCCATCTGGTAACTTTAAATTCCCAAGCTTTATAATGAAACTGCAAAATAGAAATTGTTAAATAGAAGTTTGTTGGTTCCTTTCTGGCCACGCACAAGGCGTGAATCTTGTCAACACGGAAGAAAGGGTGAGTAAGCTTTCAAAAAAGCTCCAATCATCCATAAAAGCCCTTAGCGGGGAAATTCATGTACATTTTCCAAATCACCCCTATACTTAAGAGAAAGAAAGAGCTTTCGATTTTTGGTGCCGTTTTATATGTTTCGACCGGATTGTTTCTTCCTCATATTTTATAATATTCCTTCAAATAAAGCTGCAAAATCAAGAACCTTTAGATTTACCTTTTCCAAATATAAACGCTTTTCAAAAAAGCAGGAAGTTCCTCATCATAAATATTCAAATACATACCACCAACCCCCGTTTTATTTGGGTGAATGCACTATTCCAACTTTAATTCATTCAAAGGATGTTGGGCCTACTGACCGGCCCGCGCGAGCCCCAACCTCGAGGCCCAAATATTAACAGACCCCCACTCAAGCCCAGCCCAGCCCAGCCCAGCCCAATCCCGTCAGATCCCGCCCAAGCCCGGCAGATCCCGGCCAATCCCGGCCAATTCCAATTCCGGCCCAGTTCGTTTTTTGTTTCCTCGAGCCATTCCCGTATATCCATTATCGATAATCATAAAACCCTCAAGGTTAAACCACGTCTCTTTGGGGTTAATAATCCTGCCCCGCGCTAGATAAGCTCGCGTGAGACTCCTCCGAAATAGGCGACCCGCGTTCTTGATAATTATGAACCCCGACCACTTTTTATCGCAGGGATAGTCCCTCAAAACAGGCCACACCATGGCGGTCTTTTCTATTTCGTCTGAGTGGGATGAATTTAGCTCTTTCGACACCATGTATTTTAAAGACAACTCTTTTTTCCATTAATTTTTTATAATTTTTATAATTTTTATAATTTTTTATTTTTTATTTTTTTTATTTTTTTTATTTTTTTATATCTTATATTTTTTATCAATAAGTCGGCCTGCTCAATTTACTAATCAATATCCTTCAACTCCTTCCATGTTCAATTGACTGGGCCCGCGCGCGGCCCACCCCCGGCCCCACCCCGGCACCACCGCTCCGTTTTCCGTCTACCTTTTTACTATGGCATCGCCCAGGAGGGCGGCGATTTGAAATCTTTTCCCGCACCTGCTCCCTCAAGCTTCCCTTTTTTCCTTCGCTTCCTGTCCTCACCTTTCCTGCCCTCTCCTGTCCTCACCCCCCGAATTACAACCACCATCACGCTGCCTCCCCCACCCCATCTTTTAGCCCTTTGATAGCTGGCTTTTTCTTACCCACCGATTCATCGATTATTCCAACAATTGATTACACTCCAATTTACTTCCAGCCATAATTGTTGATTTGCACTGGTCCACTTTATCTGTTATCAACAAATACGGACTAAAATACAGAAACCCGAAAAAACGCCCAAAAACCTAAACAAAACACATCCCATTATAGAACACATTAAAGAGCGCCTCGTGTATCTTTTTTTCTTCGGTTTTTTGCGTTTCGTTTCTGACACCTGTGATTTCCCGCGCTAAACAGAGGGAGACAGAAAAAAAAAAAAAAAAAAACAGATTCCCATGCCCTTCACTTATGCGATATGAAGCGGATAAAAAACTATATCAAATCGTTGCTCTCGATATCATACCTTGCGCTTGTGGTGCTAACGATCCCCTTGGCGTTTGATGTGGGCGGCGTGGCGTGTGGCTTGGCGTACTCGCTCTTCATCATGACCCTCTACTTCCTGCTAACAACCGTGCGGTTGTTGTCACACAAGTTCCCCATCTTGAAGGTGTTCAATGTGTTTTTCTATGCCCAGCACCTCTTGCTCCCGAGCATCTTGATGTTCTTCCTTCTGTACTGTTCCCAGCGCGACGTGGCGTCATCGATGCTCATTTTCCTCTGGCGCTACATGCTCGTGCACCTGACGCTGGTGTTTACCATTGCCGAGGGCTTCTGCTCCCTCTTGTTGATCCAGGCCATCAGCCAGACTTTGGACTGGCTCACTGACTTCAAGTCCGACAGCTGGCTCTTTGTTTCCCTCATTGGTAGCGGCACCACCATCACCGGCGCCCTCTACTTCTTGTACCGGATTTACATGAGCCCCTTCACTTTGGACTTGGGAAATGCCTCGTTATTGGGGCTGTTTCTCACGTTGACGGTGGGCTTGGGCTTGTACGGTATCGTGTCGAAAAAAGGCTCTATGATTGAGTCCTCTTTACTCTTTGCTTACATCGTCAGGTGTATCTACGAGACCTTCCCCCTGCTTTCGCAAGATGCCACGCAAACAATCACCAATCTATTCACTCAAACAACAAACAACTTGAAAAAGGAACTAGTTAAGCTTCCGTACCCTGTCACAGAGAAGATTCTGTCTGCGTTGCCCGTATTTGCGTCCAATATCCCCCATTCCTTCACCACCATATACAAGTTCTTCATCTCTGCCGTGCAGAAATTGACCTTGCCAGTATTGATCAACTTGGCCTACCGAATCGGGGTGTTTTATGCTGCTACGAAAATTATTCCCTCCTTGTATCATGGACTCCCGTACTCACCACCCAGAACGCCACAAATCCGCTCCAGGCAGGTTTCGTCATCTTCTATTCCTTCCATACATCTTGAGGAAAAGGACTCTGAAACTCCCGCACGAAAGCCTCCCACCAGAATGTCCCAGAGGCAGAGAAGAGCGCCACCTTCCACAATCATCACTTTGATTTATGCTTACTCTCCGTGTATCATCATTGCTGTCTACACACACTTAATGTTGCTGTATAAGGGAGAACTAGGGAACGAACTCAAACTTTGGGGCTGGTGGGCCGGCGCATCTGAGGATAGTGTGCTAATTGTGCACCCGTGGCAGTTCTGGAACTGGATTAACATGGCCACCACATTATTCTTGTACATGGCAGAATTGGCTGGGAACACGGGAGGTGCCAATTCCGCTTTGACCAGTCACTGGAATGTTGATTGATTGACTGGGATTGAGATTGAGATTGATTGGTTGATTGATTTTTCTCCTTTTTTCTTTTCTTTTCTCCTTTTTTTGTGAATGCCTAATGATACGGGGGTGCTGGGTCCCTCGATACTTCTTTCGTATATTTAATGACCCCATGCTGATAATGGGATAGCTGTACTATAATTCAATACTAATTTAATTTTTGATGAATAAAACAAAAAAAACAAAAAAAAAAAGCCTCTAAAAAGTTGAAACAACCGTTTACTATTCAAGCTATATTATCGAGATTACTGCCAGTGAAGACGTCAGAAATGATTGCAACTCTCGTCCACGAATGATAACCAGCCATCTTTCCAGACTGTGAAACCTTCTCAGAGCTTGACTCTATGTTTGCTTTGATATCTCATCATAATAATCACTGGCGGATATTCCCGACAATAAATCCCAAATGGTGACGACATTTCAACCCTTGATGTGCTAAAAAAAAAGAGACAACAGAAAAAGTTCGGTACATTTGACTGTACTAGTCTCTGGTAAGACATCGAACTTGTAAAAAAAGAGTGACGTTCAAAGACAAGAGTGAGCTCCATTGTGTTAGCCACAAACGTGGCCGTTTGTTATGACTATCGTTTAGGA
Organism: Metschnikowia sp. JCM 33374; assembly: GCA_005406065.1. Lineage (NCBI taxonomy): Eukaryota > Fungi > Ascomycota > Pichiomycetes > Serinales > Metschnikowiaceae > Metschnikowia > Metschnikowia sp. JCM 33374. The sequence goes on along the minus strand of BIMT01000013.1, from coordinate 261,685 downwards.
TACACAATCCCAGTGCCGAAAGATCAAAACCTTAATCCTCCATGAAGAACCAAGGGAACACAACTTCCATGCCAAAGAGCAACTGTAAATCGCGAGCTTCTTAAAGCAGCGAGTACGTCAGATTTGCTAAATACACAGAGACGGACTTCTATACCGCCTAAATGACCATCGGCGCAAACCGACAAGACTCAAAAGGAGTTGGCCAACGGAGGGTTTACAAGAAGTCACGTGCTGCACATTCGATCAAGGCACCAAATGGTTTCCTCGCCACAAACCTCCACGATAAACAGTGCCGACAATAGCACCAGAAGAGTGTGAACGGGGTTTAACTTCCGTTACGTTTCCGTTGTTGCGGCCGGAGACTTTCCCCAAAGCGTTGGTGCCAAAACACCATGGCACGGTGGCCACATAGTAAGCTTCGTAAACAAACCTTTGTCTCTGAACGTGGGGAAAAAAAAAATGAAAAAAAAAGAAGGCATCGACGACTTTATATAGAAAAAAAGGTCGTGTCTGGCACACAAAGAGCGCGATGTGCGGCTGCGGCTGCGGCTGCGGCGTGCCAGTGGGCCCAAGTGAGGGCTGGAAATAATTGGGTTTGATTATGCAAACTCCAATTGGATGACTAATTTAGGGATAATATCACCAAGAGAATTCAAAAAGGGTGTATAGTTTGGGATTTTATTAGTGTATTAGTTGTGTAATAAATATATCCCCCCAATGTTGTGCTGGGAAATTGCTGGTGCTACCGATGGTAGGGTGTAGAGTTGGCACGACAGGAAACACCAGGTTAGGCCCTATATTTCTATGGTTATTGTATTGCCCTAGTTCCAAAATTAGTTTATTTTAAGTGGGATTCCGTATTTTTAGGAAAGTTATTCCATACGTTCTGTCATTATTTCCTCGTCTGTGCTGTTTAAAGTTTTATGGTGCACGGGAAGAAGCTGGCACGGGAGATTAGCTGACGTGATTTGGGCAACCTGGCTATCATGGCACGAAATTTTGACAGTCCTTCTCAGGATATAATTATGCCAGTTTTTCATTCTGGACAGCAAGATAAAAATTGCCAGTTCTCACCTTTTTATTTCATGACAACTTTGTATTGGCGGTCATCGTGCGACAAAACAAGCCCATACGAAGCAACGTTTTATATTGATATATATGTGATAATGCACCCAGGAATCTATTTGGTCAAGCCATAAAGAATTGAAGAATACCACACCTCTTGAGTTCAAGACTTGGAATTTTTCGAATTTTCAACTCCTTCAGCCCAAACAAAAGATTTGCGTGATAAATTTCTTCCATTTTCTTTTGGGGATTCTTTTGGGGAGACCCTTGGGCCTTAAGTTGTTGCGCAGTCCTCGGTCATTTGCCTCTGCCTTACATTCTAGTCACCCGTCAACTCTAACTATACAGGGCCAGTAAACAGACAGAAAGAAATGTGGCCGGAGTATTAATACATGGCACCAATTTCCCAGATATAACTGGAGGTCAGGGGTCAGCATGAGGGTCACAATTTCCGCCTTTTCACAAGTGTTTTCTATAGTCTTGCCAGGAAAAGAATGCAACGCTAGTTTCTCCAATCTCGATAAATTTGCATACGTATGAGAATAAACAGGCCCCAATCTTCTGCACAATACGATCAAATGACTCGGTAGCCTCTTAAAGGCATACCGTCAAGGTTTCAACTCAAAAGGTTGGAATGTTAACTATGTACATGGACGATATAACAGTGGTCATCCCTTTCTAGTTCCCACAAAAGAAGGCAATCACTCCAAAGCAATATTCCAGTGTACAGAAAACCAATTAACAAAAGGCATTTGTTAGAGGCCAAAGCCACAAAATTCCAACAAGACTGGTAAAACTTGGTTTATAACAACAACATTCACCAGCCAAGGAATCCTCGACCATAGCGGGTGCGTATACAAATAAACATACAGTCAAACCCATTCAATGGTTTTAGATCACATGTAAGCAAAAGTAACGTCCCTGAAGTAAGTCGTCCCATCGAAATCACCACAAACAGGCAACGCTTTAAATGCCTCATACAGCCAAATCTGGGTAATACTTCATAGAGACAGCCACTTCCACATCTTACACTTTCAACAAGACCCAAATAAAGCAAAAAAAAAAAAAAAAAATAAATACCAACACATTGTCGATCATTTCACTAACAGAACATATCAATCAATGCAGTAGGGAGGAAGCTAGAGATCCTCTCATAAGACCGTGCACCCGAACCATAGTACACCACCGAAGGGTTTCTGCCCGTATAGAAGATTAAGTCGAACAAAAGATGGTGCAAGCCTCGGAGGCCCTGGGACCCTATGGACGAGCCCATGGAGTTGGACTTTGTTTGTGTTTTCAGAAATTGTTCTCCGTAGAGGCTTTGCATGCCAGGACTCCAGCTACGCACCTCTGCCTCGGCAATCCCTGACACCCGAGCACTTTTACTGGCAGGCAATGTTCTGGTATTGGTGAGATTGAGATTACCCAAACGGACCTGGGTCACGGAGATTCCCTGGGGCCTGAGCTCCTTTGCCAACGTCACGAAAAGGTCCTTAAGGCAGTTCTGAAACATGGTTTCTGGCGCATGATACGATAGACGGAGACTGCTGACGATGGTTGGGACGATGGCAATGACCTTACTTTTCTGGACACGTACAAGATCTAGGAGCCCCAGGTTGAGGAGACGCGTGTACACTGATATGCGGGCCAAAACCCTATCCCAAGAAGCAGCGGCAGTATTTTCAACAGGACCGAGCGGGAAGTATAGATTGGGGGCAAATACTACTGCCGAGAGTTTAAGAAGGTGCGGCTCGGCACCTTTTATTGGCACCACTTCAACCTGCAAAAGTTGCAGGAATTTTGCAAGCGCCGCAGCCAAATCTTCGCCACCGCTCAAGTCAAGGTAGTTTATATCATCGGTGATGGTGTTCAGCAGAATGTACTTAAGGTCCTTGTCGTCAAAAACCGTCAAATAAACAATGAAGCCTCGCTTTTCGAAGTCGAGCGCCAAAAGCCGCGTCATTGGCTCCGTGGGCGATCCTACCACGAGTGCAACATCTCGACGGGCCCCATTGGGCAACTTGGGCGTCCTGCGGCGACGTGGTTTGGTGCTGCCAGAAGACCTGGAAATCATGCTTCGGCGGTGAAGAACCACCCCAGCAACACCTAGGCCGGTTGCAAGCACACACATGAGCTCGTATTTGCGCAATTTCACGCGGGCATCGATTTTTTCAAGCAATGTTTCAGGCGGCGGGTTGTGTGGCCCGGCCTCCGCTCCGCCAAGGTATATTAACGGCGTGGAATCCCAGATCTTGGACGCATCAGGGAGTTTTTCGGTTTGTGCAGACACAAACTGCGACAACGATTCGTACGTGGCCCGGAGGGCACCGAGCGTGGCCTGGACGGGTTCTGCAACCATTTCTGTAACGTCTAAGGGTGATTAAAATGAGAAGAATAGGAAAAGTGGCGTCTTTTTCCAGTGGTATGGTAGATTGCCTAAGTTTTTAGGTGGTCTTTTAAGGTGTCACGCGGACCAGACGCACGCACATGTTAGTGTAGAACTACCTACTACTGTGCATGCATACTCAGTGGCAAAGGTCCGCGGGTCCGCGACGGACTTGTGAAGAAAAATTGCGTTGAAGGATGCACGGGTGTGGATGTGGAAATGTAATGTATGGGTGTGGGGATTAAAGTGACCAGGAAGGAAGCAGCCACCTTTCACTACTTTTGTGGAGATCCATGGCATGATAATTGCATGGGTTTTCCATAAGAGATTTCCATAAGAAAAGATTTCCCATAAGAATAGTACTTGGAGATAATCGGATTCGGAAATTTTCAAAGTCGGTAATATCTGAAACGCTTCCTTCAAAATCACAGTCAAGCTAGGAATCCTATGATGTGAACGAACGTGGAAGTCCCTTCACACCCGGGCATCAATCAAATCAATGCGGATGTGAAATATCCATGCTTTCTATAAATACCTCCCTGAGCTAATCAGATACCAAAAAAGTATAAATACCACTTATCATGAAGACAAGCCATTTAGTAGATTAACGCGCCGACTATCTTTCTTTGAGTAGTATAGCTTTTTTTTTCTTACTTATCCAACGCAACCTTTATAAGTTATCGGCCAAGCACGGCCTACATCGTTTCGAAGGATTAGTGAAAAGAACTCAAGATACTGAATGTTTTGAAGGAAACATCGCGAGTAAGTGAGTTCCACCTGATCTTGGGCTGCGGAAGCATAATCTTGAGGTCCAAATTAAATGTGCAGACTTTAGCAACAGGTCTTCTTCTTTTATATTGATTTTAAAGAAACAAAATACCACAGGACGTTGGTTACGCTACGTTACGCTAGAAAAACGAAATATAATATATAATCAAGACTGGTTGGTATACCATGGCATGAAGCTCAGCCCTTTGAATAGTAGCCCACGAATCTCGATACATATCTGGATTAAAGCAAAAAGAAGATGTGTGCGGTAATGAAGGTTCGAGAAACACAATTTTCCAAAAATGTCAGAGTACGATCTCTGAAAAACAAAAAGAAATGCCGGTCCCAGGAATCGAACTTGGGTCTGCTCGGCCACAACGAGCTGTACTTACCACTATACTAGACCGGCTGATGTGAAATTTTATGGAGTGTGTCCATACAGGTCGCAGAAAAGCAACTGGAAAATGAAAAAAAGTGGAAAACGTGCCATATTTGAGCAACGAAGGCTTCTTTCACCCTTTTTTCAACACACAATAGTCTCTGACAGTCATTGTACCCAGATATATGTCTTTTGATCCTCAAAAGTCTCTGAACCATTGATATACTTAATCGTCTGTTCCCTTCCCCAAATCTCTTGAGAGTGGTGTTTCAGAGCACCCTGAACTGGCCCCAAGGCCTCGGAGCTGGTCTCGGTGGACTGGACCAAAGAATAAAAGCGCTGGCCGACTGCACAGGATCAACGGGAATTTAAACGAGAACAGCTTCAGGTTGACTTGTTTCCTCAGATTAGGGGGTTTCTGTAGATAAGCTCGTGCGTCCGCAGGACCATCCTCGGGTAATCTGTCCGATAAAAAAACATACAGACGGTTTCAAGTACAATTAAGCCTTGATTATCATAAGTGGCCCTTTCCTCGACCGGATCGAGTGTTTTGAACACAACTTTGTATCCAACTATGGCTTTTAAAGACATCTTGAATATCAACTCGCTAACGCGTCTCGTATTTCGAAGAATCATCTAAAACAAGCTTTCAGAATCCGGCTTCTCCCTTCTTACATCCGCGTGTATTCGAAACAAAGTAACTGATGATATTAATTATGACTTTTCTAGATTATATAGATCTATTGATCTCCCTCTCCCGTTAGCTTATTCGCTCTCTCTGGCGAACTCCTTGTACATGTCGGCATCTGGAATGGCACCACAGATGGTCTCAACCATGATACCAGTAACCAAGTATGGGTCAATGTTAGAAGCAGGTCTTCTGTCCTCGAAGTAACCGAATCCCTCCTTGGCAACAGATCTTGGGATTCTGACAGAAGCACCTCTGTTGGCAACACCCGAAGAGAAAGCATCCATCGAGGCAGTCTCGTGACGACCAGTCAATCTCATGTCGTTGTCAGATCCGTACAACTTCAAGTGCTCCTTGTGTCTCTTGGCCAACTTGGCAAGGGCATCCTCGATGTACTTCATACCACCGGCCTCTCTCATGGCCTTGGTAGAAACGTTAGTGTGGCAACCAGCACCATTCCAGTCTCCAGCCAAAGGCTTAGGGTGGAAGGAGATCTTGACACCGAACTCCTCGGCAACTCTTTGTAAGAGATAACGTGCCATCCACAACTCGTCTCCCATCTTGATACCTTCACAAGGACCAACCTGGAACTCCCATTGGGAAGGCATCACCTCGGCATTGATACCAGAAATGTTGACACCAGCGTGCAAACAAGCTCTATAGTGGGCCTCAACAACGTCTCTAGCGTAAACCTTACCGGTACCAACACCACAGTAGTAAGGTCCTTGAGGAGCAGGGAAACCTCCCTTTGGCCATGCGTAAACTTGGTCGTATTGGTCAAACAAGGTGTACTCTTGTTCAAGACCGAACCAAACCTCCTCGTCAGAGTGAGCAGACATAAGCTTGGCACACTCGTGTCTATGGTTGAACTTGTTGGGGGTACCGTCGTTGTTCCAACACTCAGTCAAAACAATGATGTTGTCACCCTTTCTAAAAGGGTCTGGGTAGAAGGCAACAGGGCGGATGTAGATGTCGGAATCGTGGCCTGGGGCTTGGCCAGTAGAAGAACCGTCAAAGTTCCACTCAGGCAAGTCCTCAATGGATTGAGGCTTTTTGGATAACGTCTTGCACTTAGATCTGGTTTGACCCTCCGAGTCGATCCAGACATATTCGGCGAGAATCTTTCCTCTTTGGTCCAAATCAAGATATTTGGACAAGATAGCAGTTTGTTCTGTGATGGAAACCATTGTTTTTGAGATTTTTGGGTTTTTGGTATGCGTTTAAAGAAGTGCGTTCAAAGATAAGCACAAGGCGCGTGTAGAGATGAAGTCTTTGATGAGTTCAGAAATTAAGGATCAGCAACAGAAAGTAGCGATTCTTGAAGAAGTAGACGATATTGAATGAAGATGAAAGGAAAGGAGAAAAAAAGTCGAAACACCTTGGGATGGAGGCAGCAAGGTTAGAGATTAAATAGCAGAAAAGTGACCCAGGCCCTTCGCGGTGACTCGACCGTGATAAAGGCCGCAAATCCAAAAAAAGAAACGCGCGCAACGTGTGATTGGGGACCGTTTAGGCGGTCCGCCGGCACATAGCGCGGCGGTGCAGAAAGAAGGATCCCGATAAGAGAAGTGCGTGCGGGAAGCGCCTTTCTTTTCCGGATAGGCGAAACGGAACCTTCTGCCACCTGTCTTACCGGGACATTCGCATGGAGGCCAGTTGATAATTTGGGTGCCTGTTTGGTGCCAGTTTAGTGCGGAATTTGGGTCACGTATGCAGCACACCTGCGTAAACCGGAGGTGCTAGGGTATTGTGAGGTTCGGATAAGACAGGGCTGGTGACAGAGCGGTGGATTAATTAGTAATTTTCTGGGGTTTTGCTGGGGTTTGCGATCGGGTTTGCGTTCTGGGGGGTTGGGATCTAGAGCTTTGATGACGTTTGTGAACTGGCCCAATGCTTTTGTTAAGCAATGAGTCTACTCTTCACCTAAAAGCGTGTGTATTAGGCCGGGCCTGGCGGTGGAGTATTACGAGAAAAGGGAGTCTAGAGCCGACACCATCTGAGCGCGCAGATCCACGGAAAAGAAAGAATCAAGATATGAGAGAAAAGAAAGAACCACCAAAAAAGAAAGGGAAGGTAAAGAGAAAAAATATCTTCCCCCGACAGGAAAGCAGTGAAGATTTCAATTCGAGGTAGATTTGACAATAAACCATGGGAGAAGAAAATTATTGACCCAAAAAACGTCTTGCCCGACAGTTCATGGAAGAATGAAAGAAAGGGGTGGGTGAGATAGATGGAAATGATCTGAGGTGCAGCCATGTCTGGGGCAAGTTGTTGTTTACATCTTTTCAGTATTTGGGGGGTTATTTTTTGCACTTTATTTTTGTTTTTGTTTTCTCTTTTACTTTTGCTTTTGCTTTTTCTCTTTTTCTTCTCTTTCTCTTTTTCTTGGTGTAAAAACTTATAACAGCTTCACCATGGAAACGCCCAGATTCAAAAAATCAAAAAGAACTTCTTGATTGAAAGACTCGGCAAAATAGTGTCAACCAGATACGAGCCAGGGGATGGGGGGAAGTGCTCGCCGATAAGCCGGAGTAAAGTCCGGGCGAGCACATGAGGATAAGATAAACGACCCCTCGGGGTTCCTTACCGGGATTTCCGAGGAGAAATTTTCAGCACAGGGGGTTTTTTCTAGGATTTTATGGGGTTATTGATTTCGGAGGGAGTATTTTATCACTGGCGTCTGATAATTTGGAATCCATTTTATCCACTTTTGCAATTAGTCATAGCTTACTTGATTATGGATGCTTTCTGTAGGGAAGCACGCCGCGATGCCAAGCATCCTGTTTAGTTTTTTTTTTTTTTTTTTTTTTTGGTTCCATGTGACCCGTACACGGCGGGCGTGGGTGCGTGGTGCGTGCTTATCAGCCAATCGCGGCCACGCCAAAAGCTGGGGGATAAGCATTGTAGAATCACGCGATGGTTCTGGTTCTGCAATTACGATCAAAATTACGATTATAACCATCATATTGACTCATATCTGGGTGTGCCAGATTTCAATATACGTGTTGCTTTCGTGTGTGTTTTTTTTTTTCTCTTGTTGCTTTTCATGCTGAGGTGTTTCTTTTCATGCTGAGGTTTCTTTTTCTCCTCTGTCTTCTCTGACTGGCCTCGCCCGGTTGGCCATTTTAGATCCCTGGGGCCTGGTTTCTCAACAATCACCCACTTCGCCCCTCCAAAGCACTGCCGTTTTGCCGCCAAAAACACCACCAAGTTGCTCTCTTGCAAACCTTAGATTTCCTGAAACATTTGCGAAATGCCCAAAGTTTATTTGCGCCGTTTTATCGGGCAACTCAATCCAAGAATCTCGTTCCCCGGTTCTCTGTGCAAGCACACGAGAGCGCAAGTGTCGTGCTCGCATGCACAGGACCTAACCTAGATTAGTGTGTCCTTTTTCATTTCTTTGTTTCTTTCTTTGTTTCTTTCTTTGTTTCTTTGTTTCTTTCTTTCTTTGTTTCTTTTTTTTTTTTTTTTTCTCTTATCTTCGATTGATATCCCTCGAAGCCTCCAATTAATTGCTTGAAGGATTGTATTCTGATGGGTAATGTGCTGCTGCAAATTTCCTGCAAATTTGCTCCTACAAATTTTGGCTTGGCCGGACACCGCAACCAACTTCAGGCGCATGGCGTACGCGCACTGGCTCGCCAATTCATACCCAGTAAAAGTGGCTGGAAACTGGGAGTGGAAGCTTACCAATAGACGCCATATTAATACATTCAGAAAAAAGCCACCCATTGAAGTGGTCTGAACAGGAATAGGCCGGTAAAACCATCAACCAACAAACCCTAAGTATGTATGGACCTGTCCAGTCAACCCTTCCATAACCCTATTATCCGCTAGAGTTTGGTCCGCGTAACGTTGTCATTAGCCGTCCTGAAAGGGCGACAAGACACCTTAGGCGATGACTTCTTTCAGTGACTTTATTTTTCTTGGGCTGCAAAGATTTGCAAATTAAGGAAAATTAAAGAAATCCATCTTTCGATACCTTTTCGTGTCACACCTGTTAGGGCGACCATGACAATTTGATTCTATCTTCTCTTCTTATTGTTAATATTCTTTGCGGTGTCGAAAAAGAAACTTGCCCAAACTATACGCTACCAAATAATTGGCGTACCATTTTTCCCGCTTGGCCCAGACCCTGATCGGACATCCATCCATACCCGCCGATTCCCAACATCACGTGTCATCAGCACTACCCCACGCGATCTGCTCAGCGCCCCCACAAAATCCATTCGTCCTGCAGAATGTCCCTGCCGTAAGCATTGCCCGTGGTCATTTGCCCTTCACCATCTCCTTCCCATTATACCAGCCATAAAGATGTCTGATGATCTCACCGGTCTCTTGGGGAGAAAACACACAGCTACACGCCGCCACCACCTCTCGACGGCTGCTGTGTCGATGCTTGCTGTGGGTGGAACTATTGGCACGGGGTTGTTTTTTTCCGTGGCGACGCTTCTTGCCCATGGTCCACTCATGGCTATGGCTTCCATGTGTTATGTGGCGTTTCTCGTCGTGATTGTGCTTGAGGTGACTGCAGAGCTTTCTGTCTTTCTTCCGGGTGAAGCCCTGCTCTGCAAGTTTCTCTTCACTTTTCTTGGGCGGCCCGTTGGCTTGGCGAATAGCCTCATCTACTGGCTCAGCTGGGGCCTCACGTATGCTCTCGAACTCTCGATTGCCATTTCCATTTGCTCATTCTGGGATGCTGAATTGGCCTCCAGGTATCAAACTTCTCTAATATTGATCTGCTGGGCCACGCTTACTGCCTTCAATTTGTTTCCGGTGGATATCTACGGCCAGATCGAGTGTTGGATGGCATTCGTCAAGGTGGCAGCAATATTTTCTTGGATTCTCGTTATTTTTGCATCATTGCTCACCAAAGACCAATTCTTTTATGCGTGGGTGCAAGACTGGCCAACGTCGACCTTTGGACCTTCGGCTTCATGGACAAATCACGTTGTGGCCTTCATCAACTGTCTTATTTTCCTGTCATTTATCTTCCAGTCTGTTGAGTCCATTGCTATTACCACAGGCGACATTAATGAGCCCGAAACAACCATTCCTAAAGCAACAAAGATCATTTTTGTGCGCATTGTGGTGTTTTACTTGGCTTCGGTATTTCTTCTTACCATCCTGGTACCATATTCTGACCCGGCGCTTCTTAACCCCGACATTGATAATCCCCTCTCTTCGCCCTTTTTGATTGCAATGGTAAACGTCGGGTTCCCCAGCACAGGTCCGCTTTTGCTGTCATTCAATTTTGTCATCTTATCGGCAATTATTTCCGCGGCAAACTCAAATGTATATTTTGGTTCCAGGTTTCTTGAATCCATGGTTCAGGCGCATGGGGCTTCTTCAAGATGGAAGTTTCTTGCTCGCAAAAACTCATATAATGTTCCGGTGAATGCAGTTCTTCTCACATCTGCGCTTGGACTCGCATCGCTACTTTTAAAGTTCCAGTCAATTGCAACGCTCTTTCTGTTCTTGTTGACTTGCTGTGCACTGGCTGGAATGCTTATGTGGCTACTTCTATGTTTATCTCATGTGCGCTTCTCACAAGCACTTAAGTCCCAGGGCAAGACCAGACAAAGCTTAAAGTACTGTTCAAACTGGAAGCTCGAATATTGGGCCTGGTTTGCCCTGGTAAATCTACTGCTTGCATTGTTGATGAATGGCCTTACAAATTATTGGGACTTTTCATGGCTTGCGTTGATGGGATCATATATGACTCCATTAACATTTGCTATTCTCTGGTTGTGGTTTGGAGGTTGCAAGGACTTCAAGCTGAATTTTGGTTTAGTACCTTTAAGCACGATTGATCTATCTGAAGGGAATTTCAAACCCTCATAGAACTTTTGTCTACAGTTGCAAGTTACTTCATTGCAAAAACTATTGCCACACGTGGCTCTGGCTTAACCTGGTGCGTTTCATCCATTAGTGTCACTCTTTTTTTTTGGTACTTTATTGTTGGTAAGATAAGGTTAAAATAAAACCACAAGACTCAATAATTGAAGCTTACTGTCCGGAATAAAAAGAAAAGGCTGATGCTTTTGATTGCGAAGGTTTGTTTGCTGTGCGTGCTCATAACCCCAACTAAATTTCCTGAGTCCACATGGCCTGTTTCAGAAGGACCCTTATTTGGGAATGTGAACCGATTTAAATCTTCTACAGTACAGAACCTTGTGTTGCGGAAAAGAAAGAGAGAAAAAGCAGTAAAGGGAATACGCGGTGTTGGGATGACTGAATGATGCTTCACTCTTTTTTTGACCTCATGCTTGCGAACAGAAAGTTGCGTCATATCACGAAATCGGCAAAGGCGAGCTATATTAAAATCCAAAAAAAAAAAAAAAAAAAAAAAAACGATCCAATTAAGTTCCAAGCGTGAAAGCCGAGATTCTGGAAAAACCTCCTTTATTGTATGGCTAACATGGACTGACTTCCAAGTGAGTGCTCGGTGACAAGTCTAAGCCTAATTCCGCATTGCCGAGGAATATACGCCCGCTTTTTTTTCACGGGACAGGAATTAAATTTTATTCTGGATTTCCGATGAACAGAATATCATTATTTAATTTCTTTGCTATTGCTTTACTGACCAACTGTGGGGCTGCAATGCCTATAAAATTGGAGTACTCTTTCGCAAAGCTGGCCACATCAAGGGACATAAATCTGCCGTCATGGATGTGCTTGACCGTCGACAAAGCCATGAGATTTTGTCGAAAAAACCGAGGGTTTCCATGAAACAAGAAGAAGTATACTAAAAATTCCTCAGAAAGCTCCCATGCCTGCAAATACTTGGACCTTTGACAGCACTCTACAATGCTTACGGCCAACAGCCATGGGCAGCTTTTAACGATATTTTACCCCAAATGAAACTAATCGTTGTATCGTGCGCAATCTGCAATGCGCCACCACGCGTGCGTGCGACCAGTTTCTCTATTGCCTGTATCCGGTAAAAGTCCGCGCCGCGTATGCAGGAATTTTGGCTGGAGGAATTCCCAAGCAAAAATTGGGCGCCACTCAAATACCTTTTGCAAATTCTCTTTTCCCCAGTCGTTTTTGATACATACCCCATTGGAAGTGTCTTTAAAACCAAAAGGAAACTACATAAACACTTGGTTTTAAGCTGGTCTCATTTTGATCCAAAATAGCGAGAAAGGGAAAGAAGTATAAAAGAAAACACTTCGGCGGGTAAACGATTCTCGTCGGTCTCAATTCTTGCCTCCACAATTTTTTTTTTTTTTTTTTTTTTTTTCGATTTTTTTTTGTTGCGGGCCTCACCATCGGTGCCGGACAAAGTACCCATTGGAATTGCCGTTTCTCACCACGGAATCCTTGTTTAGCCACAACCAATTAATCTTTTGCTACTCCCACTACCATACGAAAATTAACTGCTCGGTTTCCAGAAGATTTTTTTTTTGTTGATTGCCTTTGTTTCTTTGTTTTTTATTAGTACTTCAAATCTTCCATCTATTCCGTGCACATGAGCTTCCTACGCAGAGACAAGTCCAAGTCCCACTTATCCTTAAAGGATTTGGCTCCAGGCCAGAGTTTCTCTATGAGTTCAGCAAGTTCTGTTGCAGATAAGCTCAGGGGACGTCTGGTAGCATCAACAGCCCCTTCAAACGAGGCCCGGGGTTCGGGAACACGCAAATCGTCACTGAATAGAGCCGAAGAACACCATGTCACGGAGAACCCTGACGGGCTGGCGAATAAACCACCTAAAGAGCCAGGTTCGCATGAAGATGAAACCGAATCCCGTGAAAACCAGAACTCGGTAGCTGGTAATGGCGACAGCCCGGTGCTGGCGTTTCAATTCCAGAGCGCTACTAAACGGCAGAATGCTATGCGACCACTTACCCCCAGCGCTCATTCAGCTTCGGGCCAATGGAACCCTTCTCAGCCACAGGGCCCACGAACGGTATCACCGCTGGCCGTTTCTCCATCCAATAACGACTTTCATGACGCCCACGTACGGCCTCCTGCTGACGGGTACTCACCTAGACTGTCCTACGGCGTTTTACCTGGGTTCGGTGATGGTGAGCGTGCCGAATACCACGTGGACGGCGTCAAGGATGATTATAAGGGCTTTCATAAAAGCAAGGGTGTACGCTCCAATGTTCCGCCCTTATCACAGCCCATCAAGCCCAGGTTCCGTAAGAAAAATACCTTGTTAGGTAAGCTTATCCATTCAAGTCGTAAGGACTCAGATGTACTGGTAAATACATCCGACAATGCCGAATCTTTGGGCCCTCATAACATGCTGGCGAGCGTATCCCAGAACGGGATCATCTCCGGGCTGCCTCAGTCTTTGTCCTCAGCTGCTGCCGCTGTGACCGCTAACAATAACAGAAAGAGTGTAAGCTCTACTGGCTCATCAAAGCACAAGTTTCGTCTCCCCTCAATATCACTGCATCATCAGAACAACCTAGTGTCTGAGTCCCCACGTCACCACTCTGTACTGGGGGAGAGCCGGCTTTCTGAAAAGCTGTCGGGCCTGTCCTCCAAACACAATTCTTTCTCGGGTGCCACCGGTAGCCCGTCCAAGATATTCGACTTGGATTTAAATTTTGACGAAATTCAGACGATCCTCAAAAAGCCTGCGTCTCGGAATACAACAGCTAACCCCGACCAAGTAGAATCCAGCGACGGGTCGCGCGATTTTGCAGGAACTAAGGAACAGGCAAACGAAGATTCCCAAAAGCACTCTACTTGGCAGGCACCTGACTCCTGGGATGTCACCGCTTTAGGATTTTACTCCAACACTGCATCCACCCCCGTGTCTGAGCTGGAAGATTCCGACACCGATAGCACTCATAACTTCCCAACAGGTAACGAAAACTGGCGCTACCGTTCTCTGGAAAACTCATCAATGGCTTCACTAACCAGCGATAATACCGCGGGGAGGGTCTCGGGTACAAACCATATGCTGGAGTCGAGAAAGCAAAAGAGAAAATCTGAACATCATCCATCATTCCCACAAAAGGCGTTCCCCATATTGTACGGAAGCGTTGCAAATAGGCTATACGAGGCGAGTCCAAACCCAAGCAAAGGCCCCAATCATATTATTCGAGTTTTTAAAGATGACAATACGTTCACTACTATATTGTGCTCTTTGGAAACATCGGCGGCAGAACTTCTCGTGATGATCCAAAAGAAATTCTTCCTAGATTCAATCTCCAATTTTCAACTTTCGTTGTACGTTGGCAATAATGTCAAGCTTCTAGAGCCATTTGAGAGACCTTTGAAAATCCAAATGGGATTATTGACTTTAAGTGGATACTCCGAGAAGGACAATTTAAGTCTAATGGGGAGAGAGGACCTTTCTTCAATTTGTAAGATTTTTGTCGAGAACATGGCGCTCCGCAATCTTACTCATGAAGAGGAGACGTCGTTATCGCGAGATTACATCAATGTGGACATTTCAAGCCATAACTTGAAAACTATACCCATCAAATTTCATCAGCACACCTACGAGATTGAGAGGTTAAATGTGTCAGATAACCCTGCCATTTATATTCCATTGGATTTCATTCAATCGTGCTCGAACTTGACCAACATTAAGTTTTCACGAAATGGTACATCCAAGTTTCCTTTGAATTTCTTGGAAGCTACGGGATTAACTGGCCTTCTGATGGAGTGTAATTTTTTGGATGAAATTCCAGCCCGCATCAGTCATTTGAAAAGATTGGAGACCTTGAAGTTAAACTCAAACCAGCTATACTATTTACCAAAGGCCTTCGGTAAGCTTTCCCATTTGGTTACCCTCAATTTGTCATCAAATTACTTCCAGAAGTTTCCTGAATGCATCACCGAACTTTCTCACTTACAGGACTTGGATCTTTCCTACAATGATTTGGCAAAGATACCCGACTCGATCGGCAAGCTTACAAAGTTGGTGAAACTCAATTTGAGTACAAACAAATTAAGCAAATGTTTGCCACAAGCCATGTCCAAATTAGTTGAGTTAAAAAGATTGGATATCCGTTACAATAGGATCTCCAACATTGATGTTCTTGGTTCTTTGCCCAATCTTGAGGTGATGTACGCATCTAAGAATTTCATTTCAAGCTTTAGTGACAAAATGGAAAAGCTAAGACTTCTTCATCTCGACAGGAACCCTATAACATCTTTGGAGTTTGAAATCGTATTGCAGATGCTCACTGTCTTGGACCTTTCCAAAGCCAAGGTAACAGCGTTACCAGCGGAGTTTGTGAGTAAGATTCCACATGTTGAGAAATTGGTTTTAGACCGCAATTATTTGGTCACCTTACCCGATGAGATTGGAAATTTGCCAAAACTCAACCACTTG
The DNA here is from genome assembly GCA_005406065.1 of Metschnikowia sp. JCM 33374. NCBI lineage: Eukaryota > Fungi > Ascomycota > Pichiomycetes > Serinales > Metschnikowiaceae > Metschnikowia > Metschnikowia sp. JCM 33374. The sequence goes on along the minus strand of BIMT01000013.1, from coordinate 246,096 downwards.
TCTCTTTTTGGTAATAACATTCAAAACATCCCAGCTTCCATCGGGCAGCTCTCTTCTTTGCAATACTTGGATTTGCATTCGAATAACATTGAAAGCATTCCGCTGGAGATCTGGAATTTGCATAGTTTGACTTATCTTAATTTGTCTTCCAACATACTCTCAACGATTCCAAAACCACTGTTTGCCGTTACAAAGAAAATGTCTTCATCTGCTATTTTCAATTCTTCTGATTCCAACAAAAGCCCTCAGAGCTCGACTATTGGCAGCAAGATTATTTCGCTTTCTGACAGTTTGAAAGTTTTGCAAATTGCAGATAATAATCTTAATGAAGACTCTTTTGAAGCCATTGCTTTATTGACAAGCTTGAAGGTGTTGAATGTTTCATATAATGATTTTTCTGAAATACCAGAAGGTGCACTCGCAAGACTCACCCATTTAATGGAGCTTTACCTCTCGGGAAATAGTTTGACGAAATTGCCTGCAGAAGATCTTGAAAACCTACCAGAGCTTATGCGCTTGTTTGTGAATGGCAATAAGTTGCAGACATTACCTTCTGAATTAAGTAAATGTCAGCACTTGGCTCATTTGGATGTTGGGTCAAATATTTTGAGATACAACATTTCTAATTGGCCGTACGACTGGAACTGGTCTTATAACAAACGCTTGAAGTACCTTAACTTTTCTGGAAACAGAAGGTTTGAAATCAAGCAGAGTTATGTTTTGAACGATGAGACAAATGAGCCATTGGACAGTCTCTTGGTTCTTGACAATCTTAAGGTGATAGGTTTGATGGACGTTACACTCACCACTCCTAGGGTTCCTGATCAAAGTGTTAATGTGCGTCTTCGTACTTCCTCATCTGAATTAGATGATGTAGGTTATGGTGTATCCGATGCGATGGGAAACGCGGAAGCGATTGCATTCAGGGATTCATTTATACAAAAGTTCAGAGGGAATGAAAACGAGGTTCTCATTATGTCGTGTGATGGAATCGGGTCTTCGATTCATGGTCATGGTCACTTGCTTTCGTTCTTGACGAAACAGTTATTCATCCCTAACTTCACTAATGAATTGGAGAAGATAAGCTCGGATGAGGAAATCCCAAATGCATTGAGGCGTGCTTTCTTGGCTTTGAATAAAGAAGTCAACTCGGTGTTCGCCAGCAAGAAGTTTGGTACATATACACCCTCGTCGACTATCCCAGAAATCAACGACTTAAGCCTCCTAGAAGACGCTGCCAAAGGATCTTGCATCTCTGTTGTCTATATCAAGGATAATATCGTATACTCTGCTAATTTGGGTGATATAGAGATTGTCTTGTCCAAGAGCAATGCAGATTACACATTATTATCTACGAAACATGATCCAACTCTGCGAAAGGAATTTGAGCGAATCAGAGCTTCTGGTGGGTACGTTTTTGGTGATGGTGCACTCGATGGATCTCTACACGTTTCACGTGGTGTGGGATTTTATAACTATGTTCCGCACACGCACAGCGGACCAAGTGTGTCAGTTTACAACCCAGGTGGTGCTGATGTCATTATCATCATGGCATCTAAAGTCCTCTGGGATTATGTTACTTATGATTTAGCTGTGGACCTTGCAAGACAAGAAAAAGATGACCCTATTCTTGCTGCAGAAAAGTTAAGAGATCATGCAATTTGTTATGGTGCTACCGATAAGATATCAGTGACAGTGATTTCTTTAGGTGACCAAAAGAAAAAGAAGCAAAGATTGGCCTCTTCTTATATGAATCTTGGAAAGGAAACTGAGCTCTACACCGGGAAAAAGCGTAGAGACCGTGGAGTGCCATCTGGTGATACTGCTTTGAGAAGATTGAACGATGAGATCGAGCCTCCCGTCGGGAAATTGGCTTTGGTGTTTACGGATATTAAAAACTCAACCTTGCTATGGGATACATACCCTGTTGCCATGAGATCAGCAATTAAGTTGCATAACACTATGATGCGCCGTCAATTGCGAATTGTCGGAGGTTACGAAGTGAAGACAGAAGGTGATTCATTCATGGTGTCATTCCCAACTCCCACTTCTGCACTCCTTTGGTGTTTCAACGTTCAAAACCAACTTTTGGTTGAAGATTGGCCCAATGAAATACTTGAAACCAACCAAGGTTGTGAGGTAACAGATTCCTCTGGTAATGTTCTTTTCCGGGGATTGTCTGTCAGAATGGGTATTCATTGGGGTGCTCCGGTATGTGAGCTCGATATGGTAACGCGCAGAATGGATTACTTTGGTCCTATGGTCAATAGAGCGTCGCGTATCGAGTCCAGTGCTGACGGAGGACAAATTGCAGTTAGTTCTGACTTTTTGCGTGAAATGGAGCAGCTCTATTTCTTGCACGACCAAATCGAGTCGGGGAATTTGAAATTAGAGACCGCCTACGAAGGTAATGTTGGGGCCGGTGAGATTATTGAAAAAGAAATCAATGCTATCGAAGAAATGGGATACAAATACATCGAACTTGGCGAACGGAAGTTAAAGGGCCTCGAAACACCCGAAAAGATTGTGCTTGCATTTCCTAAAATCCTTGCTAAAAGATACGATATATTCAAGAAAAGATTATCGCAAGATGTGGAACCCAGTGGAAGAATTCTTGGGACTTTGCCTATTGATTCAGTGCTATCTTTGCGGTCTCTTTCCTTGAGGCTAGAGCATATCTGTTCGGTGATGAACCTGGGATACACCGGAAACGATGAGAAATATCTGAAGTCTTCGGGCGATATCTACATGAACAGTATGAAGGGTAACCAAAAGGAAGGGGATGTTGTGGCACTCTTGAATCACCTTGTGACAAGGGTGGAGCACTGTGTTGCATCTTTTGAGATCAGGCAGTCGTACCAGGCTATGCGTGGTATCAAGGGCCCCATCGACTTCACGGAAGAATTGGGCATCTGGACAATTGTAGATGAGGTGAGGCGACTCATGGATGCGGTGCTGGGATCGAAAATCGAGGAGGTTTCTTCGAGTTAGTGAAGCATTTGGCTACGTGCCAGCATTGCAGCCATGCGCGTGCGAATGATGGTTGAATGCACTTTGCATTTTAAGAACGCACTATGGAAGAAGGAAAAAAGAAACACCGCAACAACCGCTTCGTTAAGTGTCCCAGAAATAGTGGGGCTGAAATCTCACCAGTATGTACCCTTCGTCTGCTAATCATATATACTAATATTCTAGCAAGTAAATCGTCGAGCGATAACGGCGCGGCACGTGACGCGTGCGTACACACCCGAAACTTTATGTTTACCGTACAGGGCCACACTTAGACGGAAGAACTATCAGCACATTTTGCCACAAAAGGAACCAGTTGTAGAGAAATGACTTCAGTTCTGCTGGCCGATTCCAGGCGGCAATCCGCCCAGAGCAGTTTCAGCATGGAAAACCCGCATATTTCTCTCGAAATCACCAACCCCACGCTACCGTGGATCCGGGAGGCCCGATTCGGCAATACTTTGGGGATTCGTGCCAAGGCAATGGATCAGATGGTGGCTTCGGGGCCTCAGACGGGATCTCTGGACTTGGTGCATTGGGGCCGGCATTATGGAGAAAAATCCTCCAAGTTTTTGCACAATTCCTTCGAGGACAGAGACCCAGCGCTGCACAAGAAAGAGGAGGATGGGTACGTGGGCTTCTTCCACTATGTCAACGGGATCGACTACTCGGGGGGAGCCCAGGCAGTAGAGAAGTATATCACTGAGGCGATTGGCCTATCAGCGGGCGACGGGGCGTATTTCTGGCTGCGTTCTGTTGATCTTTCGGCGCTTGGAACATACCATGAAAAAGAAATGGTAGTCACGCTCTGTGCGTACAATATATTTGGACGGGCCGAGTTCCGGGCTCGGTACGTGGTAGCCGTGCCTCGGTCACGCAAATCGGCGGTTTCCGTCGACGCGCTGTACACGATATACTCGCATCTGCTGAAGAAAATGCATAGTTATACTAGTGATACGGTGGGCCTGGTGCCGGGTTCTTTTTGGCGGGAACTTGCTGCCCTGACGCTCACGCGGCTCTGTTTGAGCACAGATGACCGCGCCCGCCAGCTTTGTGGCACGGTCAACTTACCGTCTCAGGTGAGCTCGGCAACGAATATAGAGGCTGCAGCAAACAGGCTTGTTTCCCTTTTGGGCAAGGGCCATCTTGCCGGCGTGCGGCCACGCTACGGCCTGGCGTCCACTTGTGGTGCCGACTTTGTCAAAACCTCCAAGTATAGAAACTACCTTGTGGACGCATTGGTGCGGGTGATTTCGCTTGATTCTTCGAGCTCGATCGCAGAATCGGTGATCGTCCGCATTAGCGAGCTTTACGCCCGCGAGTTTGACTTTGTTATATGTAGATTGCTTAAGGCAGATAACAGCAAAAACAACGACCTGCGCTTCTTGCAGTTGGTGCATGACAATGTCACTGCGCGGGGGCAGCTGCTGTGCCAGGAAGCATTGTTGTTGATTGAACAGGCCCGCTTCCTTATTGCAAGGAAATCTTACCAGGTGGCCACTAAGATTGCCGCCACTGCAGTCACGCTTTTGCCCCTTGATTTCGATGCTTGGTACACTTTGGCCCTTGCCTATGTCATGTCCGGGGAGTATGGCCGTGCGCTAGAGACCATCAACGCGTTTCCCGTATCGTTTTCCAAGCAAGACTTAGCGGCCCGAAGCGACGTTGACGGGATCTGCGACAGCTATGCCACAACGTTCCTTGATAAGGCTCTGCGAAACAAAACGGTGGATCTCCGCACTTTTGAGTCGTTTTTCCCCGCTCCAAGGGCAGAGACTGGCCGCCTGGCTGGTTCCGACTTGGCATCAATGGCATCCATCTGGCACGACCAGTTCCACAGCAGACCTCACCTCAGACACCCCATATGTGGCCCATTCTATCGAACACCGCTCTTTTTGGCCACCAACATGGAGCTTTCGGCAGTGGATCAACGCATCATCAATTTGGCCGGACCCGGCTCAAAAAAACTCGCTCTTGCCGCGCAATCTGCGGGCGACCCATGGTCTTCTATTGCCGACTTTGACTCAAAGTCCACGTGGGGGCGGAGCTACGACTTGCTCACGCTCATTGTCACATTGGTCGGATGGGATACGTTGGTGCACATCAAGAACGATACCTTCCGAACTAAGCAAGTGTCCTCTTCCAGCGAGTTTGTGGTGAACCACGAGAAATTGGCCACCACCGATGTCAAGCAGTGGCTCCAGCTGTTGTTCCTTATCATCTACGAAGATATTCGAGTCATGGTGCAAATTTCTAACCAAGACCAGGACAGAAGCGCTCTTTCTTGGGGCATGATCGGTTTTATTGGCTGGGCATGTAAGTCCAACTTGAGAGACAACTTGTCGTCTATTCACACGAGCATTTCGGGGCTGTCTGCAGATGCGGGCTTTGACTATTACGGCACAGTCAAGATGCTTGAGATCTTTAACGAGTTTGTTCTTAGTGACGTATGTGCATCTACTATCGACCCGCTCTGTAACAGCTACGATGGTCGTCACTACACGAATAAGCTTATCATTCAGAAAAGCTCTTCGCAGATATACCAAGAGTTTTTGAAACAACTCCAAAACGGGTATTTCTCTTTAGATAACGTATTGCTTTGCTTGACCAAGCTCGTCAGTTGGGACGTGAGATGGTACAACTACATGCCGAACTCTTTGATCACAGAGACTTTGATTAAACTATGTGCCAAGTATGACTCAATCGTTGTGAGATCGAGACTCCAAATCCTTTTGAAAAGTTTGGTAAAAAAACTGAAAAAGCCTTCTCCGAGCTTTACTCTTCGTGCCATGTTTGCGGCGCCGCTGGATGACGACAAAAGTGCCCACGAGTTTGTCGAGGGAGATACCATCATGGAATACATGGAGCAGCTCGTTGGGTGGCTTGAACTGATTTCCGAACAATTATAGATTCGAAAACCCAAAACGATTAAGTCTATTGGGTCTTTTTCTGAGATGAAGCCTTGCCGGATCCGAGAACCTTCTTTCTTTGTTTGATCATATAAGTGTACAAGGTGTACAATCCTGGAGGATAAGTAAAGAGAATGGCAAAAAGCAACCACGAGTACCAAGCACCAACGGTGGTCTTGGCAGCGTCAAGACTCATGTAAATCATCGAGACTTCTGACGCAACACCGGTTGGGTATAACACATAGAACAACGAGTACCTGGCCCATGTGAGCCAGTATGGTACGGTTGCTGGATCCTTCAAGTTTGCTGCATAGTATGAGTACCGCACGATCTCGGTGATGGACCAAGAAAGAGACAAGGTCGCGTACACCCAGTGGTAGTTGGCTGGGGAGTCAGGAAGAAGCTGCATGATTCCAAGCACAATCAAGAGCCGGGAAAGTACCTGCGAGACAGTTGTAAACACAGGAGACTTTACGACACCAGTGACAGAGTTAACTATTTCGACCACGGCGAAGCATTGGATAACAGTGAGCACGAGGTTGGTCTTTTGGAAGAGGTGGGGTTGCCCCAAGAGACTGCCCAAAAACACGGTGTTGAAAAAGACAATTGACCATAACGACGAAGAAATGGAGTTGTATGCAATGAGCCACTTTTTGGGATGGGCTGCAGCTGTGGCTGTGGACTTTTCCGTCATGTTGGGTGGGTTGTGTTTTCTTGCTTAAGCTGGAAAGTATGCACTGCCAATTTTAATGGCTAACTTGTTCGGGACGTGAGTCGTGAGATCCAAGGTTTGGGGTGCGAGACATTATACCCAACAATGTCGCGCTAATGTCGTTGAGGGCCTCAATTGCCCCGACACTGACGAGTCGACGACGACATAAGTTGACAAAAAGTTGGCAAGAATTTGAAAATTGATTCATTACTACTGTTTTGCATCAGGGTTTTTTTTTTTGAAGAAACTAACGGAAAAAATAAAGCTATATCCTGAGGCATTTAATACGTTTTTGCCTTTGTTTTCTGCGGTTTACGGGCAACAAATTTCCGCACCAATGCTTTCGCAGCCATTACCCAAACACCACGGAACAGTACTTTCGGGCCCGATTCACGATAAAAATGACTGGGAAATCGACCTTGTTTCATATACTTGGCTTCCAAGCAATTAAAGTCCTCTCTCCAAGATTTTAAGGTTTCTTTCCGCGCGCGTGGCTTGGATCTTGAACATCATCTGAGCTCCAAACAGCGGTGCGGTCAATTTTCCGAACTCATATTTCCAAGTTTTCACAGCAATGTTGCAGCGTTCCACTTTTTGGGAGAATCCATCAATTTGGATATCGGGCCTTCCTTCGGAATCAAACAAGGTTAAAATCCCAAGGTTGAGTTCAATCATTACACTCACCAAGTGTTCATCTGAAGGACCCCTAAAGGCAAAATGTTCGAGATGATGCGTTGATTCAATCATGATTTCAAAAAGACTTTGGGCAAAAGTGAGTTTTTCGGACCGCTCTTTATTTGGGTCGGCCTTCTCTGCTGCACGAGTAATGTCTGCAAGCTCTTTGTCTAGAGTTGTGAATTCTAGCTCGAATCTCTCGATGTCGAAAAGTGGTTCGAGTATATAAGATTTCAAGCGAGCAATGAAGGTTTGCAACCTTTCTTCCACCACCTCCAACTTATCTGTGATTGCATCATATCCACGAGCAGATACATGAACGGCTGGCTGAAGTCCCTCCTGGTTGTTCCACACCTTTGGCAATACTTCCTGGTATTTTTCTTGCATTTGTATTGTTGGATTGGTGAATTTGTTGTTGATTAACAGCTACGATGCAAGAAAATAATGCATGTGCTAATACAAGCAAGTGTACTCTCATGATTGATATGGATGGGTGTGGTTGGTAATGCTAGAAAAATGCGTTATTGGCTAGTGGGGCCCGTCTGGTCTTTTAAATCAGACTTTGTGTGAGCTATTTATTTGCGGAGGTATCCATGGCTGTACCGAAATCATTCCTGATTCATATCATGTTTGAACAAGGCAGTGCTAAACTCATTGGTGATGACTCTTTTCTCTGTTTTTTGGACAGTAGTGAAACTGCCTCAAGGAAAGGTTGGTTCCATCAGAAGATAGACGGTTCTGACTTGAAAAGAGATTGAGGATTCCTTCTGAGGACTATGGCTCAATTAATCGGGGCCAAACCATGAAGTATGAAACGGCTCACCATTCCATATTTTGTGATGTGAAACATGTGTATTCATTTCCATGCATCAAACAACTCAAGCCTCTTTCCCTCTGACGTTTCACCAACATGGTATGGACTTTGATATGGAATTCACTTTTGGTTAAGGAGCTGTCCTGGCCAGAGGTCACAAAAAGTAATCACTGCCGAAGGTTTATCTTGGGTGACCCAGCTGCGATATTCTTTTAAGGGTCTACTTCTGGGTCGATGTGGTGTTAAGAGCTGAATTATCGTGGAAAAGTTTTAACTGGCTTTTTTGCTGTATCATGACCAATTGGATGTGATTTACCCCAGCGTATCAAATAACTGAGTATGTGACACCACCTCATCAGTTGGAGAACACTATTAGTACAAGATACCATCATTCCCATTCTTCCGTTCCATCTTAAAATAGCCAGGCTGATTCTAGAACTCGTCTTCTAGGGGTTATGATGTACGCCTGGTTTGAGCTCGCAATTTTTAACACAGCCTCGCTATTATTACAGCGGCTACCGCCATGATGTTCTTCATGGTTAGGGTCTCCGTGAGGGATACTACCTCTAAACGCTAGTTGTTATCCTGAAAATACCCGTTGAACCTCCAAAAGTTTTGGTCAAAGCGTCTCCGAATTCCCCGCCATATGGATTCTTATTAAACAAGTGGCACATTCCATAATACAGAAACAAAAACTATCAAAAGAAAATTTCTATGAGGGAGATTTCTATCGATGAGGGAAAACTGGGGCGGATTCCAAAGGACTATTCTGAGAAGGGCCATGAAGAATAATTTCCCGGCTGAACTCCATCTTTATAAAAAAACTTACACCTTGGTGATTTGGAGCCAGCACCATGTGCGTGCCACTTAATGCATCATATACCGCAGGGGAAAAGATAATAGAAGGAGATAACAGAAAGAAAACGTCCCCGAATTGATTTTTTTTTCTTAAATTTTGAATTTCTATTAACGAATGTCAAATGGAAGAATGGGTGGAGTTTACTGTGATGAATTGCTGGAACTGGTTTTTTAGCTACACATTTGTTCTTCTGAATTTTGGTGTTATCTCAGATAATTCTTAAAGTTGGTTGTGATTGATTATTTCAGAAAAAAGCTTTCTTGTGGGTGTTATTTTAGTGTGGTGTTTCGTGTTTCTTAGTCAAACGTTACCTCAGCATCCTAAAAATCATACCACATAAACTATGGGGTATTTCAGAGAGAAATGAGTGATTACTGGATTCTAAAGCTACTGATATGCCCAACGCTGCTGCTGGGCCAAAGCTGTTTAAAGCCCTGGTGAATTTTCATAATGAACACACTACGTGAAAGCACGTAAAACACCGCAAACTGTCCAACTCAAACCGATCAAACACATTCATATTCGAGCTGAAATCACTTCCACGGTGTGCACGTCATGAGGAGGCAAACAAAATGACTTCAGATAAGAAACTTCCAGGAGGGTCTAACGGACCCCAAACGACCGACTTTCACACGCAGAAAAGCGTTCAGTTATATACAAATACACATGAAGTGAGAACACCAAATTAATCTTCTCCCTTGCATTTGTTTTCATGGGGTTTATTATTTAAATATTCATTATTTATCTGTTCGTTTCTTCGTAAACTCTCAAGATAGACCCCTCAGGAGTCAAAAGTGCTCAAAAGCAGCATAAGCTTCAGCGTCACCAGCCGCGTCTACTTTATGCCGGGCTCAAGTGCTCGTTGGTTTCTTCGGGCCTGTACTTCTGCAAGATAAGGTCCAACCCTTCTTCATTGCATGCAATAAGGTTCTGGTCCCAGTCCACAAGCAATGGCGCTCTGAACACGAGCGATGGGTCAAAGTCGGGCTCTTTCTGGTTCACAAGCTCAGTGTAAGCCTCATGGATCTTCTCGTACTCATTCTCAGAAAAAACACGGAGCCCACGCTCGTTGTTCATGCCCAATGCCTTGAATGTGATTCTGGCGTCCTTCAGCATAGTCAACTTATCGTTCAAAAGAGGGAATGCTGCCTTCAATGCATTCTTGCTTTGCTCCGAGTGCACGCACTGCGAGTAAATCATTTTGAACTGGCTATAGGTGGGCATTTCCTTGGCCACCAAGTCGATTTGGAATTGGTTTTTGTCGTCATTCAACTTATAGTAAGCTCTCTCCAAGTTGGCATACACGTGGGCCAGGGTAGGAACACGGGCATTATGGAAGATCGAAACTGTGGCTGGGGTGTTTTGCAAAGATCTGAAAAACGACATTGTATGGAAAAGATTGGATGGGGGATGGCAGAGGAATTCAACCGGATTTGTAAGCTTCTGAAGGTTCAGGGAATCAGTTGATAATAAAAATAAGAATTTTTCTGAAATTCAAATAAGTGAATGAGGAAATAAGTGAATGTGAAAATGTGAAACAAAAAATTAGGTGGGGGAGGGCGGGTCATGACCTAATATATATTTGTGGAATTCATGGACTTCAAACCCCGGATTGCGCGACTCACTTCGTCGTTATCTCGGCAGGACGGATGATTCAAATGTCGCGGCGGCGACGGCACCGAGCCAACTCCGACCGCCCGAGCATCCTGTCCCCGGCATTACCCCGGAACCGAACGTCATGCATTCCAAAACCAAACCATTGTTTTGTTCCGTCGGGATTGGCGGAAGCAAAGTGCAAAGGCTTCGTTTCTTTCTCTGAATTTGCATGACTACCACAAAAGAATCTTCTGGAGAAAAGCAACAGGGTAAACTAAGAAAGAAAAAAAAAAAAAAAAAAAAAAAAAAAAATCTAAAAAATTTGTTTCTCTTATTCCATCCTTGAATCATTTCCCCGGAAGCCGCGGACGTCAAAAATGCGACATTTTTTTCTTTGCATCTTGCTCGGAGATTAACTTCCAAATGCTTTGCAGTTCGGAGTAGCCTTCCGCTTGGAGCCGCATGGGGCCGCATGGGGCCGCGTGGTGGGTGCGACATTTCCAATTCGGATTCCTCGATAAGCTTGGAAAAGGGGCATGTCCAATTGGCTGATTTAGATATGATTGGTTGATTCGGTTGTGTTGATTATTCTCGGAATGCTCAAGTAAAGCCCTTAGAGGTTATTACATTCTTATTCATTAACGCCTAATTCTGAGTCCAAACTTACTTAACGTGTTTGCTTTGCCAGTATTTCCCTGATGTTTTTGGGGTAGTACTTTGCTCCAATGATGGGAAGCTGTGAATGTTATTGATTGGGAATGGCGGGTCCGGAACTTTTCGGATAAACGCAACTGCTTTGGAACAGTATGGTAAACAAACCTGACCAAAGTGTTTTAGGGGTACCGTCCTCTGTTTCCGTACCGTACTCTGTTTTCTCGATGGATGTTCTTCATTACAACATATCCCACATTTCGAACAGGTCATGCTCCAACTATAAATTAGAAATCTGAAAAATGAGTCTGGGGCTAGTTCAAGCATATGGGAAAATCATATTTGGTTATCCTCCGAGCCCATGATAAGTCATCTACATCAAATGAACGACAACTAGGGAGATTCCCCGATGCACAGAGAAACGTTTCGACTTAATACAATCTTGCATGTTCGTGAGACCGCTGTATAAAACAGAATAGACAGAAAAAATACACAGGCGTGTTTCACAAAAGTTAATTATCACCAGGAACGCGTTACAATCATTCAAAGATTTCGCAATAATTGATCCCCTTTGCAATTCTCATGAGGTGGTGCTTGTTTTGCTTGGCATGGCCAATTCCTAGAAATTATTCCGATAATTCCACCTTTGGTTTGTTGCTTATTGTATTTTACCAGACAGCTATTTGGAAACACATCTACACGCATTTGCTTGGGCTTGCTGACTAAATGTGTATACTAACACGGGAGTGGTCTAATTCCGGTGTTTCTTTTCTGGCGTCACGCTCCACCTCCATCGGTCCGACAGCCTTCATGCTACACTGAGATACTCGTCAAAAACTTTTTTGCAGATCATCGCACCACACACCACCGTGTGCTGTGTCTGATATTATACTATACAAGACACCTTTGGAAGGTGTCGGCTAGTTTTAGGAGGTGCTGCAAATATGAAGAATAAAAAAAAAAAAAAAAAAAAAAAAAAAAAAAAAAAAAAAAAAAAAAAAATCGGAAAAAAGCTTAACTCAGCAAATCCCAATACACCGGGTGGGCGGCTTGGGCATCACACCAGTACCTCATCTTTCCGGGTGTGCTCGCACACGCGAAAACCCAAATAGGGAGGAAAAAAAGAGCCTGAAAATTTTTTTTCACCCATCACATCCTAAAAACCAAAACCAAAAAATGTTCCCTAAATCCTGTTACAAGTGCGGTGAGACCGGCCACATTGCTGACGACTGTCAACAAACCGAAAGATTGTGCTACAACTGCCGTCAGTCCGGCCACGAGTCCTCTGCATGCCCTGAGCCAAAGTCTGCTGCTTCCAAGCAGTGCTACTCTTGTGGTGATGTTGGACACGTGCAAGGTGACTGCCCTAACAGTGCCCAGGGTGCTAAGTGTTACAGCTGCTCTGAGTTCGGACACATTTCTAGAGAGTGCCCAAAGAACGAGTCTGCTGGCGCTGCTCCTTCCGCTGCTGCTTCTGCTCCTTCCACCGCAGGTAACTCCAGCTCTGGTGCTCCAAGAAGATCTAAGTTCGGCGGTGCTGGTGGCAAGAGCCCAATGTGCTACAAGTGCGGAGGCCCAAACCACTTTGCCAAGGACTGCCAAGCCGGATCCGTCAAGTGTTACTCTTGTGGAAAGAACGGCCACATTTCCAAGGAGTGTGACCAAGCCTCCGACAAGTTCGCCAAGGCGTGCTACAACTGCGGTAAGACCGGTCACATCTCCAAGGACTGTGAGGTTGCCAACTAAGCAAAACTGCCCAAATGAACTTGCTGCTGCTTGTTTTTTTTTGCTTTGTTTCCCTGTTGTTGAGTAGCCAGCCCCCCAAAAAAATAAAAAAAAAAGAAGAGTGTGTTTTTTTTATCGAGTGAAGCTGGGAAGATGGGAGAATTGATGTGCGGTGACTTCTCCACAAAAAATTTTCTGTACAATACCAAAACGCTGTAACGACCACGACTCTTAGCTTATATTATATCGTTAACAATATAACCTTAATTTATGACAACTCGAATGTAGTTTGTGCATTGTACGTCATTTGCATCTGCATTTGCATTGTACATCATTTGCATTGTAGCAATTCTCATTGGGTGGGTGAAACAGGAGCTGTGGGAGTGGGAACATTTTGCGGATTTGAGCGGCGAGTCGGCACGTTTTCCTAGGAATAAAACGGCAGTTTTCATTTGAATGGTTGGGGTTGACATGATAGTGTTTTGTATTCTCAGGGAACGCCTAAGTTGAAACATGAGGTGTTTCCAGAACACCAAGGATGGCATTGCCAATACTCTTTGGTTGAAGTAGTTGTTTGAATCATGAAACAATCTGAAACAATCTGAAACAATTTGAAACAATCTGAAACAACTTTGAAACAATTTTGAAACAACTTTGAAACACTTTTGAAACTCACGGGTCGTCCAAAATCCCGTTGTTCCGCGTTCAAAACACGCTAACCTCTTATAAAAAGAACCCCTTAGGCCCCAGTGGTTGACATTATGATTGGTTTCTCTGTGAAACATGGAAGTTTTTGGGAATCAAATCATGAAAAAAATGTTTGCATAATAGTATAAGAAGGAAGAAAAGAAAAAAATTGTCCCACAGGTCCGATTGCTAGCCAGCTAATATATAAGAAAAAATGGCGTGCTCTCGACACCGAGGTTATGCATAATCGATAACTACTGTGGTGCAAAATTGCGAAACTCGGAGCGCAGTGCATGAAGATAAAAACAGGAAAAAGCAAAAAAGACTGCGATTTCTGTGGATCGAACACAGGACCTTCAGATCTTCAGTCTGACGCTCTCCCAACTGAGCTAAAGCCGCTTATTGAGGGAAATCTTTTTTAGTCAGTATATGTCGTCTTGAATATGTGTGTTGTAAGTGCAGGATATTTCGTTATATGCCGGATGTCAAGCGCGAATTTCCCGGTGCCACGGCTTTCAAACTAATATTAAATTTAAGAAGAATTATATCTATTTGGGAGCTGATTATACGGTTTTTCTACAGACTATATATAGATTTTTAGGACACTGAATAGTGCCTTTTGTAATACGAATTGTTTCTTTAAAAAAAATTAAAGAAAAAAACTTGAATCTTGAGCTCTGACACGAGACTGGGGGAAGGGAAGAATTTCTTGGGAGAATGTCGGCAATACCTATGAAACCCGAGTAAATTCCTTTTCGATGGACTGATTTTGCTAGTGCTCACATGCTCAAAATCTTGAATATACCTGGCCGTCTTTTCATAGTCTATTCAGTATTCTATCCAGATGTGTTTTTGGGTTTTTATCTATGTTAGCATAGTTTTTGTGTCGTTTTATAGCGGCTTCCTGTAATACAATTGTTTCTTTAAAAAAAAAAAAGGTCATCAAGATAGATGTTGACATCATCTACAAAAGTGTGGTATTTCATGTTGGTCAGGAAAACTTTCTTGTACACCAAGGGTAGTCCATTGATGAACCTGAAGTGCGCAATTAAAGGTTCAAGAGCTATGTTGATTAGGAACCTTGTCTAGTTCCACAATGAGGTGGGAAGGCAGTCCTTCACAGTTATTCATAAATATCTGGGCTTTTTTCCCTGCGAGAATCAGCATCAAAAGTCTAGTCACCACACTTGGAATGTTGAACTTGGCCACAGATTATTACAAAGAATTGTATCAAATGCCACCGGAGATCCCCACACAAGATTTCCGACGTTTCTTGGTTCCAATGAATAATGCCTTGAACGAAGCCGAGTGAGTAGAAGTAGACATGCCGTTTCAGGAAAAAGAATTGCTCACCGTTCTCAAACAACTGGATAGACATGAAATGCAAACTCCAGGTAGGCAAATTGAGATTCAGATATCCATTGAGGCGTCTCCTTTAATTTATCCCAAAACTCTTTCTTTCCGCCTTCCATGTCCATTGATGATGCGCTTTCATCCATTATCAACGATGGCATGGGCTTTATATCTTTCATGGGGCATGTACGGAAGCATAAGCCCCAATTTGCTGGTCGACTTTCTAAATTTCTAGTTGGACTTTTTTTTTTTAAAAGAAACAATCAATACGATGATTTTAGTTTAGGTAGAGGTCTTCAGGAGGGGTTACTCCATTGGGAGACCTTGTGGATGGCTGGTGGGTACACCATTTTTCATGCCCTGATGTGATATTATGATCTAGTTATAGGTTTTTTGTATAATTTTTATAGTGTTTTCGTAATCGGGAGTGCATTCGCTTTCCTAGTTACAGCATGTAATAGTTCTTTCAAAAAAAAAAAAAAAGAAAAAAAAAACAATCTCTCGGTCATTTCCTCATTTATCTACTTTAGTCTTCTATTAGCACTAATATTTGGGCTCAGGTTAAAAGCAAAAAAGACTCAAAAGGAAAAATTCATGATCTTTTTCATTCCGCCTGTAATTGTATATCGCCTGGTGATTTAGGAGACCCCAACCTGAGACTTAGGGCGAATCTAATCTGAGTCAAAATTGCTAAGGTCGCAGACCCTCTATAATTGGGCTTCGTCGCCCCATTGCGGCGTATTTTCTTTTTAAATCGGATGGTTTATTTTTCTACATAAATAAATCTACATGCATCATGACAAATTCTTTAACTAATCACGAATAACGTGAAAATGAAAGAACGGCACAACACTGTAGTCCAGTGTTGATTAAATTGGGGAAGTCCCCTTTTTTAGTTATTAATATGAGCTGTGTTCTCACATCTTTACAGTCACTTGATATTGAGTCTGGCTCAGTGAAACTCTTTCTAAAACCGTCTTCTGCAAATCGAAAGATTTAAACGTAAAAGGCTTTATTAAGATTGACGACTTCCGCCCTTGCTTCATACAAAGTGGGCGTGCTCACATGGGTGTTTCGGAGTCCTGGCCCAGCTTTGGCCCACTTGGAAGTTCTGAGTAGCAACCCAACCGAAGGAGATCAGTGGGAGTAATTACAGGGAAAGTGGTCGGTTTAAACTTGGGGTATTCTGGGTTACGGTTTCGGATTGTGGAGAAAGTTCAACATGATTAGCTTTCAACGTGAGAGGTGTGATTCCATACACCTTATTTGAGGCTATGAACTTCTTTCGGGATTTTGGAATGGTTTTTTATCGGATTTTTTTCAAAACTTTGGATGCAACTTCTGTTGATATGAATGTTTCTGGGAAACTAGCCATTCCATTTTATATCTTTATCCGTTAAGAAGTGAGGTATATTCCAGTACTGTGTGAAATGATGTAAATGCTTTTTCCGGTTATCAATTTAAAACGTCCTTTCCATTTCCATATTTCTCATAAAGTATTCTTTAAGAATATGTAAAGGTGCCTCATTTCATGAAATTTCAATGGTTCCTTCTATTACAAGTCATATTTGATTGAGGATACAAAACTTGTAGGGAAATTGGATACCATTTCTTAAATTTTCCAGTCTCCTTTCAGTGGAGCAAGTAGCCCGCTCGAAATAAAAAAAAAATTAGAATGAACACACGCTTATTCTGTTGAACGGAAATTGACAAAAAGAATTGACTCCGGCGTGATTCGAACACGCGCATCTTACGATAACAGAACTTGAGTCTGCCGCCTTAGACCGCTCGGCCACAGAGCCTTTTGTGAGGTTTGCGACGCGCCACACAACTAGGACTTCTTGAATACACGATTATTAGTATACAGGCGTGTGTCTCTGTATGCAGTCACGTGCGAAGATCAATATAAGTCGGCCTACAACAGTGATAAAAAAAAGTGATGGAGATAAAAAAAAAAAGACGGGCTACGGCTACGGTGCTAAATAGTGGAATCCTGAGTCTTTTTAAAGAAGAAGTTCATCTGGGATCCAATTATTGCATTGACGGGTATTCTGTCGGAACCCTCCGAGCAGAAGCACTAGCCTCATAAACTCATCATGAAGTCCAAAATAATACAAGAAAAGTAAGGAAAAATCCAAGAAATGAATTGCGCTCCGCCCGTTTGGTTTCCACCTTGTTTATTTTTGCTTTTTTCCGTATTTAAATCCCTCCTCGCCATTTGCAGCATCTCACCTGATGGATTCCATTGTGTAGAATTTCCAAACATGGATAGATTTCCTTGGTTTCAGAGATATTCAGTGAAATATCCCCTCAAATTTCATTTGTGGATGAAAAATCTTTTCCTCTTTCCCTCGTCCAGTATAAATCATAAAGCCCAAACGTAAGTCACTCATTATTGATCTCACTCCTTCAAAACCTAGACTTGTTTTCAATGTGGTGTTTTCTTCTCGTTTTTCATACCCATGTCTTTTTTGCCACGTCCTTGCCTCAGATGTTGGCTGGGTGTCCGCCCACACAGATGTCCTCCAAGGGAATCAGTGCAGAATTCCATATCTTCAAGGAGCTCCACCCTTGCAGGGCACACGAGTCGGTGGAGGCCCTAAATGAAATGTCTCTTGGCGATATCCTCAAAAGCACGTGTGAGCACGGACCGACGGGGGAAACCAGGGCCTATTCTCCTCC
Source organism: Metschnikowia sp. JCM 33374 (assembly GCA_005406065.1). Taxonomy (NCBI): domain Eukaryota; kingdom Fungi; phylum Ascomycota; class Pichiomycetes; order Serinales; family Metschnikowiaceae; genus Metschnikowia; species Metschnikowia sp. JCM 33374. The sequence goes on along the minus strand of BIMT01000013.1, from coordinate 228,424 downwards.
CTTCAGTATGGGTTTAATTAAAATATGCCAGTGTGTTAGTGGGAGGGACCCCTTCTGTATGAAAAACCTCGTGGTGGACTTCCAGGGCTTCTTTGTTGCCCGACAAACAGGCATTCACGTTGTCACTTTGGCTGCCGATGAAGATTCCGTGGTATATTTTGGTGCAGAGAACCCTTCCAGTCCACGGAGTGCTTCCGAAAGGCTTTTCTGTAGCGATTCCATCCGGGCTTTGGTTGCAGAAACCCCTCTTTTGGTGAGCACCGGAGAATATATGGAAAGCTGTGAGATATACTTGGTGGAGGGTGTTTTCTACCCGGTGAGGGTGCTTTTCTTGAGGATTCCTTCCATGGGTGACATATTTGTGAAGGTGAAAACCCCTGACGGCACAATTTCGGTTATTGAAGACGACGTTCACCAGGCAAGGTTCCGGAATGGCGTCGGGGCCTATGTGCCAGAGACACGATGGGCCACTACGATATTGGAAAGACTTGTAAATAGTTAGTGAGTTTGTTGAAGTCCTTTTGTGTTAATTTCACCTCTTCGGGGGCTTTTCTTTATGATTTATTGTGGTTTTCTTTTTATTTTTGGGAGAAGTCCAGAACTGTAATAGAAGTGGGAAATAGTGGTATTATTCTGTAAAATAAAAAAGTGAAATGTCAACATTACCTCTCTGAGCATAAATCAAGACACCGTCTTACTTTTTTTTTTTTCCTAGAAACATGAAAGAGGTTTGTTCTGGTGAGCTTTTTAAATTGGAGAGGTGTTCGGAATATGAAATCTCACAAGGACAAGCTTCATGTGGGAACCCTGAAACCATTGCATGTAGTTTTCTGTAAACAGTTGGTGGAATTTCTAAAATCGGCCTTTTTCGAAAACCCGTGTCTTCAACACTAAAAAATTAAACAATTCCAGTAAGTAATTCTTCTTCGTTGAATCAATCAAGACACACCATAGTATACTGTCAAATAAGCAAGCGATACGTGGCAGTATTCCCTTCGTTCTTCTTCATTCGCAATAAAAGATATTTATACACTTTAATTTTCACATCTCTTTCCATCTTTACAGACGGCTCCACAGTTATGCGAGAAAAGGTTCCATCTGCTTGTAAGACGCATACGCGTTGACTCAATTGACTAAATTGTAAAAGATAACACATCCAGCATACTGTTTTTTCACCAAGGAGTCCCATCTTTAAAGCCCCCTTGAATCTTTTTCATTCCCAACAGCACTTGAATCCAGCGCAGCGTAAATTGAATGTTAGAGCTTTATAATACCTATAGAGGCACACATATATTTACCTGTGCTCACTGCCTCTTTTGTTATACTCGTGTCTTTTTATTCCTGGCTATATACGCATCTATGGTCCAGAACGTTCTAAAACTACCCTAAACAGCACAGTAGCCACCGTCGACCTGGATATCGGTTCCCGTGGTGAAAGAAGCCAAGTCACTGGCCAAGTACAAGTAAGCACCCACCAACTCCTCAGGCTGGGCCTCTCTGCCCAAGGGCGTCAAGCCCCACCATTTAGCACGCTGTTCGGTCGGCACAAAGTCAGACAATCCCGTGTCTGTGTAACCTGGAGAAACAGTATTGACCCGCGCAAATCCGGCAAACTCCACTGCCAAGGATTTACCCATGTGCACCACAGCAGCCTTCGAGGCATTGTAGCCAGTTTGGTAGTTGGGCACATTGACAATGTGTCCACTCATAGACGCGGTCATGATGAGCGAGCCCTTGCCCTTGCGCTTGAAAACTTCACCGACACTCTTGGCACAGTTGAACACTCCGTGCACGTTGACGTCGAACACGCGTTTCCACTGGTCAAGAGTACTGGCCTCGTTCAAAATCAGGCCTGTTGTCCACACAACACCGGCATTGGCAATAAACGTGTCGATGGTGCCGAAGTCTTGCTCGATCTGCTTGACGGTCTCGTGCACTTGTCCGAAGTTGGTGACATCCACGTTGTACGACTTGACCTTGACACCGTACTTTTCCTTCAATCTCTCGTCAATGGTGGGGTTGTACTTGAAGTCCATGATGGCCACGTGCGATCCGGCCTGGGCAAACGCCTCGGCAAGAGCTCCACCAATGGACCCGGCCGCACCCGTGATCACCGTGACCTTGTCGGTCATGAGAAATCTGTCGACGGCCGTGCCTGTGAGCTTAGGGGCTTCAAAAGGCACTGGGGCCTGGTCCTGTTCAGGCTTGATGATGGTAGTGTATTGGGTGTCGGATTTAGACATTGTAGAAAGTTCAATTGGTACGGAAGGAAGAGGAAGGGAAGAAAGAAAAAAAGAACAAGAAAAAAAAAGCTGGTATAACCGCACTTGCTACGAGATTGCCACGGTATTTAAATAATTGCTTCTACCCCAGAAAAGCCTGCGAAGTTTGCCCGAGAGTTGTTCCGGGCGGAACTGGTTACGAGCGCTGCGCCGCGGTAAAGAATATAAGTTGAAAAGTTGAAGCAGGTCAGGAACTTCCACCGGAAAAAAAGCAAAGCAAAGAAAAGCAAAGTAAAGAAAAGCAAAGCAAAGAGAAGAAAAAGAAAAGTTTCCCTGCCTCTTTTAAAGGCCGGAGCTGGAACTGCAACATATGATGCTAAGACTTGCCGGAGATTTGGCTGGATGACCCTCTCACGTGATTGCCCATATAGGAACATTTCATGCCTGTACAGTGCACAAGAGATTTCATCTTCATGCCCAAGTGCCGCACCACGTTTCCACATCGAACAGTGCTAATTTTCTTGGAGAAGTAATAAAAGGACCACTTCTGGAAACGGCATTGTCGCCATCTACATCAGCTGCACTTTTTAGCACTGGGCAGGGCTGCGCTCGTGATTTGATCAGGACACCATCGCAATCCTATGACATAGCAACTGTGGGTGGTATGCAGGACGGGATGTAATGTGACATCAGTGGATCATCCAATTTTCCGATCCATGACGAACAACAAAAACGATCTTAATCGGATGACGTGGGTCCATTTTGGGGCTACCATTAGTCTACGTGCGTTTACAAAAATACACCATACCGTTGTTATGGACCAGGCAAGATCGGTACCAAACAACTTGGCTTGGAGGTTGCTCTCCTGCACAATGCCCGACACCCTGGCTCGGTTTTTGCAGATAATCTTTGCTTACTGCTTCAGTTGGTGTACTGGAACTTTTGGAAACATCAACTATAATTGGCCTCGGTACAGACATAGCCAAACACGGATATCTTTGGCGAAGTAGGCCTTCGTTTTCCTGTGTACAGGCCTGCTAATGCCCATCGTACTGTGAAAGTGCCCTTTTGCCAATATCGTGATCTTAGATACCATGTCGAGTCATAGTATCACAAATTCCGAACAGTTCTTACTTGCCATAATCAAGATAAGTAGATTGTAGTCAGTTATTGCAGTAGGATCACTTTGTACTGCATATAGTGCGTCGGGCTCTACACCCTTCTTAAACGGATCGTAGTTATTACCTCTATTATTCAAGCACTCTGGTGGAGTAAAATTTCTGAAATTGCTAGAAGGCACTTTTGAAGTATCAATAAACGTGCCACTGTAGTTTACAAGAAAAAAATTGGGAATTTCCACCGGTTCAATCCCTGGGGTAGGCGTCCGGGTAAGAGAGGTGTATCCTCGACACCTGGCATTCTTCCCTCTTGAATACAATCAACATCCATTGCCTCTTAAACACGCAAAATTTTCACAATACTTTTACAGCCCTTTTACAACCTTTTCCCGGTAGCCTTTTGGTGTGTCGCGGTATGAGAGCCGACTCTCTGAAGCTGCATAAATCCAATCACTCAGTAAATAGCACTTTCTACGACCCAGTCATGACTATTGCACCCTGCCGTGATCAAGGCATACTAGTATGGCACAATTATTAGCATCAAAAACCACGGTAGCTTGTTTTCGTTCGGTTTCTTGCCTCGATTTCGTATTTCTCTTGAAAATTTGGGTTTCTTGAAAATTTTTCAAACAACATTATCCCACCAGGTTCTTCATAAATTAACTGAAATGAGGAAAAAGAGAAAACAAGAAAAACCAGAAAGATCCTGCAAAAATCGAAAACCACCCAAAAACACGCAAGTTCCTCACCAGGGCCTTGAATAGCCCCAAAAAAAATCCTTATAGGGCTTAAAATGTAAATTTCCTGGCGTTTTCCATTTTCGTCCTCATTATGTGAATTGGGCCACAACCCATCACCGCGAGCAGTACCCCCAGAAAAGACAACGGTCGTGCGCAGAATAACATACCTGGATGTTATCCAGTGGATTATTAGAGATAAATATTTTTAGTAACATGCCATTTTCTCTTCTATTCTTTTCTTTTATTTTCTTTTCTTTCCTTTCCAACCGTCTCAAAGAAAAGACATTGACTATTCCAATAGCCTTCCACCAGCACTGTGGCGCGATAACAAGAGGCCCTTCCGGATGATATCTACTCCCTAAATAAATCAATTTTATTCAAAAGACCACCTAGAACACCCAGAACACCCAGGTCGCTCATCAATCATCCCCCGCAATTGCCCCAACGAGAAATCCAGTCTCTTTTGAACAAAATTGTCCTGGTCGTGTAACTATAAAAAAAACAACCACACTATTGTCCAACTTCACAAAAGGAAGACCCTTTATAAGCGCCGGGCGCTATTTTTGCCACTTTGCTAATCCGCCCCACTTTCCGTTTCAAAAGACCCCTCGGGCCTCTGCCCTACGGCGCCACCACTCGCATACCTATCGCATACCTATCGCCCACCTATCGCCGCCGCGCTCGCCTTGCCCCCACACCCGGCCTGCCGACCCCACCCCGCAGCATTGTCTCGGGTGCATGCATGGCTATCGGAACGACGCACGGAGGCTTTTCAACATGGATTTTCCGAGAATATAGCTTGTTTTGCCGCAACTATTTAGGGGGCTCAAGAAATATTCTTGTTTCTTTTTTCTTTCTTTCTTTCTTTCTTTTGCTCTCTCTTTTGCTCTTGTTTTTGTGACGTACCTTTCTTTCTCTCATACACGTGTCTTGGTGTATATTAGCCCGTGAATCAGCCCGTGAATTAATCCGGCTTTCTTCTCTTTGATTAGCCCAGGCTTGCCTGTCATATCATCACCAATTGTCAGATATTTGACAAGCTAGTGCCCTCCGTTTCTTCTCCCCTCAATGCTGGAGAACGACTTTTATGCCTTGCTCACTGCCGAGGAGCGGCGGCTTCACGAAAACTAAGAAACGCATCAAGTACCATCAAAGGTGGGGGTCCTATCTAAGTGAGCGCCAATGGGCCACTGTTCGGGAGGATTACTCTGCTTCAGGCAGCGCATGGGACGATTTCTCGTTTGATGATTCCCGCCATAGAACGTACCGCTGGGGCGAGGACGGCTTGGCGGGCACGTGTGATACGCATCAGTTGGTGTGTTTATCCATGGCGCTCTGGAACGGAAACGATGAAATGCTTAAGGAGAAGTTGTTTGGCGTGACCAACTCCCAAGGAAACCACGGCGAGGACGTGAAGGAGCTCTACTACTACTTGGACAACACTCCCACCCACTCGTACATGAAGTTTTTATACAAGTATCCCCACTCCAAGTTCCCATATCAGAAATTGGTGGAGGAATCGGGAAAGAAGTCACGGCTTGAGCACGAGTATGAGATCACAGACACGGGCATTTTTGCAAACGGCCGCTATTTCGATGTCGTGCACGAGGTGGCCAAGGCGGACGATGACCCCGAGGAGCTTTTATTCCGGATCACCGCATACAACCGTGGCGCGGAAGCTGCCCCGCTCCATATTTTGCCCCACATTGTGCTTAGAAATACTTGGGCTTGGGGAACAGAGGAGTCCAATAAGGGCAAGCCCCATTTGCGTGCCGCTGACGAGTTTACGGTGGAGGTGGACCACCCAAAGTTTGGCAACCGGTATGTGGTTTTTGCTCCGGCCCCAGGGGTGTCGGAGTCTTCGCCTGATGTGGAGCCCCAATTGATTTTCACCGAGAACGAGACCAACTCCAAGCTTTTGTACGGCCAGGAGAACGCGGCGCCTTATGTAAAAGACGCGTTCCATGACTATGTAGTCGACGGAAAAGAAGGCGCGGTGAACCCTTCCAAAGAAGGCACAAAGGCGGCGGCGCTTTTCTCGTTTGACCAGGATGGCGGCGTTCCCCCGGGCGACTACGTCACTATCAGATATAAGATGTCACGTCGGGGCGGCGAGATTGATGAGTACGAGTTTGATAATGTGTTTGGCCGGCGCCAGGATGAGGCGGACGCGTTCTACTGGAAGGTATCGCCGTTGCCACTCTCTGACGAATTGCGCCAGGTGCAGCGCCAGGCGTTTGCGGGGTTGCTATGGACCAAGCAGTTCTACCACTTTGTGCACAGCTACTGGCTGAGTGGCGATCCAAACACACCGCCGCCACCAGAGAATCGGGCCAACGGCAGGAACAAGGAGTGGAAACATTTGTTCATCGACGACGTGTTGTCACTCCCAGATAAATGGGAGTACCCGTTTTTCGCAGCGTGGGACACCGCATTCCACTGTATTCCATTTGCCATGATCGACCCCGAGTTTGCCAAGAAACAGTTGGAGCTTTTGACCAGAGAGTGGTATATGCACCCAAACGGCCAGCTCCCTGCTTATGAGTGGAACTTCAGCGACGTGAATCCCCCCGTACACGCGTGGTCATCGTACCGGGTGTTCAAGATCGAGCGTAAGATGTATGGTGTGGAGGATCTAGACTTCTTGGAGGGCGTGTTCCAGAAGTTACTAATCAACTTCACCTGGTGGGTTAACCGTAAGGATTCAGAGGGAAATAACCTATTTGAAGGTGGATTCTTGGGGCTTGACAACATTGGAGTGTTCAACCGACTGGAGCCATTGCCCACAGGGGGCACGTTGCAGCAATCGGACTCAACCGGCTGGATGGCGTTCTACTGTTTGCAGATGTTGAACATTGCGTTAGAATTGGCGAAAACGCGCCCGGTGTATGAAAACTATTGCTTCTAAGTTTTTCGAGCACTTTCTCTTGATTGCAGATGCCATGTCTTACCGTGGGGCCAAGAAGGGAGAACAGCTGCCCACAGAACAGTCATTGTGGGACGAAAAGGACCAGTTTTACTACGACGCCATTCACTTTGGCGACCACACGCAGTCTTTACCGATCCGGTCCCTCGTTGGGTTGATTCCGTTGTACGCATCGCTCACGTTGGAACCGGAGTTGTTGAATAAGTTCCCATCTTTCAAGAAGCGCCTAGACTGGTTTATTGAAAACAGGAAGTCTGTTGCCGAGCGGAACATTGCCTCGATGACAAATCGTGGTGTGGGCGAACGTCTTCTCTTGGCTTTGGTGAACAAAGAGCGGCTTGTGGCGATCTTGGAGCGCATGTTGGACGAGGAGGAGTTTTTGTCGGAGTATGGGATCCGCTCGTTGTCGAAATACCACGAGAAGAATCCGTTTGAGTTGGATGTCAATGGCCAGAAGTACGAGGTGAAGTACTTGCCCGGAGAATCGGACTCTGGCATGTTTGGAGGTAACTCAAACTGGAGAGGCCCCATCTGGTTCCCGGTCAACTTCCTCTTGGTGGAGTCGTTGCAAAGATTTTACTTATACTACGGGTCAGACTTGAAGGTGGAGTGTCCTAAAGGTTCGGGGGAGTATTTGAACTTGGCGCAATGTGCACAGGAAATCCAGCACAGGCTTATGCACTTATTTGTGCCGGATGCAAATGGCAATCGTGCGTGTAATGGTGACAATGACTTGGTCAATAAGGATGCGTATTTCAAAGACTACGTGCCGTTTTACGAATACTTTGATGGTGATACTGGGCGTGGTCTTGGAGCTTCCCACCAGTGTGGGTGGACTGCGGTGGTGGCCAAGTGGATCCACGATAACGGTACCACTTGCCGGACACCCAAGACGCCCAAGCCACATCCCAAGCCCATCAGGCGAAACTCCATTCACTCTTTTGAGACGGAGAATGAGTCTGCGTTGTCACAAGAGGAGAATGACGAGGAACTTCTCGAAAAGTTTGCGCCAAGAGCCGGTCCTTTCCCCGGGCGGCTAATGAGAAGACGGAGCGGTAAGTCTTTATTAAACTTGACCATTCAGTCGTTGGATCTTGGAGATGATGAAGACATGAAGGACACAGATGAGCCAATTGCAGGGTTCCGTGACTTGAAGAATGTCACTGCCCAGATGGACGAGGGCGCGGACTTGTCGCCAACCGCGTCGCGGGGCTCTGTTGATTCCAGGGGCCACGACCCAAACTTAATGGAGCAGATACGCTCCGCCTTCAGGAAGTATAAGAACCGGACAGACGAGGATGAGGCTGACGAGTTTGAGACGCGCCACTGAGGGTATGACTAGTTTGAGGTGGATGGGACGATGCCATTTTTATGAAGAAGCAAATTGAACAAACATTAAACAAGCAAGGAAGATGTTTAGCTGGTGTAGTTTCTGTAGCCAGAAATGGAAATACGAGTGAAGCCCACACGAAAAGATAATAACAATAATGTATACCCACGCCTTCCAGAGAGATCGGGGAGTTGGACACGTAAAAATGCACGTTTTGGAAAGCAGAGGGAAGTCAAAAGATGCCCCTTTAATCCGGTTTTTTTCTGTTTCACTGAGTAACCGTGGATTAAAGGGACATCATGGGAGGGAACTGGTGAAACCCCTGACTAAGATCGCCATTCGGGTTCGTGTCGACTAAATCTTGTCATGGTTTGTAATTGGCGGGTGGCATCCTCTGTTATGTAAATGTGCTCTCAGGAGTTCTCGTAAACCTTCTTTTGTGAGGATTAAACCATGCTCTTCAGATCGGGATATATAATGGCCATGGTACTGGGGGTATTCTGAAGAGTTGGGCATATCTAGACCATGATCTTTTGGTCTCGTACAACCTCAAAGGCCCGCCCACCCTTAAAAAACCTTATCCAAGATCGCTAAGTTGGAAAATCCTTTCCATATGTGATTAAAAACGGTTGCAAATCTGATCCTTTCTGATCTTCCCCGCCATTTCTTCGAAACAATATTTTTTATCCAAAAAGGGGGTGCTCAGAATACTCTTGTTTCTGAATGTGTTACCCTTAACAAACAGTCGTGATCTTCTTTTAATGTGTTTAAATAAAATAATTTTATAGTTGAAAGAATGATAATTCTCATAAATATCGCAATACCACAAGATTGACGGTTGTTTTATAAACCCCAGTTTCTCTGAATTGGACACACTAGAGTCACCATTGACCTTCTTCTAATACTTGAATACAAGCTTCCGTGTGAAGTATTGTTAGAATAGTTTTGAATATTATTATTTGCTTAAATAAATATATTAACCACTCCTAGAACGTTTATTTTACACCCCGACAATATGTTCTTGTATGTATCATCAAAAAATATGGGTTCAGAATATTTGGCCAGATCGGTAAATACGTGTGTGAGGCGGTTCCCTCCGCTGAACAATTGGGAACGGGGAAACTCCTCCGGTAGGGTGATGTTTTCTAATAAGAGGGGGATTCTGTCTGGTTCGGTCAATCGGTGGAATTGTTAACCTTATGATCTTTTGGGTCGATTAGTCCATTAGAGCCGTTTGCAATGATGATATATATTCGTGCTGGTTGCCGTAGTCTCGATTGAGTAAATTTACACAGTGTGATACTGGCCCGATCGGGTTAACTATAAAGGTGTTGGCCCCGTGACAACTTAAAAAGTTGAAAGACCTTCAAAAGCACGCCCTGAAGTGGCAGCCACTGACGGGTACTAAATTCCGAAAGAATCAATACAGAAGGTTTCTATATAGCTTTGGACCAGGCAAAAATACAATAAGAATACAATAAAAATACAATAAAAATACAATGATAAACATAACAAATAGAAGGAAAGGAGTATAAAGACTGCCCGTGGAGTTTTCTTGGCTGGACACGACAATTTCTTCGGGTAATTCTTCAAAAAGGACGCCACTCCTTATCAAATCGAAAACGTACCCTTCAAAAAAACACTGTCTCGTTCAGATATCCAAAATCATCCCAAGCCTAGGAACCTCATAAATGAACATACTAGAAACTCAAGGGAAGCTGATCACAGACTCTCTGCGTGCGCAGAATTAGTGGATGAAGTAGGGCAGGTGAAGCGATATCATTAGAAAGACCAGTTTCTTGTTTTCTAGAAATTTAATGTAAACATTGAAGAATTGAATTACAGGCGCACTAATTCTGTAGATGGAGTATTCACCTAGAATGAGCATAAGATGATCTTTTCCTCACAAAGAAATAATTAAAGACTTTAGAAATAAGTTCTTTCATACAAGCACGAAGCTAACGTTAAAAGAGGGACGCTTATTGGTAGTTCATTCCATATTGGATAGTCCTACAGATAAGCCAATACTCGTTGAAGTCTACGTGACGGCTAACGACTCAACGCCTTTGAACACCATTTGTTTTTGGTTATTTTGGTGTTACGAATGTTTTGATGGGTCGATAATTGCATTATAGAACCCCAATATTCGTTGTGACGCTTAGGTTTAGTCCTTTGAATAATGTCTCTTCTACTATCTATACCGCTACTGCAATGGATTCCGAGCATTATTAGACTCAATCAACTTTTCCTTGGTCCTTTAGATGTCTTGGAATACCCCCATAGATGACTAGCTTTACATAAACTATCTGATGAATCATCGTTTTATTACCAGTATAGAGTTCCGGCTTCAATTATCAGTCTCTTGCACTTCCAATTTGTATGAAGATGGCCCTGTCGGATTTTTTCATTTTGGTCATACCACTATCGCTCTTATACATTTATTTATCAGAAGTGAATCTAGAAACTGCCGGCTGAGTGACTTTCGCTTGGAACTTTCTATAAGCCATGTGTACGACCTCATTGTGAGATCTAGGGGAGAAGGGTGATTCCAGAACGCACGTAAATATTTACGCCGACAATTCCTTGAGTTGATTTATTGCCCGGAGCCCATACGGAAAAAAAATGTATATTTTAGGAACCCTTTGTTTTTATTCATGTTTTGAAAAGACGTGAAAGTGAGATGCTAAACCTTGGACAGTGAGTGTGGCACGTGATATATATCACCTGAATATCATGTGACCTTGCAAATAATTCTCGTGCATGAAAATATAATGTACAATCATACTGCCAAATCTAAAGAAAATTAAATAAAAGTGGGGTCGATCATATACTAAACGCTCAAACTCTGTGGGGTTGAAGTATCAATGTTTTACAGCTTCTTGGTGAGCGTCAATAATTAAAAACACGTTTTTTTTATCCACTTAGAAAGGTTTTACTGTGCAACCACCAAGTCACGTGACACCGCCGGCGCCGCCGCGCCACCACTGCCCCCTCGGCCCCACACCCATATCACCACTCCTCCCCCCACTGGTGCAATAAAAGCATAAAAGCATAGCCAAAAACAGTCTCCAACATGGCAGATCTTCTTGAAACTTACGAGTCGGACTTCCAGTTGGCCATGCAGGAGGCCAGGCTGAAAATCGCCCTGGTGGGACGTGAGCCTGCCCACAGAAGCTCAGCGTTAAAGGCCATCGAACATGCCTCGGACGAGGCGGTTGAAATCTTGGACCAGATGAATATCGAGGTGCAGAACTTGCCGGCCAGTCTGCGCTCGGCCCAGAACACCCGCATCAGACAACACCGGGCCGACGTGGAGGAGGTGAAGCAGAAGTTACGCCAGCTTGTTGACGCCGAGGACCGCAGCGCTTTGTTTGGGCTGCGGTATACCGACAACGACGACGAGGAGAGCAGCGTGGGGCTCGGGCACGAGTCGCAACGCAAGCAGTTATTGAGCAACAATGCTTCGTTGGAGCGCAGCTCGAACCGGCTCACTGAGAGTCAGCGAATTGCGTTTGAAACGGAAAATATCGGGGGAAACATCTTGAACGACTTGCGTGCGCAACGAGAGCAAATAGTCAACCTGCGGAACACGTTGCTGGCGGCAGACAACTACGTGGACAAGTCTGTGCAAACGCTCAAGTCGATGTCGAGGCGAATCACCGCCAATAAGTTCATCAGTTACGCCATCATTGCGGTGTTGATCCTTCTAATAATGCTTGTTCTTGCAAGTAAGTTCTGGTAATCTGCGGCTGGATTTGGATTCCTGAAGTTATCTGAAGTGCCTGGCGGTGATGAAGTGACGGTGCGGAGGATTTCTATGCACCTTTTGTTACGTCTTTTATTAGGTACCTTTTATTATCTTTTAATAGACGGATATCTTTGCATGGAGACAAATCCGTGGTCTTTGGTCATTGCTCAAGCCCAGGAAACACGAAGAAGAAACCACTACGATGCGCAGTATTGGTTATTCTACACGTGTAAAAAGGCTGGGTATACTGTACCGGACCATAGAAACACCCCAATTGACGGGGTTCCATATATTCAAGCTGGCTAAGATCACTGCTGGATATAGCCAGTTCCCTTTATATCAAAGTGATTTTGTCCTTTCATAAACACCGTCAAAGATTGTCAATTGCAGGTGCCTGAGGCCTTTACAAAAAATGCCGGAAATCTGGTTGTGCAGCCATCGTCACGTTTCGTCAACGATACGACGAAAATCCAATAGATGAAGAGAAATAAATCTCCGAAGAGCTTTTTGGTGGATATTGATTATGGCAGCTCACCAACAAAGCGTATAATTCTGAACAATGTCAGCTATTGCTCCTTAAGGAGGTCAAACTAAGCAGATATTCCCCAATCCAGCTGTACATATTCCTATCAAGGATAATCATCACAAACAACCTCAAGTACTTGCCCAGTCTACTTCCACCACTTCGGTCAGGGACCCCATTTTGGCCTCCGACCAATAAGGGTTGTCTCTTTAGACTATCCGCTGTTTTGAATGGCTTCAACCATATCTCCTTTAGGATTATGCTGTTTAGCCGCTACCGTCACCAGCAATTGTTACCTTCTGACTACCTCTACTTCCCATGGGTCGAAGCACTATCAGTTCATGGCTGGCTGTAGTAGGATTATTGTCCTAATCCAGCCACTATATAAACTAAGACCACGTTCCATGGATCTTGGCGTTGACGCTCACAATGACCAGTGACTTTGCCGCTAAGTACATTCCAGCATCCAGCAAGGGAATTCCATAATACCGCGATAGCTTTAGACTCTTTAGGCTTACTTTAGGAGTACTTAAATAGCCCTCTTCCCACCCATTGTTTTGTTCGTGTAAAAGAGGTTCGGTTGATTTGAATACATTTATTGAATGAAAGAGACGTATCACGCCCCTTATAACTTCACCGGTTTTGCCAATGATATCTGTATTTATGGGCTCGAAAGAGCGTTTTCGACGAATAGAGCGTTACCATCTTTGCGTGATGTACATATTTGTTTTTTTCACCTGTTCCAATTAATCCCTTTTTGTTTTTTACAGGGAATGTTTAACCGGGAATGTTTTACAGGGAATGTTTTACAGGGAAGGTTTCACGTCTAAAGGGTGTTTTTTCATAAGCAGCAAGCATTTTCGCTGGAGAGCTTTGCTTGGCCCTGCGGCTCAGTTAAACGCCCTATAGTATATCATAAACAGGAAGTACCCATATTAAAGAAGGGGTATACGAGATTCACACGTCTACATCGTATCTGTGCTGAATGGGTCACCTGATGCATGAATTTTCTATGGCTACCCCATATTCACGCTTCCCCTTAAACCCGAGCCCACGTGTCAGCTCTCATCACGATAAAATAACTATATATCTTTGCTAACACAGGTAAATAACACCACACGGTTCTCTTTTATGCCTCTTTGGCACTACTCACAAGAGAAACAAACAGAGTGTAGAAGTACCACCAAAAGTAAGGAAACCTTTGAAGCCCACCACACATGCTGCCTTACAAATGAGCCGTATGTGAAGTCGTACTTCCACGCAGACTCGGCATAGACTGTCCCTCACTAAACCACTTTGGACATCAAATTCCCCCATCATAGCACGCGCCACCACCTCACGTATAGGCTTTCGGTGTCCCTGCTTCTTTTCATGGCATGCTACCAATTCGACATTTTGGTGACTGTACCATGTGTCACGGCCTACGTGATCTTGTCCTGTTAATCACTCCTTCTCCGAATATTATATCCCAAACCTTTTGAGTGGTGTCGTAAAGCAAATGGTTCTGGGAGCGAAGTAAACCGGTCTTATATGATTTCCTGGTGTAGGTTTCATCGTAGTAGATGTGTTGTGGTTCATCCGCACACGGGCGGCCTTTTTGTAGAATGGAATATGCGTGTGTAGAATCCTAGAACCTTTAAAACCAGCATTGGCCTTTTCTAAGGTGTGCCAAAATGACCATGTGTAATCTGTGAAATCCTCCTCTGGGCCAGGACCTTCCAACGAGAGCGAACCCAGCACCAGACGCCACTGTTGGGGCGAAGCCTCATTATCAGTGATCACGTAATTGTTGTGGCCAAAAAGCAATTGGAATCTTTCTGGCTTCCCGAAGTACAATTTCTGAAGCAGTCACGTGAAATGAATTTCAGGAAACCAACCTTGGCCTATCATTCTTTTCGTAAGAAAGTAATGGATATTTCGCCCCATCACACAGTAAAAGCACTTTAGCTGAGCTATTTCCAAGCGAGTTTATGAAGTTATCGAGCTTTTTGAACCCCTCTTGGGGGTATGCATTCAGGAAGTTTGGAACTTTTGATAGCTATGTACTATGGAAGTAGTATATTTACGAATATTTCATTAGAGAAAAAAGGGCACTTAAACCTTCAAAAACTGGGGTTCAAAAAACGTTTACGCTCGCTTTTTGAATTACATTTGAATTGTAAAAAGCCGCTAATCAGAGGTTTTCTGATACAAGTAGGTACACAAACTTCTAGTTATGTTTTTAATAAATACCAGGTTTTTTCCAAAAAGTTCAGGGAACTATTCTGGTGGTGTTTTAGAATGAGCATTATCTATTCTCAGTGGGGTGTGAATAAGGTTTTCAACCAAATACATGCGAATCCATTATAGAGCGTTTATCTTAAAGTGATATGCAGCCAAGATGCGCTGTACATTGGGTAAACCTCTTGTTGAAGTATTCAGGACTGCAATTGGCACAAGATGGTCTACTCACTCGGGTTTCTAGCTCTGTTTAGACTTGGTCTGGTCACCCTGAAGGTGTTGAGTGATGGCGTGGTGAATTATGCAAGTCAAAAGTTCGGTACCCAAGAAAGTGTGTTTCTTTCTTCGGCAATTTTGATCAATCCCAGGAGTGTTTGGATATGTAGAATATGTATTCCCCGGACATGGCCTGTAAGGTTGGTGACACGCATTGCATGTCAGCAGTCCTATCTCTTTTCTGAAAGTGCTCTATAACTTTCAATTTGAAGAGACTAAGAGTGCAAGCAAGGGCCGTTAATTCAGGGAATCAGACTGCAACTATCATATCAAGGGCAGGATCACAAATATCAGTAGACAAAAAAGAATGTATGATGAAATCGTCAAACACATCGTCGTATGATGCATGACGAATGACGAGGCTGGGGGTATAAAAACCATTCACCATTCGTCACGTGAGAACGAAGCAAAACCACAACACTGGCCAGGATCGGTCTCTCACCAACAAAAGGTTCCGTGGAGACTACCGTTTCCTGCCATGTTTAGCTTGAACCCTGGCACTCCTGGAGTCTTGCGGAACCCCTTAGTCATGTGGACTCTTGTAGACCCAGGAAACACTCTATATGTAGCCATCTCTTCCCCACGGTTTTCTGTTCTGGGAAGATACACCAGTTTTTTTTGATATAATCTCTGATATTTCTCCACCAGCAATTCCTGGAAGACGTCGTCAACTTCGCCCGCACCAAGCCACAGGTTTAGGACCGCCCCGTGGTCTACACTGATTGCCTCAAACAACCGAGAGAGCAAAGCACTCGGCTTCATACCCCCTCAAATGGTGCAACCCTGCTTTCAACGATCCTGAGCATGGGCCCTTACAACATCAAAAGCATTTGGGTCACACCACACATTCGCCCCATGGCTGATATGTTTGGGGCTGGGGATATTCACTAGGACAGAACTATTTACATGAATTTGCTCTCAGATTCGGACTCTCTCAAACCCATTTCAGTGGGGAGTTTGAAAGTTCCTGAAGATGTTTGATCTTAGGATCTTTGGCGGGGCTGTCCAATAAATGAAAACAACGGGGGTCCTCTAGGCCTTGTTGATGATACCTCCAATGGTGGCCCTAACCCAGAACAGGGATTTCAGCAATGTTTACTAGTATGTTTCCCCCCGTAAGGCTGGTTATAGTACCGCATAGCTGGTCCAATTACTGGACAATGCCCCGTCGGGTTTCAATACCTGGCGTGTTCAAACTTCAGAAAAACACAGAATTGCCCGGCTTTATCTTCCTCCGCCCACTTCCGGTAACCGTCCAAACGGACCTAATCTCTGCCTGGCCATGGGATTGGCGCCGAGTCTGGTTTCTTTGATGTTAGTGGGGCAAGCAAAGATGGGTTTGGTGGACTACTGGTCTATGAAAAGCTAAACCAATAAACTAACGGGGGCATCGGAGACCCCCTCCAACGTTTGTAAGGTCATAGTCCGTATGGCCCCATTGGAAGAGAATCCGTGGACTCTTGCAAAATCATCCAGATTAAGCCATGTCTAAGTATAAACATCTATACAGTGAAACTGCGAACGGCTCATTCCACCAGTTATCGTTTATTTCCTTGCTAATTGGCATACACCTGGCAATTCCAGAGCTAATACGCGCATTAAAGCCAACCTCTGGAAGGGCTGTGTTTATAGGATAGAAAATATAGTCCTGGCAAAGGCAAGTCCGGTATCACGACCCTTACAACTCTGGCGAATACCTCTGATAGACAAAGAAGGGTTCTTCCCAGCCAAATTCCTTTAAAGTAATAAGCATTTAAACTCTTGCGAGTCACCAAGGCTATAAATGGCTAGGCTATAAATGGCTAGGCTATAAACGGCTAGGCTATAAATGACTCGGCTATAAATGACTAGCCCATAAATGACTATAAAATAACAAGCCTCCTTTAAATGCTAAACCACGAAGTGTGAACTAAGGGAGACTCAATTCACGGCTAAGGACACATCCATGATTCAACCGGGCATGCGGAAAATTAGGTCCGAAGACAGAATGACCTAAAGCACCCGACGTCACAGCAAGATGTCCAGAAAACAGCCATAGACACGTTCGGGACCCCCCTAAATGATAAATGATAAATGCCAGAACTGCCTGGTTATAATGCTCAGTGCGACTCCGGTGACTACGAGTCAGCCTATAAGGATGCGGAGAGCAATCCCTGCAGCAGTGAATAGCCACAAAGTTGAAAGAAAAATCTAACAAAAACGGAAATCCGGACCTGCGCCTATCCCCAACCACAAAACCAGCCGTTTTCTCGTGATTACTTACATGTTGATGGTGTTTGCTAGAGCTTCCAGTCCCGTGGGCTTATCTCCGAAAAGGTCCGAAACCGTGCGCCTGTCCGAAACCGTGCGCCTGTGCGAAACCGTGCGCCGCACCGGAGCCACATGAAATAGAGTCAGACCGAGCTTTTTGGTGACGAGAATGGCACCGGATAATGTTAAAAAAAAAATAATAAAAAAAAAAAAGGAAACAAAAAAAGGAAACAAAAAAATCGAAATCAATGCACCACATCTCCGCATTTCTCCGAGTATACGCTAAATGGCGGGCCTCCTAGATAACGTGCGGGCTCCGTTCCGCACCATCCTGCTTAGTATTGGGGAGTTTTCATTAGTCGAGAAGGAAGCCTGAGTCACGGAAAAAAAAAAAGTCGTATTGTCAAATTCAATTACGCTTCAATTACGCTACAATTGCAGTGCAATTACGGTCGAATATAGATTTCTATTTTATTAAATTAACGTAGTAAACCGGAAACGCCCCAAATCTCCACTCTCCAACCTCTCCATATACATTTTTTTATACATCGGTGTTTTTCATTCATGGCGAAGGCGTCTGCTTAGATAACCTTTTTCAGACATACAGTCGTAGCGACTTTTTTCTCTTCCTGTTCACTACCAGATACGACAAGTTTACTTGACATCTAGCCGAAATCACGGGATCCCATCAACAGTTGGAAACTTGACTATCCCAATAACAGCCAGCGAAAAAAAGACTGCGATTGTCGACCTCTTTTGCTACCTCATCTTTTCCGGGACATCTTTTCCACCTCTTTTCCGGGACATCTTTTCCACCTCTTCTCCGGTTCATCTTTCCCGCTGCTAATCTCTCACCGAAAACTGACAAACATGTTCAGAGCATTAAGATCAACGGCCCTCTTCAATAGAGCATACGCCCGAATCCATATGCCATCCAGCCTAACTCCACTTGGGCCCTACAGAATGTTTTCGCATAGTGCCGTGGCCAAACACGGACATCTCCACAAACCAAACCCCGGCGAAGAATTGAACATCACCTTCATCTCAAAGGACGGCGTCCAAGAGACGTTTCAAGTGGCTGAAGGTGACAATATCTTGGACATTGCCCAGGCCAACAACTTGGACATGGAAGGTGCCTGTGGAGGCTCATGTGCATGCTCCACATGCCACGTGATCGTGGACCCGGAGTACTACGATGAAATCCCCGAGCCCGATGACGATGAGAACGACATGTTGGACTTGGCCTTTGGCTTGACGGAAACCTCGCGTTTGGGGTGCCAGATCAAGATGTCCAAGGAGTTGGACGGCATCCGCATTGCGCTTCCTGCGATGACGAGAAATTTACTGTCGAAGGATTTCAGCTAGGCCGGGTTTGAGGCTGGGGCCACACCCCGGCGCTTCTTCCGATTCGAGAGAAAATGTACGACAATAGTTAGGATGGTGTTTTATAAGTGGCGCGTGGACTTGTAGATAGAATAATAATATATGATACCACCACTGTGAATGTCTGGACGTGCGTAGCCGCCACATGCTTCTGGGTGGAGTGAAGACGAATTGGGTTCCGTTTTCGAAACAATGCTATGCTTACGCCATGGAAAGTTCCTATGGTGCTTAAGCGAGACCAGGTGAAATGCACCTCATGCATCTGATGCATCTGATGCACCTCATGCTTTAAGTGTGTTTCATCTTTTGGGATGGCTTTTACACGCTCTTCATTTCGTGTGCGACATTCGTATTCTGATGAGCTTGATTCTTCTTGAGTCGGCTACAAGTCCGGTCAAATGGGGATACATTTTTTGGCCAATTTTTTTTGAATATGTAAAAAATTAATGATTCTTTTAGAAAAAGCAAAAAAAAAAAAAAAAAAGAACCCCTGGGAATATCCAGTTTGGTGTGAATAATAGTATTCACTTCTTCAATCCTGTGACCACATTCCATACACTACTGTAACTATTTACAACACCATGAAACCAAAAAAAAAATCCTACAAAAAGCAAAACATAACAACATTAATTCTCAACTTGACAATGATTACTCACATGTGGGGACTTGCTTTCACCAATAAATCATGATTATCACAAACTTCATAAATGTCGCACCGTTCACCACAACCAACGCTCATCACCATCAACCATCACCCATCACCGCGCGTATCCTGCCTTGACGCATGCACCTTGTGTTTACTTATCGCCAGGCTCTGCCTACAAGCCAAACAACGGAAAAACACCCAAAAAGAAATCCTGGGGCAGAAACACCCTTGAAACACCCTTGAAACATATCTGACACCCCCACTTCCTTTCCAAACACCTCTCCAGAACCGCTTTCCCCCCACACTAAAACATGTCCCAAACTCCTCCTTTTGCAGTTCCGACTTCGGCGGGTAAACGGAGGCGCGTGCTAAGTGAAATCGGCAATACCGAAGAAGCAAAGTCCCCCGGAAAAAGTCGCCGAACATCGTTGGGGTTTGATCTAGTGAGAATCCCCACCTCGCCAAAACAAAACAGACCCAACCCGCCAAAACTGCTGCCAAAGGCCATGGAAACCGTGTCTAGTGCCATGCCCCGGCCCACCGCGTTAGCTGACATGAACATCAGGGGGTCTGCAATCCCCACCCTCAAAAAAACCGACCGTTTCGAGCGCTTCCTCACGATAAACGAGTCTCTAAACAGGAAATCCACCATAAATGGGCACGGAAGCGACCTGCTAGCGTCGGCGATCGACCGTGCTGAGCTTAAACAGCAAAGCTCGAAACCAGCCCTAGAAAAGCTCCTTGGAGAGTCAAAAAGACTCGACCACGAGCTTCAAAAGGCATCGAGAAAATTGAGCTATAGCCAGGAAGAGGCCTTTGCTACCAGAAAACTACAGCGGGCGCTACAGAACGAGCACAACACACTCAAGGTGGCCGTGGAGGAACAGGTGGGCAAGTTCGAGTTCTTGCTGGCCCAGGTCACCGCAAGAGTGGAGAAGATAGAGCGAGGAGTAGAGGTTAAGATCGAAGAACACAGAAGGAAGGCCCAGAGTACGTATGATGGCGTGCGAGACGAGATCAAGGCAGAGCTTGAGCATGCGCTCAGACTTGGGGACGAGGAGTCTGCCAAAGAGTTGGCATCACTCAAGGCACAAAAGACCCAGTTGGAGGAAGAATTGAAGAAGGCGATTGCATCCAACGAAGCAAAGATTTCCGCCCAGAAACTCGACTCCCAGAACCAGGTTGATGCTGTGGCCAAGGAGCTAGACGGCCGCGTGATGGCTGCCGAAAGCAGCCGCAGGGAATTGCAGTTGGAGGAGGCGGCCATTGACGAGGAAAACCTCGCGTTGGAAACGGCCATTTCCGAGCAAAAACTCGCCAACCAGAAAGCCAAGGACGATATTTCCGCGTTGGAACGCACGATCCAGGGTTACGTGTTGCTGAAGAGCGACTTTGATGCGAGAATTTTCCAGCAAAACGACGCCCTTGGCGCCCAAAAGGCCCACGAGAACGACTGGGCGTGTAAGGAAGCTTCTGCAAGGGCCGTGTACATGGAGGAAAAGCAGAAATACCACAAGTATACGTGCACGCGACGCCGGCTCGAGCATGCGATTGCCAAGCTCAGCGAGAAACACCGAGTTTTCGTCCGGGTGAAGGCAAGTCCAGACCATTTGAGCCTCCTCAAACAGGCATTTGACTTTGATAAACTCACGTCGTACACCCCTGAATGTTCCCCTGAATGTTACCCTGAATGTTCCCCCGAATGCTCCCCCGAGTCCACCCCCGACCACCCCTACTCTCTCGAATGGGAGCTTCTCGCCAAGGAAAGTCTCACGGGGTCACAGGTCTCGTTGTTGTTCGTGGGCTCGCCTCAACGCGGAATAAATCAGCAACTCGTGGATATTTTTTCATTTCTCATGTCGGGCCACGACCACATGACCCCTCGTGGATGGACGTATACCGTCTACTTCCAGAGCATACTCGTCCAGGATGATACGGGTGCTGCATGCGACCTTCTAAATCTGTCGTCGGAGGTCGAGTTTCTATCAACAAAAGACCGAACGAGTATTGTCAGCCAGAAAATGCTCGTGAAGAATGCCGGTGAAGTCTCGAGCATCCTCAGAAACAAGCAACGCACTCCAGGCGTCTACATTCATGCATACACGGTCGAGGGAGTCAATGTAGCTGAACTGCAAAAGATTTCCGGGATGGTTATGGTTGGTGATGTTTCGAGCCTCGCTTGGCACCAGCAGAAGCAACTCTTGACCGGTGAGTCGAGGTGTGGGGGATTGGACGAGATGTTTGGAAGATCCCTGCTAAATCACACCTGTATCGATATTTGTGACATGGAGGATATCCAGGATCCAGGTGCACAAGAGTTGCTTGCGGTTTTACATCAGAGAGCATGCCAGAAATGAATTGCATCAATTTATCACAAGAAACCCCTGTCATTTCCAATAGCATAATAGCATATCAACCATATAGATGCAGTGGTCCATCATATGAGATGGCTTCAGCCGCAGCTATTAGACAAGTAATCACTCTATAAGAAACGGGTTTTATAATACAATATAGACCTATAAGAAGAGAAAATGTAAGATGGTTCTATCTTTAAAGTTTTGTCGATGCCAGCCAAGGAGGCTGGTAGACAAGTTATGCAGAGGGGTGCAGGGCCAAAAGAAATAAAGAAGAAAAAAAAAAAAAATTAAACGGTCTCCTTACGATGGTGAGCTTATGAGATCGTGTAGCACCCACTTCAACTCGTCTACAGAACCAATATGCGAGGGCTCCTTTGCAGGCTGTATGGGTTTGGTTCCGTTCTGTACATGTCCGTTTTCCTTTGCAGCGTCCCCATTATCATGGGCATTTGATCCAGACTTTTGTAGGCCAGAATCTGTAGATGGTTTCACATCGGTGCCAGTTTCTGCTGCTGCTGCTGCTGCCATAGGACGTACAGAGAGGCCTGGCATTGGCGATGACGGCTCACGCAATGAGGCCGGTTTGGGCGGCAACTCGTAGCCGCAGCGGTTGTTGTCTATGAGGTCGTCGTTTTGGAGCATGACGCTGGAAAGCCGGATCTGAGGTCCACCCGGCTCCAACAAGTGGGGAAACATTTCTAGAGTGTTATACATATCCTCGGTGCTGATGGTAACGTCTTTTTTATCCACATCATCAGCACTGGCGGCAGATGCCAGTTGTCTGCGGCGCAGCAGTGGCCCGCCGGTAAGAGCAGAGGTTCCGGAGCCCAGAGACTCGTTCGTGGACAGTCCCCCCTGAAGGAAGCCGGGCTGAAGGAAAGCACTGGACTCGTACTTCTTCTTGCGGTAGCGCACTGTGTCGATGGCACATTCTATGACGTTTTTCAAGTGTGTTTCGAGGCCCAAGGAAATTACCTCGAAAACTCGCGCGTTGATACCCCAGTCAAGCCGTGTTCACGTGAGGTCATGAGGACTTTTCGGGAGAGAGTATCAGAATCGGGCAACTCGTAGCTGGTGGTTGCAAGCGGGGTGTTGATACCGTTCACCACGTCTTGCTGCCACTGGACGAGGTTGTTTACTTGTAGTTGCTGCTGTTCTTTTTCCTGGATCATAGGGATTTTCGGAAGCAAAGCCTGGCGGGTAAGAGTGATAGATGCACTGAGTTTATCCCTCTTGCCCGCATCCTTGGTAATGGCACGGATTCTCCTTCGCTCTTTCAAAGGTAAGCCCATGATGTTCAGCTTGAATTTTTCATACTGGTTGGACTTCACGCTTTTGGTTTTGGCATTGCGCTTGTTCCAAAAGCTCGCAAGCTCAGTAGAGAACTCGGCGCTGGTATCCTGGAGCGAGTTGGCAAAGTTCAATAGTAGAAGTTTGTTGTGATACTTGAGGAGGCCATTTTTCATCAAGGGTCCGATTTGTGCAACCAATTCTGCACGTGATAGCCGCCCAACCAAGAACGACGAGAGCGCCTCATGGTAGGTATCCCAGTCGGGGCCCAATTTACCCTGGAACTCACGGATGACAGACTCTAGCTGGAGTCTTTTGTTGGTTTTTACCGGCGGGTTAGCGGGTACCACTGAAGGGCCCGATACGCTGGACATTTCCGGGGATTTTCGCCAGGAAAAGCTAGAGGGTTAACAAAGAAAGGGCCAAGAAAACAACGAATCAACTTTTATCTAGATCCCAATGGGTTTAGGCGAAGTAATCGTGTGACCTTGTTTGAGTCCGGCGCGTATACGCAAAAAAAAAGGACTGAGGGTTAAAAAGGCACCAGAGGCGGGATTTCACAGCGGTTTTCGCTGATACAGTATTAAGGGGCCGGCGAAGTAGTCTAAAGTGCCGAAAATTCACCTAAGAACGGTGTTTTTGGTGGTGTTTTTGGTGGTGTTAACAGAGATCTGGAGGTACGATAGTCGCGGGGACGTAAGCCACACAAACCCAGGCAAAAACGGGGGAAATTTCGATTTGAAAAGACGAAGAGAGACTCTGGAACGAGGTCTGGCTGGTCAGATGGTTTATTTTCGTATCCGGAAAACACCCTGTGTCGGATTGATAGATGGAATATGGCACGGGTTGAACAGTGCAATGTATTTTTCTTAGGAGAAAACACGCGCTGTGTGCAGGACGTCAGGCTTGCTATGCGGTTTATAAGGAAGAATCATGTTTAGCAATAAGTTTGGGAGGTTTTGGTTTTTGGGGGAAATGTGTTATTTTGGCTAATTATGGGGAATAAGGAGGACCAAATGGGACTTTTTGTGGCTCAAAAAAGCCGGAAAATGACGTGTTTGCTTCTACAAGTAGCGTTTACTTGAGGGTGTTCAGGGCCTGCGTGTAAGCCATTCTGAGGAGTTTTAGGAGGTGGGTGAATGGGGCAAATAGCCTGGTTTTTAATGGAAAAAGATTGAAGGGGTTAAAAAAACCCGTGAAAATACTCTTGTGTTTTTTTTTTCAACGAAAAGGTGAAGTGTTGAAGGTTTTGTGCTTGTATTTTACACAGACAGGATGTGTCAATATGGCGTGGAAAAATCAGAGAAATCAGTGGAATTACCATAAAAAGGGCGTTTTTCTCCCTTTCCTCACACCAATCAGCTAGTTGGTTTAGGAATTTTACATTAAGGCGGAAATTTTGATCCTCGGGGGGTAGAACAAGCAGGAAGTGGCTGTTTGGGCGTTTTTGGACATGGATCATGTAATGGATCATGTGAATATGTATTTTCCTAGTATCTTGTGAATCACAGAAGCAAGATAATCCCCTAAAATCTACCTGTAAGGGTTATTTTGAACTCTAAGGGCCCGTTCGATGGATCTCTGCTGTTTTATTGGTTTACCATTATAACCAGGTAGGTGATCTCAACGGGCCTGGATACCAATATTGGCCCAAATGGAGCTGATCTATTACACGGAAGAGGTCCAGGAAGAGATTGGTGCTACGGACTGGCTTTTTTGGTGGCACTTCTCCGTGTGGTTGTAAGTTGATGGAAAAGTTCTACGAACACATCAACAGACGTGTTCCAACCAGAAACTGACACCAACAAGGACCCCATATAAAAAGCCCCACAAGATGTTCTTGGCCTTGGTGTTTTGTTGTCTATTAATTCTCGCAAATTTACCTAAAAGGGCCAGGTGAATGGTCAGAAAGGCTCGTCTCTGGGATTCTACTTGGTGGAGTGTGAAGAAGTGATTCGCTATTTATAAACGCAAACAGCTTCACTAAATCTCCTGCATTAAGTAGCTAAATTGATGATTTCTAAAAGCTATTGTGAAACCTTCCTCTATCACACCCTTCTTGTGAAATTTCTTCTCGGTATGGATATACCCTGACGGTTCATCAGAGGGCCGGAAAAATGGCGAATTGTTGGATAGTCCACCAAACCGTGGCATTTTTCTCGTTGGACAACCGGGTCTTGTTCAGAAATCCGTCTGAATAGACGCTCAAAGTGAGTAGTGGTGAATTTCCAGCTTGAAAAAGGGCTCCATTCCATCCTTTGTTTTTGCTGGTTGCACATGCTCAAGAATGTCACCGACAGAAACTAAGGGGGCAGTAACTACTGAATTTTTGGAGAAATCCTTTCAAAAACACGAAGCAGATTACCTTTTGTGTATATATCACCAAATCCTTGATACGAGGGTATTATCTTGGCCGATTTCCATCTATCGGGGCACATCCGGTCAATATCGGGCTATTTGGAATTTGAGAACCTAGCATGACGGAATTTCCCGTATAACGATTGGCCAAAAGAGAGCACACCACTTCAGGGTTTCGAAGAGGCATCCACGAGGCTGGGGTATTCTACGTAGAAAGGTAGAGGTGTGTATGTATTTAAAGAAAATAACAAGTAAAAGAGAAAAAAAAAAAAACTGTACCGAACCTTTTTGTGGTACTCATATGGTTTACTCCATACATAACTAAATTATTCAGCCCAAAACCAACATTTCCAAAATTGACAAAAGCCACCTTAAAAATCGAAAAGCCAAGTTTATTATATTTTATCGTGTACAATAACTATAATTTGATCGTTGATAAAATGGACCATAAAAAAGAGGAAATTATAGAAAAGGGGGGACGAAACTTTTAACTAAAAGTATATAAATCACCGAATGTCAACCGACCCTTTCAAAATTGGTAAAAAACATTCAGTAATACAGATCACGACAAAACATATATACTCTCTGTCGTAACAAGGTTTCCGTAGGTGAAGCTGCGGAAGGATTATTAAAAATAAAATACTTTTAGATATAAACTGTTAACGTTTTTTTATTCAAACACCCAAGAAAAACAACTTTCAACTACGGATCTCTTGGTTCTCGCATCGATGAAGAACGCAGCGAATTGCGATAGGTAATATGACTTGCAGACGTGAACCATTGAAGTTTTGAACGCACATTGCCCCTTAAAGTATTCCTTAAGGCATGCGTGAATGAGCGATATTTACAAATATCACCGGGCTGTAGAATAAGTTTTACAACCTTAACCTCCTTCCTCATTCTCGTAGGACTACCCGCTGGACTTGAGCATATCAATAAGCGGAGGAAAAGAACCAACGGGGATTGCCCAGTAGCGGCGAGTGAAGCGGCAAAAGCTCAAGCTTAAATCCTTCGGGAATGGTATTTTGAAAAAGAAAGGAACAGCTCCAAACTACCTTAAGTCTATTGGGAAACGGCGCCATAGAGGCTGATAGCCCCGTAAAGGACAGCAAAAAGTATATTTTCTCTCTTTAAAGAGTCGAGTTGTTTGGGAATGCAGCTCTAAGTGGGGGGTAAATTCCATCTAAAGCCAAATATTGGCGGGAGACCGATCCCGAGCAAGTACAGTGATGGAAAGATGAAAAGCCCTTGGAAAAGAGAGTGAAAAAGTACGTGAAATTGCTGTAAGGGAAGGGCGTGCAAGCAGACACACTTTTTGTGGGCCAGCATCGGGGAGAGGAGGCAAAAAGGGAAAGAAATGTAGCTTCGGTGCTATAGTATTTCCTTATAGCCCCTCTTCCCGAGGCCTGCGTATCTAGGATGCTGGCGTAATGGTTGCAAGCCGCCCGTCTTGAAACACGGACCAAGGAGTCTAACAATCATGCAAGTGTTTGGGTTTCTAAGCTCATGACTCTTTCCAATTTCTTCCAGTCTACAACCACCCGAACGTTGGGCCTCTTTTATGCAATTATAGATGTCAGACACCGCATGTTTCCTATTATGAAATATTATGAATATTTTACATTGTTGATTAAATAGTGAGACATGGGTCGAGGATTTGTTCATGCTGACCGTCTTCCGTCTTATGGGTTCTCATCAATCATCCTGGTCAAATGAGTTTATGCCTTCCTGAAGCCTAAGTAAACTTAACTCCGAGAATGAAAAGGACGAGAAAATTCACCCCCTTCTCTGGAAGTATAGCTCCTATCAAATGTAAACACAAATAACCCCAACGGCGTAAACCCCTCTACCTTTTATATCAGGAAATGATGGCTCCTGTAGTATGTAGAGGTGTATCCAACATATAACACCACTGCTGCAGGGGATGTGTAATGTAAGTTTGTTGTATTTACACCCACTCTGTTCGTCATAATGAATTTTCAAGTGTGTTTTATTAAAATTTAAGGTTTTCATGTTGGTTGATTCAGGTATTGAGAGAAAACTTCCAATTTTTGCAGCCACTGAACTCTTACGCAAGAGTTTGCAGTCGCTTGGTGGGTACTGCTTGGAGACCGTCGGGATTTCATCTTCAATTCCAAAAGTAACTTTTTTAAATCAGCAAAGAAGTCAAACATTGTCCGGGGATTTCATATTTTCTCTTTCCCTGAATTTACCAAAACACACATTTCATTTGTAGTTTACCAGGATACGGAGTATACTCCGTGATTCCATAAAGTAGGCGGTCGTACGGTGTTCTAGTGTTGCTAGTCATGTTTCACTATATCTGTGAGGCCCCCCTAATCGGTACAAGGCCGATTGCTGTACCTTGACGCACGCCTTGGCCTTATCAAACTAAGACGTGGTACTCTTATCTACTCCAGGCCATTACTTGTCTACTTTAGGATAGGACAACTCAACCTTGCAGCATGGACGTTGGCCTACACAGGCGAGTACCACATTTCGGACTACCGCTTTCGGTCATTCTACCTCAATCGGCAACATCTCAGGCTCGGCTACTATCTAGTCTCTTACAGAAGGCAAAGTTCCAATAATTGTATAAATAGACGCTCTTCGTCCCAAAGAAAGAGCTATTTTATAGATCATTGAATACATTTAATATGCAGCTGGAATCTAATAATACCATGGGATATTTCACTATGGATAACACTTTTGGTTGATAGTAATATACTGTTGTTTTGGCAAATATAATAGTTAAGACTATAGTATTTTTTGCTTGAATTGCCATTTGTTGGGCGGGTTCAAGTGTTCCCCGAATTATTGAGTAGCCCATACATTCGTCCTTGGACTAATGAGGACAATGGATTGCAGCACTGCTACAGCGCCCAGAGACGCCACCATCGCCGAAGTTTCTGTCAATTTTGACCGGGAGAACTTAGTGTGGCTTTTTATTGGCAGATATTTAAAAGCTTGTCATATAAGACACAGTCATTCCGAGCTCATTGGACCACAAGTCTTGAGTGCTTTTGCTTTATCGTGGATGCCGTTCTCTTCAGGTGGCAAATCTCGATACTCTTCCAAATTGCTAGTAATCTTCGCAATATTCGTCATCGTCGTCATCATCATCGCAATAGACTTTCTCAGTAGCAATTGGAAGCGCCATTTCCCCTCCTCCTGGATAATAAAGGCTCTCGTGTTTTGATGTGCTGTGTTCCACTATGCCCATCAACATCTCAGAATAGCAACCGAACGGGTTTTGGCACTGGCATGGTCCCCGTCGAATTGAGATTCGCCACATTTTAACCACGCGAACAAACTGTGTCACTTTTCCGTCATCACCCCCCTGTGAAGAGCGAATCGTCCAGTGACTGCTAATTTAATCCTGGCACCTTGTGACTGTAGTACCACGGCGCGTCCGCAAAGTTTCATCGGCAGCTGGTCCTTTTGGGTCCTTTTGGGTCCTTTTGTTAGGGGTCTGGGGTTGATTATATGAATATAGTTTTTGCCTTTTAAAACTATTAATATTATTAATATATTACGCGCATTTAACTAACACGGCTGGGTGGAGCGTGCTTCTTTTCCTAGAGCTTGGGATATCCTAGTGCTCGGGATCTCCTCGTGCTCGAGATCTCCTAGTGCTTGGAGTTTTCAAGCAAACTTCGAGTTCTTCACCACTATACTAATATCCGAGCCTGTTTGCGGAAATCAGACAATACAGTTTTGCATAAAGCAGCACCCAGAAAAAATCCACCCTTCCATCGCTTCTTGCGTCGGTTGGACGGTTCAGACCAAATACACCTCTTGCCCCATTTCTCCATCATTAATGGCGAGCTTTTCCATAGTATCAGCAAGGTGAACTTGTGTAGCCAAAGCAAAGAAACCCACATGAAAGTAAACATAGACGAAGCACCAGAACCAAGGGATGATTTATCTTGTGCGTGTTCTCCCTAGGTGTGGCCACCTGCTTTAAATGCTCTAGGAAATCAGGGGTTCTTTAACGCACCCCTTTACCTCTCTTGACATAGACTCTACTTTTTTTCGCTCAAACAGTCCAAGGTTTCAATCACGTTTTCCTCTGTAGAAACCTCTTTAGAAATCTCAATCTCAGAAACCCCAGAAACCTCAGAAATCTCAATACCAGAAACCTCCCTCCTATGTGCCCTGTGCTCGGTGATAATAAATACAATTGACACCACCACAGCCAACGCCGATACCCCTATTCCCAAATACATCGAGCCCCGGTAACTCTTGAGCGTATTCCCAGTGTTCTTATACACCTTGATTTGCACCGTGCTGGACATGGCCAAAAACAACGACACCGAATAGTTGACCACAGTGTTGACCAAGGAACCCGCCATTCCCTGGTGTTCGGAGGGCAAAAAGTCCGACAAAATCAACGATGCGGCCGGAAACGAGCAGTCCATGCCCCACGCAAGAAAGAACATCTGGGCAAACGACAACTTCCAGAACGTCTGGTCCACAGGGATGATCGAGAGGATCGTCGACCCAAGCATAAAGCCCATCATGGACGCAAACACAATGTATGGAGCGCGTTTCTTGCTGATGAGGAGCCCTACCAAAACCGCCGCCACCACCCCCAAAATAAGGAGCGGCGTGTACGTTGCCGCGGTCTCAATGGGCGTGTATCGCCGCAAGTCTAGGAGAAAGCTCCAGTAGTAGTATTGCCAGATACCAAACAGGCCCCAGCCCAACGACATACATAGAAGAACCAAACCAATGCGGAGGGTGAAGATTTCACGGGGTAAAAGCGGGTGTTGCACCACTTTGAGCTCGAGATAGAAAAACCCCACAATGAGGCCAACGCTCACGATAAGTAGCACTATTATATACGGAGACCCCCACCCGACCACGGGGCCTTGGTTCCAGACAAAGTTGAAGATTATGAGGCCACAGATCCCCACCGCAGAGCCGTAGAGATCGAATTTCTCGTACGCCTGCTTGAGCGTGTAATCATGGTGCTTGAACTTGCCCGGAATGGCATAGGTGGCGAGAATGCCAAGCAAAGCACAGGCGATGCCCAACAACCAGAACGCCCAGCACCACCACACAAGCTGCGACACCACTGCCGACATCAACACGCCAACGGTTGCACCCACAGGCGCAGATGCACCAACAAACGCAAACGCGAGATTTTTCCGCTTTCCCGGCGGGTAAACCGTGCCCAAAATACCCATTCCACAGGGCAAGATAAAGGCGAACCCCACGCCCTGGAGAGCCCTGCACGTGATGAAGAAAATAGTCGACTTAGTATAGTAGGAAAGCCCGGTGACCACACACCACAATGACGCCCAGAACCACCCAAATAGGAACATTTTTTGTAGGCCAAAAAGATCCCCCAAGCGGCCCGACACCAAGATAAACGTCCCAAGGGTCAATGCGTACGAGCCCATGAACCATACCGTCTGGGTACCCTCGATCTGCTTACCTTGCAACTCACTGAAGGAGTCGGAAATGATATTCATTGTGCTCAAGGACATGGCGATCGATCCCTGAGACAAGAACTGCGCCATGCATATGATAAACTGCAAACATATTTCCTGAAGCTGAGACTTCAAGATTGGAGGCCTGGGATCCATGGAATAGGGGAAAAAAGATGGCTTTTTGCTTTATTTTTCACCTGATCTGTTCTTCGTGCCGTATATATATGTATGTGCATGCACCTACGACATCATTGCATCTTTCGGCCCGGAGCCAGCTAAGCCCACCGGAAAATCTGGATTTACGATGGGGAAGATGCACCGGTGTACCGGTCCCGACGCGAAGTTAGCGTTATCTGGGGTCCAAGGTGCACGGGTGTATGAAGTATACGGCGCTATCTCTCTCTCACACATGTGCAATGCAAGATATAGTCGCAGATGTAGATACCCGCTGTAACCATATGCATGGTAGAATCTTTATGTGAAGATAAAAATGAAGGTATTATGATTTATGATCTGGGTCATGGATCTGTCAATATTTCTGAAAGTCACAGTTTCTATGCGGGGTTAGGTTTTCGGAGATGTTCCTGCACACCAGTAGGTATTGTCAGAGTCAGTGTTAATAATATAGTGTTCGGTATCTGTGTGCAGGTCCAATATTATGGTGTCTGGGTTTCTTATACGAGGTGGCCCGTCAACACTATTATTAAGGCTAGATAAAAACCTGATACACACCATGTCTCAAATATATGCATTGTGTCATTTCTTTAAAAAATCGTGGATGCCTCATTTTGTGTTTGATACTTATTGAGGGCGTATGGGGAGCATCTAAAGAGTTCTTTTTATGATTATTTGCACACCACTTGCTTGAAATGTACCATTTTACCCAAGTCGTGTCTTTACCAATAAGTGCTATAGATTAGTCAGCATAGCACGCTCGCTCTCATCATGCAGAACAAAGGGGTGGTTGGTGTAATGGCTAGCATTAATGCCTTCCAAGCATTAGACATGGGTTCGATTCCCGTACCACTCAATTTTTTTATATTTTTTAAAAAGTTTCAAAGAGAATATTGTTCTGTTCGGTACTACACCAAGCAATTCTTGTGAGTTCCAGATCCTAAGTGTAATATGGTGGTTCCTAGGCTTCATGCTATATTTTAAGACAAATACTTGGAAATCTTGAACACGCCGATGGTGTCATCTAATCTCTGTTTTTTATATCGCCGTGTCATTTTATACTTTTCTGTTTAAATATTTTAATCTCTTGTGAATATTCTATGTTAAGTCCACTTGATCATACATGCTGAGACAGTATCATCTTCAAGTTAGAGTACTTGGAAAGGCAGACGCGTGGTATTGACTTTATATCACCATCGTACTAGATATATATCTGGCACATGGACCATGTCTTTAGAATCGCATGGAATGCCAGACTTGGCAGAGTCCGGCGAATATACATGTGATGATTCCACGATTATTGTAGAGTTGTGACAGGACACGAAGATTTTTTTTGGATTTTGGATTTTGGATTTTGGATTTGGAATTTGGGCTCACCAACCTTGAAGATACTCACACCACGCTAGACCCATCCACCCATATTGGGGGAGTGGATCTGTGTCTAGTAGAAGACAATTATAAGAGCATAGCATCATGCAGATTTGGAACAATAATAGCACCCAAAAAAGTGGCCATCTTCGTCAACCTCTAAGACCGTGTGCCTAATATTCACACACAACTCCTGGGATATTCACACCAACTGGCAATTTTCACAACACAAACCGTCGAAATACACGGGTAAAACATGAAAGGCGAAGCTCCCATTTCGAGAAAAGACCTGTTTCAGGGACCAGTTGATGTCGAAAAACAAAGTCGGTGTACCAAAGCACAACAATTCTCCATCATCTTCGCAGGCTGAAATCTCGCCGCCAGATCCACCGCAAGATCAGTGTCTCAGGTTCCATAAATTATCGTGCGGTACGTTCGGACCAGAATATATCCATATCGAGGATCAGCTTCTGAGACAAACGGCAGGACAAAGTTATCGCATAACCAAAGTGCTAATCGCCCCAGCCAACTGCCTTTTGCTCCATCAAAAAGTGAGAATGATATGACACTGCTAAGAATCTCGTGGGAGAACCATGAGACCGCTTCTGATTCACATCACCAAGCGATCACCGGATGTAATACTTGTGTTTTTGGAGTCAGCGGTTATGCACGGGTGCAGCTAAGAGTGACCCAGCACACATGACTTGGTTCATCGACTGCTCTTCCAAGGAAAGAAACTTGGGCGAGTAAAAGTACCATTTGGTTAGATAGACCATGTATACTTACCAGGCCCCGAAAGACGGAACCAACAGCGCAGGAGATGGAAAGTATGACTATGACGATATGGAATTAGTGAGTGGGAATGGCTGGCCAGTGAATGTGTAGGTCGAGAGATATCAGGTCGATAAGGGCGACTCGCAGAGGTTGGGCTCTGCTTGACTAGCATTATAGGGGCCATTTAAGACCATCCATTTCCATGGTAAACAAAATTCCTTCCATCGTTCCAACATCCCGAAGCTTCAAACTAAAGCCATAATCTCATAGGTGGTTCAAAGGGACCAATATTGAACTCCCAAAACCCCGAACCCCCCCGAACCCCGAAAGCCCCCCAGAGCCCGAACCCCCAAAAACCCAACCCCCCCCCCCAAACCCCGGAACCCCAGGAACCCCTAAAACCCCGAACCCCGAAACCTCACAAAAACATCGGGAGCCCGGCCAAGTACGTGTCACACGCGGAAACAAAGTCCGGCGTGGCCAACTTCAGAGCGCCAAACTCCACCGGCACTAGGGCATTGTTGATCACGTGACCCACAAACACCCGGCTGTAGAGCTCCCACAACTGCTGCTGTAAGTTATCCACGGCCAAGTCCGACAACAAGGCAAACTTGAAGTTCGACACCGATTCGTAGAAGTGCACACGGTACTGCCCCGTGCTGAATGAACGGAGCGTATTGCTGGAGGTGGGGATCGCCCCCAGATCCTCCGCCAGTGACTCATTACTACTGTTTACAGCGCCGAGCTTTGCCGACACGTTTTTCAACGAGTACACCACGCCAAAAAGCAACTTGGCCATGTCGCTGTCGTTGTTTGAATTGACCGAGCCTTGTGCGGGCGTTGTGTGGTTATATTCACGAGAGTAGATACACGAGCAGTGTCTGTCGAAAATATACAAGGCGTGAATTGTCATTTGAAGAAATGAAGAATAGGTGATTGAGGTGGTGAGGTGATTTGAATTGATAAGATGATTTGTGTGTGGAATCATCCATTTGATTGAGTGAGAGTTTTTCCGGTGCGACATTGTTCAATTGTTATGTCCGGCCGAGATTCCAAGGCGTACGCGTTGGGGACGAATTGGCGGATACAACGATATTCAAGAATGTTCACGTGAAAGCATCATTTGTGTAAAGTTTGTGTTTTGAAATGGAGATAGAGTCTTTTTTTATGTAAAGGATAACGGGGAAGAGAACTTGGTGCGTTGGTTTGTCCTGTTTTGTCCTGTTTTGTCCTAGTTGGTGCTAAACTTGGGTGGACATTAATGCCTTGGCATAGAATACGTAGAAGTGGGGAGAAAATTCCAGGGGAAACCCCTAATCAGTATTGTTATGAAAAAATCACTAAAAATAGAACTCAGGATAGTAACAGCAACGTCTCTGCTTTCTACTTATTTGATACGATCTAGCAACACTTGCACCAAGAACAACTTTATTCAAATATCGGACTTGAGTATCAGCTAGCTTTTGAAATTTGGGACAGATGCTCAAAAGCCCCCATACCCATTTGAGGTTTTCAGCCGACGTCGCTCCTCCAGCAACCACCGTTGACAACCAGTGTGTGGGGTTGAAAAACACTCAATAGTGTGTGTGTTCATAAATTCCGGTAAAGGCACTAACATAGCATGTAGAAATAGGAAAGCTTCTTCTGGGAGCTTGGGTGGGTTAAGGGGTTTGGCAAAACACTGATGATTCCGTTCTCTGAGTGAATCCACAGCCCACATTTTGTAAACAAGTATCATATATCAGCCAGATGTTCTTTTTCAGAAGACCCGTCAGGCCCCAGAAACAAAAGCCAAACAAAACTTGAAAGTATCGATATCGGGGGTAAGTGTTTCTTTGCACCCTCAATTTCCCTCCTGGAGATTTCCCCAACACCAAAGTAATGGAAGAAATGCAATGGGGAAGTTTGATGCGGTTGGGGTTCAAGGAGGTCATTTTTCTTGGTATACCACGTTAATCTTGGCAATATGGAAATGTTACTTCGAACTCGTTGAGCTCTATTAATCCTTAGCATTTTCAAAAAGTCTTAAACGTACTTCAGGGTGACCTTTTCGACCCCACGTCCCAAAACTGCCCCTTCACTGTGCAACTTAGACACTTCCATCCCCAAACGAGCATTTACTATGGCGAATCCTTACTCCTTCGGACGTTCTTGGTAATATCGTACTGGTGGGTTTGGAAAGGCTTTTCTATCGCATTTTGAATCTGAACAACTCCCCCCGTTTGCTGATCACCCATTTAAGCTGGGTGGTGCTATCCGCACCTTTGACTTGTATCTACAGCCACTAAAGAAACAGCAAAGGAAACAGGCTTTCGTGCGATATTGAAACATTTTTCTGATGTAGATTTATCTTCATTTATTGACATGACTTCGAACATCCCAGCGGCATCCATCGCCAGCCAAGGCTACGCCTTGTTCCCCTGGGCCTTGGCCTCAATGAGACCCCTATAGGACCTCCACAAGTCCCAGGTATTCACCTTGGGCGCATTGATGGGCGCATCAAAAAAGTCCTCGCCTTTCTTCTTTTTGAACTCGTCAATCAGCACCAAGTTGTACTCCCTCAAGTCGAGGATCTCCGAGCCGTATTGCGCGAGGTTGTTTTTCTCCACGTACCTGTTGGACAACACCCCCACCACGGCAATGTCTTTTGTGTCACGGTCCACGATGGCATCGATCCACTCGTTTTCCGCCACTCTCCAAGTACAACAGGATGCCACCATCATGGTGACGTCGTCCAAGCTCTTTAGGTTTTTATTCAACCGGCCGAATTTGAGATACACCTCGCCATTGGGCCCGAAGGTGTAGATGCCGCGATGGAAGACGGTGGCGTATTTTTTGACGTCTTCGTCTGCCACGTCATAGAATTCATCGGCAGTATACCACTGGGCAGTAGATTGGGGCATTTTAGGGGTGCTGTGTTTGGTTACTATAGCTTTTACGTCTACAGAAAGTGTAGAAAGTTCGAGGTATTTATATTGAAGATTCCAGGATCCAGGGATCCAAAGACCAGGGGATCCGGGGATCCAAAGACCTTCGGGGATGCTTATCTCTGACGAGTGCTTATCGGGCTGGCGCCCGCATTCCTCCCTATCTGCTTCCTGCAATCGCCTGTCACCTTCCATGCGGCTACGTAATAATACGAGGACAACAAGTAATAATACAAGGACAACTGCGTAATAACATGAGGCCAACCACGACAAAAACCCGGGCCATCCTCAAAAACACATCAATACTTAATTATTCCTTAAACCCACCCAAGCTAAAAAATCCCGGCCTGAAAAGCTCCAAAAACCCCTCTGCTAGCTTGCGGATGCTTGCCCGGCCATCCTCATGCAGCACCCCTCCATCACCGGTGTTTGTTTTGTCCTTTTTAAGCGCAACCACACTCCCATGCGGCTCGAGGGGCACCAGGTCCCCGGGCGATCTTCCAGCCACACCGGTGTCCTACATCAAACCAGATGCTATGGCGTGCCGGGTGTACTGGGGTAGCCACATTTCCAGGAAAGCGATTTCGGGGGTTTGGTAATACAAATAATTGGGGTTCTGTTTTTTTTTTTGGGCGAGAACTTTTTGTGTTTGGAGATATTGTTATTTCCGAAAAAATATCTTGCATGTTTTTGGTGCCACATCTACACCAGTATCGTATAAAAAAAAAACTGGATTTTTTTTTTCTTTCTTTTGATAGCCAGGGAGCTGGTCCGCCTCTATAGGGCCCCCATGGACAAGTATATTATTAGACATGGTCCCGGCCCTAACCCCATGTTTTGCAGAATCCATGCTTGTAGCTTTGGTCGGGTATCTGAATCAGCACACTGTCCAGGAAAGTTCTATGGCGAACCTCTTTCAACAAATCATAAAAAACACAAAAAACATAAAACACAAAAAACATGAAAAAACCGCCTCGCTGGAGATCAAAAGGATTCTCGCTCTCTTCTTCAGAACCTGGACTCCACTGGCGTCAGCACCCGTTCCGCCATTGAACATTCCCACCGTTCACTGGATAGCCATAATTCCCATCGTACTTGGCCCGAGTCTGTGTCGCTTGTCCGATGTTCTTCGCCCGAGAAACAAACACTCCGAAGGTAGATCAGAAATCTTTTGCCATCCGACAAATGGCAGGAGTTTTCCTGGGTTTATAACAGCTGACAGAAAGAGAACACACACACGAAATTGAACTAAGTGATGCAGAATCTCCAGCTCGCTGTCGTCGCCTTCCATAATAATGAAGAGTTGAACTGTTACAACCTGTTGTCCCGTAAAGAATGCGTACACGCAAAACGTATCCAACACGGATTGTCATAAATTGCAACATGTGCTCCTGAATGTATACCTCGGTACGGCCAAGCCGTGCTCAGGCCTAAGCCCAGACTGCCGATCCCATTTGAACACGCTAGCCTTTGCTTCGAGGCAGGCTGGAGCACCTGGTCTTTTTACATATATCGACTCGATGTATTAGGATATGTTTTTAGTATCATTTGTCCTCGGAATCGACATCTAGTAAATGGCAAAGAAATCAAAATATAGCTCAAACTTGTTGCTAGATTTCGCACTTTGCTGATTTTGATCTTCACTGGTGCCAATTAATGGGTTGCACGGCCCGAATCATGTTTATGAACGGGGGACGGGAAAACACATCTTGGTTCGAGAAAACACATGATTACATGTATTGTGTGATACTGTGAACTGGAAAAACCGCCCAGAGAAAGAAAGGATGCCATCATTTCAGGTTTGGTAAACTGGTTTAACTTGATTCGACGAGCCACTAACCCCGGGAAATGATTAATCCGGGAGAAATAACGGTAATCTTGTACTTTTCGGAATGTTCAAAGGAAGATTCCGTGCTGCACCCAGGGCCTCGGATAATCTTCACCGGCAAAATCAGGGGGCATTTTCCACAGTTATCCTCAGCCACGCTTTTCTGGCATTACTTTTCATCCATATACCATGAATTCAACACCGGTGTACCTGGAGATGAAGTCGTACCTAGGAGTCAAAAAACCCTGATCTCTGAGCGTCTCTATGACCGGGCAGAAAAACACGCCTAGGTCACAAGAGTCTTCAGGGACCCATGGAGGTGCCCTAATACGAACCAGTTGGTATATTTGGGGGAAATATCGGGAATGTGGGGATCTCTGACACGAAACCAGAAAAGCAGTCACGCTGTCCTATATCCTTTCCGGTTTAGGTCCGTACCTAACATACGTGATCGCGGAAAGGTAACTTAGCCCGCTAAAATATTGGGTAAGCCGTTTTTTCAAGTATTCAGGACTGCAATTGGCGCAACATGGTCTCCTCACTCATTTTTCTAGCTC
This sequence comes from Metschnikowia sp. JCM 33374, assembly GCA_005406065.1. NCBI lineage: Eukaryota > Fungi > Ascomycota > Pichiomycetes > Serinales > Metschnikowiaceae > Metschnikowia > Metschnikowia sp. JCM 33374. The sequence goes on along the minus strand of BIMT01000013.1, from coordinate 189,971 downwards.
TGTTTAGACTTGGTCTTGTCACCCTGGAAGTATTGAGTGATGGCGTGGTGAATTATTCAAGCATAATGGATTTGGTACCCAAGAAAGTGTGTTTCTTTCTTCCGCCATTTTGATCAATTCCAGGACGTTTGGATTTAGAATATGTATTCCCCGGGTATGGCCTGCAAGCTTTGCGACACGCATTGCATGCCAGCAGCACTTTTCTCTTTTCTGAAAAGTTCTCTATAACTTTCAATTTGAAGAGATGAAGAGTGCAAGCAAGGGCCGTTAATTCAGGGAATCAGACAGAAACCATCGTACCAAGTAGGCAGGACCACACTGATCAGTAGACAAAAAAGAATGTATGATGGAATCGTCAAACGACATCGTCGTATGATGCATGGCGAATAACGGGAAAATGTCCCAATGGCACAACACTGTGTTGGACCATGCATAACCAGGGGAAGAGCGGGACGGAAGGTAACCGCCAAGCCATTTCTAACCGCCGAACAAGACACGGTGAATTCCTCACAAGAAGACCATAGGTTCTCACAAGAACCTAATGGTGACTCCAAAGAAGTGACCCACTAGTCCCTAAAACCAGCCTCAAGGATTGAAGTACTTTGAAGAAGCTGGAAAAATCTGCAGTCATGTACTTTTTGGTTGTTTGTTGGTGGCGATACCAAAGTCTTACTTCTCCCATCTGAGACAACTTTATTGCACCCCTTGAACATGTAACATTTCCACAGACTTCGTGTTTCATCAGTTGCAGTTCTTCAAATGCAGTTCTTCAAATACAAAGTTCTGGCATTCACGACTTTCTTCCATCGTGTACCTGTGGATATGGGACTTGGGATGTGCAACATATGATGCATAACCGGAGATATATTTGTACAAATAACGTCTCTTCAAAACATGAAAATCACCCGGGAATGGTTCCATAAAACCGGAGTGTCCTTACGAGTACCAAAAACACCAGCCAGTTTTTGCCAGAGTCTCTTTTGATGGTTGGTAAGACACGAGTCGGCGGAAATCGGGAAATCTGGCAGTGCAGAATGCGTATTATCGAAAAGCAGGCCCAGCCGTAGACTTAGTGGGAAGAGGATAGTGACTTGAGATTGTCACACCACACCGTGGAAGAGAACAGAGCATCGTGGAAGAGAAAGAGGGTCCTTATCTCGATTGTTTCCCTCTTTTGTATCCCCGCTTTTTGATTCCTTAGCTTCATTTTTCCTAGTTAAACGCCCGCGTAGGTTGGAGAAAAAGCGTTTCACTTCGGCCGACCGATGGGTGGAGCATCCGGGAACGCCCCAAAGGTGCTCGAAGGTGCTCGAGGGGCTCGAAGGTGCCCGAAATGGCACATCAGTTGCTTGTTATTCGAAACCAGTTTTGTAGTTTTCACATTCAAAGATTTCACCTTCCCTTTTGTGTACAAACGTGTTAGACATGGTACGGGGAAAGTGTGACCCCAGAACCGTTTGACGGGGCAAACGCCGACGAATACCCGCCTCAGGAAATTGCAACCATTGTGCCAAGCCGACACCGGCCACCAGCCCCCTTTTTGAGGATGATCGGGGGGTCAAATTGTATATGGATCATATTCTCTACTGGTTGTGTTTACTGGCCATGTCACTTCTGCAACGGCACCGGTGTGGACTCACTTAACTTAAGTATAAGTCTTTTCTGTTGGGCCAAGCGAGCACAGAAACCCCCCAAAACCATAGGCCATACCGCCAGCAATTAAAACAAAATATGGGGGAACAAAAATATAGGGCAACAAAAAGGAAATTTGGAAAGAGAAAGAAGAGCCCAAAGAAAAGAAAACATGTTTCCTTCCGCAGCCAGTTGCAATTAAATTGCAACAATACTACACAAAAGTAATTCGCTCAAGATCACGCCACAAAAGCCAAAACCTTCAATTCCATGTTTCCCGGGTGCTGAAAAAGAAGAGGCCCAACAAGAGCGGGGTTACAAAAGATAAGAAGTGGCAAGAAAAGCCGGGTGGAAAATAAACTTTGAGCACTTCAACGCGCAATTCCAGTGGGCCGGCCGGAAGCCCAGTTTGCTACTGACAAATGTTGGAAGCACAGCAAATAATCAAAGACAAGGAGCAAAGAGAGAGTTAGAAAAGTCAAAAAGTCAAAAAAAGTCAAAAAAAAAAAAGTTTAAAAAAAACTGAATCAATTTTCTCGTGGTGAAACCAATCAGTTATCAAGGCCCAGTCTCCTGTGGGCCAGACAATTATCGACATGCACTAGTAAGCAATTATTTTCACCCTTTCTTTTTGACCAATTCGGGCCTGGGGGTTAAGCTTGTGCCCCGCCCGAGTCCAGAAAACACAGTCCATTCCTTTTGTTGCTTTTTTCAACAAGTCCACTGGCTTGGGTGGTTCTCGGCCCTGGCCCATTGTTAAGGTGTTTCGCGTTCCATGCTCCACTTCGGCCCCACCGCTAATTGCATTGTATGGAGATATTTTGCACGGGTTTGAAGTGCAGAATTGGTTAAGCCAGGGGCTCAGGGGTCAAACGATCAACATCAATAACATGTTTTGAGGCTTTTGGGAAAAGTCCAAGAATTACCCCTGCTAAAAGAGCTTTGGTGGTACACTTGCGCGGGCCAGGCCACGCCAGGCCACGCCAGGCGGACTTGGGTGCAACCGAAACGAAAACACCACACCACATAAAACAAGCAAGAAAATCGCTCCCGGTGATACCCCACTTTTTATATGGAGGAGATCACCATCGAGCAATGGTTAGCGGCAGTAGATCGGATTTAGACCAAAGCAAAAAGAAACGAACCTCACCGAAATGATCATTGCACATAATACTAACGTAAAATCCCGGGAATCATCAAGGTGTGGTGGACAGGGCCATGTGCGCCCGCGACTTGGTGGGGCGAGGAGTGAGTGTAATTAATGGAGCCATTGTTTCAGCTGACAAAATGGGAATAGCTTCAGAGCACCGGTGTGTTATTTTGGGGGAATGGAAATTGTGGAATTATCCGAGAATTTTTCCGGGTATTCGGGTCGTTTTTTTTTTTTTTGTTCATTTTTTTTTATTTTTCTTCTTTTGCTTCCGTATCTCGGAACGTGGCCCGAAGAAATCGCTCATGCTCGTGCCCTTTAAGTGAATATTCTGGAGAAAAAAGTCCATCCTGACTCGCAATCGCATAGTCGCACGTGTGAGTCAACATTTGGCATGAAAGATTTTGGCGATGGCCAAAACAGAAAATGCAACGGGGGAGTAAAAAATGCCCCAAAAAAACCAAAACTAAAACATTCCCGATAAGAAAATGTCACATGCAATTGTACACTGTAGCGAGCAAGCGACACGAGATTTTACCAGCACCGAAAGTGGACATATATTATTTTCTCTGTCTTGAGCCCCTAAGCTAGAGAGGGATTACTGTGATAGCTTTTTGGCTTCGAGTCCGAATCGGTCCGCCAAAGAGATGTCCAAGTCCGAACCACGCACGAAGATGAAACATGAAGCAAAAAATGGAACCGCGAAAAGCGCAAAAATGTCAAGGAAGATGAGTCAAAAGACAGGGGCCATAATGACATCACTGGGTTGAGGCTGAGCCATCCAGGTTATTCTTGCAAGCGGAGACTTTTGGGTAAGGGTGGGTCTAATGTGAGGGAGGAAGCCCAGGCCAGAAACGAAATTGGTGGGTTTAATTTTTTTTTTAATTATTCAATGTTTTTATTTTTAATGTTTTTATCTTTTTATTATTTAATTATTTAATTATTTATTTTTTAATGTTTTTTTAATTTCTTTAATGCTTTTTTTTATTTTTTTCTTTTGTCCTGGCCTGGCCGCGTCTTAGGTTCCACATGGGTCTACCCTTTGGGGACCGGATCGGACGTGGGGGATTTTCTTTTCACAACATTCCCCATAATTTTGGTGGCGTCCCAAATGTTCCCCAATACTCCCCAGTATTCCCATTTCTCGTGTTTTCATGTTACAGCGTGAGCAAGTAACGCAACCATTCACAGCGTGGCCACCCCGCGATCCGGGTCGGGGTGCGGCTCGGGGCCGCCACCACCACAGCACCAGTCGCATAAAGATGGCGAGCCACCACAGCCGAGCACGGATCCAGAGCAATTGTTTTTTTTTTTTTTTTTTTTTTTCTTTTTTTTGTCATTTCTTGAATTTGTGACTCGAAACATTCAAACATTTTCTGAGTCAGCAAATCAGGAAAAAAAAAAAAAAAAAAAAAAAAAAATTACACATCCAAAGACAAACAGAGTAAAGTAACGTTCTAGAGTGTTCCAGAAATAATAGTCTATGTATACGAAATTAGGAAAAGCTAATAGGCAAATTAAATTTCATCAATATCTCCAAACTATGGTATTGCTATGGCATTACTGGCATTATGGCATTACTGGCATCACTATGGCACCGCTAGCATCACTATGGCAAGCATGAACCCACCCAAAGCAATGTGTAAAAATGTTGGATTGCGATAATAGTAGGCACACAAATTATGAAAATTTTGCAGGCGAGTGGCACGAAATTGGGCGACTACTTGACAAATATTGGCACGCCTTCTCACAAAATCTCGCACCTTGCGACGCGAAAGTCTGGCTCAAAAGTCTGGCTCAAAAGTCTGGCTCAATCTTCGGGCTCACAATCGGGCTCAAAAATCGGGCTCGGGTTTCTGACTCCGTGGAATTGCGCGCGGTGACTAACAGCCACCACATTTTTTTTTTTTTTTTTTTTTTTTTTTTTCGCTCTCGCTATGGAGCCACAATGTTGTGGTTACGTGAGCCGCGGTGTGGCCCCAGTCCATGCAGGTGTTGCGCAGAAAAGCAGTGAAATTACTCATAGTTGCAAAACGTGGTTGCGATATATAAGTAGCAGGCCTCGTAACGAGACCCTACCCATAATTTTTCCCATCACAAATCATCTCCACATCACAAGCACAAATCTTCACTGAAGACTTTTCTTAGGATTTTCCTTTGACACTACGCAACTATATCTTACCACCGCCTACGCAAACACACAGAATCTGCAATAAAAAAAAAGCCCGGGATATTCCACAAGTTGAAAAAATCCCTCACCTGATCAACTGATATTCGCGTCACATTCTCTTGAGCGATTTTCCACATTCCCCTGCCCCATACTAGCAGCACTGAGCGATTTTCCGAAATATCCCTCATTTAGCCCCTACTGATAACAAGACGCGGGCAACTTTGGTAAACCGAAGCAATTTAAACCACGCAAGATCCAAGAAACCCAAACTCGGCACGGTTTTATCACTAGTCAGAAGCTATCCAATCCACAATGTACACCTTTTCTGCTCCACAACACTTTGTCGACAACACCGACCTCGACTTTGAGTCCGAGTGGAACACGCAATACGAGCCTTCGTCGCTGGAACTGAACTCGCCCTTGTTTTTCGGCGACGAGCCGGAGTCCCCTTCCTCGGAATTGCTCTACGAATGTTCCTTCTGCATGTCTTCCCACTCGCCATCGTCTCCATGCGAACATGGCCACCATTACACGTTGCAGCTTCCCCTGAGCGCAGCGTACTCTTACCGTGAACAACAGCCACTTTACGTTGAAGAAAAGTCGCTGCAAAACACGTTCTTGGAGTCAAACTACCGCAAGTGGCTCGTGTCGGTGACCCCTCGTTAGAAGAAGCGGGGCTTTTTCTAGGTTGGAAGTTTTTTCTTGAGGGTTGATTGAGCAAGCTTTTGTGGGACTGGTTTTCATAATGGTGTTTTCATTTCATGGTTATACATAACGGGGAGTTTTAATGGTACGAAGGACGGGTTGACAGTACATTTGATAAATTTTTATATTGTTTATTTGGGGTGGCGTCAGGGCACGCCACAAACACACAAGAGGTTGATGTTTCTATTTTATTTTATTTTTTCTTTTTCTTTTTATTTTCTTTATTTTTAACTTATAAACATTAATACACAAGCAAGAAGTTTTTTAGGTGTATGTTTAAGTTGCCGTTACAGAATAATGGGATTGTTTTCATGTAATTTGTTGTAGTCTGTGGGTTCATTTTGCCATCAATGATAGTCTATTTTAATCATTGTCTATTTTAATCATTGGCGATTATAATTATGGCCTGGAGTACTTGATTTGGGTTGAAAAGACATTATCGTTATAAACAGGATACACACCACCACCACAGTTTTCTAACCTTTTCACCCACAACACAGACGTTTCGGCTGAAAAAGCCCCTGTCCTTGCCTGTGGCGTTGGACCACCCAATCCCTTAATTTCCCTTTGTTTGCTCTAATTTGGGGTCTTTTAGGGGGTTCCCTTTGGCCGGCCGTTGGAAACGCGTCATCCACAGTTAATTACACCCCTATGATATCGCTGCTGCTAGCCACAACGTGGTGCACATTCTTGAGGAGCCACATCATCAAAAAAGGAATGATGGCAAGAAAACATTTGGCTTTTTGGGAAATAGCCACTGTGGCGACATTGACTGATACTGTGGTATCATATAACTGGATGCAAATTCATCCCCCACTCTCAATGGCCCAGAGAAACAGGTGGAAAAAAACGCCCCAAAGTGTGTGCAGTGGTGGAAACAGTATACATGGTTCGCTAATAACATGTCGGGGTTTAATTTAACAAACGAAAATAAGCGGAGACCCGGGGTATTAATTGTGTAAATTGTTGCACTACGTTCCCATCATGTTTTCACCGCACAGTTCAAGGAAGTGGGTCTAAGTCAGCATGAACACGGAAAAAATGAGTGTTTTTTGGCAAATTCCGGTTCTACAAGATAAAGAACACCCAAAGAAAGGTTTTCACACTGAAACACACGCATGGGGTGTCTTTTTTCTTTACAAACCTATCCCTGGAAGAGCCAAGTCACGTGACCACGCCATCAACGTATATAGTGTCTTTATTAACCCGCACGTGGAGGGCCACAGCTACCCGAAAAAGGGGCCACATTCCCGGGCATGAAAAATTTTCGGGCCACGTTTATCATGTTTTCATAAAAGTGAAACATTTTTTAATTTTTTTTACTGTATGGTTCTCGAGTTTTTTTTTTTTTTTTTTTTTTTTTTTTTTTCGGTTTTTTCTAATTCTTTTCTACTCCGAGACTCGGCTCATCTCCATGCAAGGCGTGGTGGATCACGCCAAGCCACGTGACTTGTTGACACATGACTAATTTGTAAGCACAACAGGCGCAAAATGAGAGAAACGCGTATGTTTTCACCCGATTAGGAAACTTCACCCGCATCGCACAACCTAGGTTGAATCGATGCCTGTGTGCATGCCTCGCCTATGTATGCTCTTCTGGGGTAAGTAGGCGTAGTGGTTATTCCCAAAATAGATTAGCCAGGAAGAGAAAAAAGAAAGAAAAAGAAGGAAAAAGAAAAAAAAGAAAAAAAAAAGAAAAAAAAAAAAAAAAGCGTCTTTCCTTCTGAAAGAAGACGGTGGGAGAAGTGACATAGATTCACCGTAAAATCTGCACATCAGCTTGGCACTGAAGATTTCCATTTTCTTACTCAGGTTGTCTGCCTTTGAAGAGGTTTCGAGAAATTCACGTGAGCATGTATTAGTTTGCTCTTTCTCATCTGGAACCTTCTCAAAATCCGCTCCTGGTTATGATTACCCAAATAGGAAGGAAGTAAACAGGTCTATGTCTGACGGGCTGACTCAAAAGGGATTGACGGGACTGGGAATAGATAACCCCACGTGTTTACTGTACACATGGCTACTTTACATGTCATGAGAAAAGTGGGGGGTGTGTGCACCAGAAGTGACACGGGTGTAACGAAAGTTGTAGAGCCCTCACATGAAATGGATTCTGACAGGTAGAACCAGTGTTGATCGGGGTGGAGATCTTACGTTAATAGATTGAGAATCTTTTTTGGGGCCTCTACAGAACCCCTTCATGTACAAGTATACGTTTAGACATCTTCCTGGACCCTGACTCCATCTTGTGCAAGCCCAACGCTTCTAGCTATGGTAAAGTATCTAAATACTTTGTTTTTCCTTGAATTGGCGGGCACTCCGAAAACAGAGATACAGAGATCCGTCAGCACCAGTCACAGTTTCAGTAGAGGTGTAAGAACCAGTCCAAGTGGAGGTGAAAAGGCTGCACCGCACATGGGCTCATGCCGAGCCAATTGGGGATATTTGGACGCCATTTGTATTAAAAGGCGGATGGGAATTGCACTTTTGCAATCCATTCGGGTGTATATGGGAGTTTTAAAAAATAAAAATCATAAAAATGATACCAAAGAGCCGTGTTGTTTGGGTGGCCAACTAGTCTAGAGTGGCTGGTACATCGCACCACCTAAAATGGCCTCTATTCCCAATGAAGAGAACGCTTTTAGCGCATATGCCAATCTTTATTGTGTGCTTTTCCCGGAGTAATCCCATGTCTTTTAGGTAGGCTAATAGCACACTCCTCTTTCTTCAATCTTTCACAGTCTTTGGCTGACGCTCTAGAGCATTCTCAGGTACATGGTTTTGGAAACCTCTTCAACAATTTCCTCCATATTCTTTGAAATAGACAGGCTTTCATCATCTTGAAGAATCCCAGCAGGACCACTTAGGCCAGAATTAGGGTTTAAACAAAGAATATCCTTGTCAATGGTGTCTTTCAATTTTTCACAATATCCTTCGTAAGAGTCCTGGGATAGCATCGGCACCGGCATGAGAAACCCCACCAACATGTTTAGCAGACTCTGGGCAGTCTCTAGAGATGCTTCTGGAGGCACTTGAGTGGTGTCTCCAACGATGCCACTCTCAACCAGAAGTCTCTAGTAAAGTTATACCTCTTTCAACGAAAGCACAAAAATACCTCAAGCAAACATCATAAAACATCGCCTCTTCAACCTCGCTTGAGATAAAAGGGCACTCAATCTCGCTCAATTCCTCAGAAAACTGGCACCACCCGTTTCGCTATTGAACTTTCCCACCGCTCACTGGATAGCCATGTACAGAATCAGTAAGGATTCTCACTTCGCTGAGTAAGCCTCTCGCCTTGAGAGCCTTTCGCCTTGAGAGCCTCTCGCCTTGAGAATGGCCAAAATTCTCATCGCTTGTCGGTGACTATGTTCTCCGCCCGAGAAAATAACCCAGAAGCTGCGGACATTACCATCATATATGAGAAATCTTTTGCCATGCGACAAATGGCAGGGGCTTTCCTGGGTTTATAAGAGCTGACAGAAAGAGCGCACGGACATGAAATTGAACCTAGTGTTGCAGAATCTCCACTCGTTGTCGTCGCCTTCAATAATAAGGGACAGTTGAACTACTGTTACAACCTGCTGTCCATGGAGCCTACGTAAAACCATCTCACACCGATGGTCATAAATTGTCATGTGCTCCTTTGTTCGGCTCTATACCCCAGTACGTCCGAGTCGTGCTCAGGCTAATCCCGGAAGGTCTCCCACTGAACACGCCAGTGTTTGGTTCCAGCCAGGGCTGGGCTGGCCAGTGATGGGGATCATGTCAGTGCTTACTCCGGGAAGAACTGTTTTGCCGGTGGACCGTCGAGGAAAGGCGAGTAATCTGGTTTGAATTTCTGATAATGAGTCGCAACGAAATACTAATGGTCATGGTCATATCATCCATTCAAGATATCTGGTAATAATAGTAATCAGTAAAAGTGCAAAGAAGCGGTATATATTAAGCAAAACGGTAAATCGTTAGTATAGCAAAGATAGTATAAATGAGTACTAAAAAGTGACTGGCCTCGAAACATTCTTGGCCGGGAAAACTGCGTTTATATATTCCAAGATAAGCCCTAATACTCGCACATCACCCCTTAAACATAAGGGCGCGATTAAAGGGTGCCATCATTCCACACCTGATCTACCTGACAACTCCACCAGTTTCGACTCACGTCTGTGAGACAAACGATTCTAATGTAGATCTACTTAATTTCAGGCGCGGGTGTAAGGTCGTCCGTGTACTTTGGACACTGCGCGAGGATTCGAGAAAATGGACTTCGTGTGAGCGACAACAAAAACTATAGCCTTCATCATGCGAGATCTTTCGGGAGGGCAGTGTACAACTAGCTTGAGATTTTCTGATATTTCCTTCATTGGCTGAGACTTCTGTGATTGCGTATGGTCATTGAGCATAAAAATGGCTTTTTGAAGGGCGGCTTGGTTAACATATTTGGAGCAAAAAAAAATGTATACGACACCAAATCGAGTTTCAAAGTATTCGGCTTCATTGGGCTTCAGGAAAGACAACCGGTCTGCGAATTATGACAACATGTTGCAAAATGAGACAGAGAACGTAAAGAGTGCAGTGGAATAATGGCTCTGGTATTTGTTGAGCCAGAGATACTGTCTTATAGGTGTATCCTGGTTTGGCTCTACGCGTGATTGTTAACGGAATGCGTTTTGAGATTCATGCGTATCCATTGTTAAAGGAAATATGGGTTTGGACCAAGCATTGGAAATAAACCCGTTCATTCAATTATGTAAAATTGAAATAAGTAGCCAACCTGAGAAAAATCTTGGGCGGAGGAAGCGATATGGTCATAGACATAGGAAGCGTCGGAAGTAGGTGTGGCACATTTTGAGACCTTACAAGAGTCACGAATGTAGTAGAGTCAAAGTCGGTAGGATAACCGCAAAGTAGGGGCTGTAATGTGGTATGCAGCGAGGCGTGTCTTTAAACACGCTGAGCAAGACTGTAGTCAGCTCAGGAGCATAAATGATGAAAATAATAGCGAATGCTGCACTGGCAGCGGATAGAGTGGTTTTGTTTTTGAACCATGAAGATATACCACACAAGGGATACAAGTAAGATAAGTGAAAAAACAAAGTAAACGTGAGAGGGCGAGCTTGGGTTGAATATTCGTCATTGAATGTGAACATTTAACACTGAGAAGTGCACGAAGCTCTACTAAGCTTTCAATATTAAGAATAGCGCTAAACGCGGCAGAAATTTCCATAAATGGCAAGGTCACAAATTGGAAGCGAGGAAGGTTCAAAAAAATGGAAAAGAAAATGCAACAAGCGTCGGTAGTAACCAGAAGATTTGGAAAGTGGTTAATGGAACAGAAATATAATTGAAAAACGGAAGGAATAATGATTCCGCAAACGGAACACCGCATGATCAGCGGGTGAAAGTTTGATTGTACAACCTCCATGTCAGACATTCATAAGATATCTGGTAATAAACGTAATCAGTACAGGTCATGGTGCACACAGGATATAAAGGACAGACGTGCTTTTAAAGAATAGATGTCGTGTCTGGAATGAGAGTTAATAAACTAACAGACCTTTGAGTGCGTCCTGGTACTTAAAAGGTCAAGCACTTCAGTAAATTACATTACGTAAGTCATTTTTAAGTATGATTATGTTAGCCCTAGCATTATGTCTTAACTCAGTTGTTCGCTATCATGCAAACCACCTTCCTCGTGGTTTCAACGGGATCCTCGTGGTTTCAACGGGATCCTCGTGGGTTTCAACGGGATCCTCGCGGGATTCAACGGGAATTTCCAATTCAGGGTCATTGCCCACTTCCTCTTCATCTTCCGCGTCATCGTCGTCATTTTTCTCTCCCGATTTGTCCTCCTCATCCTCGACGTGACCGTACACGACACCTGTGCTTCCTTTGACCGCGAGAACCCACGCAATTAAAAAAAAAAGATACTGTCATAATCGTGTGGGGCTTTAAATTATCCGTTTCTTGCACCGGTGAGTGAATTTCTGGAGGGGAAGTTCCTGCTTTCTAAATCTTCAGGATGACTTGGATCTGTAGTGTGTTTCCGAGTGTTCCTTTTCGTCACTAAGAAAGTGGAAGTAGTGTTTTGCTTCTGGTTTTCCCGTCCGTTTGATATTACCCCTTATAACATAAGTAAACATAGTAAAAATGTGGGGATTGTTTGAACAAAACATGGCGAAATTTACCTTTCACTCCTTATTTGAAGTGAGAGCAAGGACAGTAGCAAGACATTCGTCATCAACTTGGTATTGGGGTCGCATATAGGATTCTGTTATGGGGATTATGAGAGTACTTAAAAACGTTTTGTCCATGGGCGGCCTAATGTGTGATACACTCTTTGACGAGTGATTGCGCTTTACTAATTTTCCTCATCACTGGGGCTGACGCACCTGGCCATAGGCCATTCTTTTACATATATCGAATCAATGTACTGGGATATTTTTTGTTAGTAAAGGTTTCCCCGAGTCGGAATCGACATCCCGTAAAAGGCAAACACATTAAATATCCCCCAAAATACTTATCGCTGAATTTCGCACATGACTACTTTTATCTCCCCTGGTCCACTTCAGTGTGGCTGCAAATCATCACATATGGCCCCACAGGACATTGTCCGCTAGGATATACAAGCCCCAGTGAAGTCCCACGAGTGAGGCGTATTTCATTAAATCTTTATATTACTTTACATATCAAAAACAAACCCGTCCAGGAACTCTTGACAGTACGATGCACGCTTAACATGATACCCTCAACAGAACAGTATATAACCAGCAAGATTCAGCACCCCCGCCACTCAAGCTAATCCAAAAAACGCCCCACATCAAGCTTACGCACTAATCACATTGGTCAAGTCCAGGTACGACGCTTGGGCAAGCGATATCGTTTTATCCGAGAGATCGTAGTACACATAGGCCTTTCTCAAGAAGGCGTCGCCAAGAATCAGATAGTCGTTCAAGTATGCAAACGCCAACACACAGGTCCCGTCTTCTTGCGGCACAACGGCATCGGCATAAGAGAGCGAAATCGTGTTGGCCCCAAAGTTGAAGTCGAGCAGTTTGTCGGTGGGCTGTTCGCAGCTAATTTGCCGGCCTTCAATGCCTCCCATATCCACCACGGTGGTGTTGAAAAGCACATCCAATTCCGCCATAAGTTGCCGGTTAAGAAGGCCCAACGACACCCCGGAGTCCAAAAGCGCGGGCTGGTTGACGGAAATGTTTTTGCCGTTGAAAGTCACCGACTCGAGCCCCACCGCCAAATGGCCAGTTTCCTCGACAATCGGGTACAGCACCAAGTCGCCAGTGTACTTTTCGGTGTCGATGCCCCCGAAAATGATCGTCCCCGATTGGCCGTGGTCGCCCAAAAATAACGAATACGACGCCTTAGGAGTAAGCCCCGCGGCCTGCAACGCCCAAGGCAAGTTGTTGTAGCTGCACAGAGAAGACTCCTGGTTTTTATCGGCGATTCCCAAGATGCCCGGCCCCACGTGATCGGCCACGCCAAACTGGAAACACGAAATAGCAAGGTTTCCCGAGGCAAAGTTCACCGTGTCCAAGTAGTATTCTCCCGCCGCACTGACCCCGCCTAAATAGCTGACGGAAAACGGCTGCCCGGTGTTTCTGGAAGAGGTAGACGCGGCAGGGTCGTAGCCTGTGCTGGGCACCCAAAGGTCCGAAGACCCGGTGTCGAGAATCACGGTATTTTTCTGTTTGTCGGAGCCCAAAAAGATGTCCATCTGGTAGGCCAAGTCTTTGTAGTTGAGGATGCGTTCAACGTAGGCGTCTCGCTTTGTGGTGGTGGTGGCGGCGGCGGCGGCGGCTGAACTGGCCCAGAATTCCTGGGCACTGGAGTTTCCAACCTCCTTCAGAACCCTGAAATCAAGCTGCAAGGGCTGGGAATTGGCTCTGGTTTGGTGGGGTGGAACAGCCACGCCTTGCACAAGAGCACACGCAAGAGAGAGGAGAGTAAGAAGTTGAAGCATGGGAAAGTGATTTGCTTGGGTTTTGGATGTGTCTAAAAAACTTTTACGTGGGGGCACTGGCCCCTCTTTATACCGAATCACAGTCAATCATTTGTTTGTTTACGGAACTGCGTTGCAAACAGTTGCTTTACAAGTCTGGTGTGGATTTGCCAGTCGGTGCCTCAAGATGTCTTTGAGAGCCTAATCGGGAGGGATTTTATATGAAGTGGTGGAATGGAAGGTTTGCTGTGCATAAGTAGTGGTTATGAAGCTTGGGAATCCATCGGCCGAGTGTATGTCAGTCGAAAAGCATCCCACGAGGATTTTCAGGGGGTCAGATGGGAGTAAGGAAAAAGATCGATTGTGTTTGACAAGATTGTCCCTTTTAAAGCGCCAAAAATGGTGAAATTATTGGAACAAATCCATATTCAATTTGTAGGCTTCTCTAGTTGCAGGAAAAATAGAGGAGGTGGCTGCGAATGCATGGCGGCTTGCAGACCTTGCAGGTACTCAAAGCGCGGGTCGATTTAGAGACGGGTGTTTCAGGCTGCACTTTGAGATCCCAGGTTTAATATATGTGGTGGATGGCCCGTTTATTCCTACGCCATGGGCCTTGGGGTTAGAGAGCAAGTTGGGCAAAGAGGGTATAAAAAGGGGAGGGAAAAGAAAAAAAAAGAAAAAAAAAAAAAAAAAAAAAAAAAAAAAAAAAAAAAAAAAAAAAAAAAAAAAAAAAAAAAAAAAAAAAAAAAAAAAAAAAGAAAAAAAAAAAAAAAAATGAACCACAGATCCCCTAAAAAAGAAACCTTTTAGTTGGAAAATACAACCAAGAAATGTATCTCCACCACCTCAACAAGGATCCAACAAGCGCCAGAAATCACCATGGGCTGGCAGGCGGCTGGGCTTTATCGGCCAAGGCCCGGTAAAAGTTGCCGGGGCGAAAAAGCAACCTTACAAGTGCGTGGCTTCACCAAAACCTCTAAGCAGCTAAAAGATACTCTTTGTAGAATCTCGAAGGACAGAGTTCCAGTACGTTAAACTCCCTGCATTGCAGGTATCCGCAATCCCACGTATACCAACGTGGGGAGACTAAGGGGTACCATAATATTGGGCAGTAACTTGCCGATTGTTCTGTTTCTTAATGTAGGGCTCTCACCAAGGATTGGGTACCGTCTTGTAACTCTCTAAGTTTGCGTAACAGGGTTGAAAACTCAAAAACTTTTCATGCCGCGTGTTTAATGCCGAAACATCCACCTTTACCACATTGGTGTTTGCTACCGGAGTCCTGACTGTAGCGAGATCTTCTAGAACAGAGTCATCGATCGGTTTAACTGCCTTGGGGAAAGCACAGCACCGAATCTTCTTGGCTGGATGTATACGATATCTCATACCATCAGCCAATGTATCCTCGGATAAGATGGTTTCTGGTTCGCACGATACAAGGTTCCAGGAAGTTTCGCGTCGTGGGAACATTCACACAAGCTCCATTAGTGTGGAATGAAACTATGGATCAAGAGCTCCACAAACAAGAGTTCGCCAATGCTGCTAATGCACCTTGTATCTACTTCAAAGGGAAAGGAAACGACGTCCTAGTAATTGCCCTTTATGTAGATGACTTAATCATTGTTGGACCTAACCAGAATCAAACCGACAAAGTCAAAGCTGACTTATCCAATCGTTTCCAGATGAAAGATCCAGGACCAGTGAAGAAGTTTCTTGGAATAAACATTGATCATCAGAAAGATCACATTGCCCTCCACTTAACTGATTACATTGAGTCATTGCTTCTGGACTACAGCATGTCCAAATGGCAAGGGAACAGAATCCCTATCTCTCCAAAAGTTCTCGACGAACCTTTTCTGGATGACGCTAATGAACCGTGCAATCAATCAGAATATCGATCTATTGTAGGCAAAGTACTTTATGCTGCAAACACGGTCCGTTTCGATGTGAACTATGTTGTCCTGAGACTCTCTAGATATCTTTCAAATGCAAAAGTAATGCACTTGAAAGCTGCGAAAAGAGTACTTCGCCATTTGCTGAAAACGAAGACTTTCGGCATTGTGTGCTGCACGAACACTCACGGCGAGTTAACCTGCTTTAGTGATGCCAACTTTGCATCCGAAACAGACGCTGATCGTAGATCTACGTCTGGATCACTTATCATGTATGGCAAGATTCCGGTCGGGAGCTTTTGGAAGAGTATGTCGGGGATTGTGAATGCTGCCGTGTGCTAAAGCGTGCCCTCCCGCTCAACAAGGCCCTGCCAGATCCAAGAGAGCTTACTCGGAAGGTATCAAGAACGACGACTACGTCTACATGTTGAACGTATACTTGGGCTCCAACAAGCAAAAGAGTTACGTCCTTCTTGACACCGGTTCTTCCGACCTCTGGGTGCCTACTTCTGATTACAACTACAAAACTTCTTCTTCGGTTAGAGACACCGGTCATGCGTTCAGCATCGAATACGTCGACGGCACTACCGCCCAGGGTGAGTACTACTTTGACAAGTTGGCCTTTAGTCTTTCTGGCTAGGCCTTGCTTCCTCAGTTCGAGTTTGCTGCGGCTGGTGCTCAGGGACCAGGTGTGTTTGGAATTGCTGACAAGGACCAGGAGTCTACGCAGTACACTGACAACAACCTTCCATGGGCCTTGCAAAGAGCCGGTTTGACACCTAAGGCCTCTTACTCCTTGTACTTGGGCCCTGACCACGGCAGTGGTGTGGTTATTTTCGGTGGTCTTGACACCGCCAAGTACCAAGGCTCTTTGACCAAGTACAACATCGACAACAGCCAGAGCTCTTTGTCGTTGGACTTGCTGACCATCACCGCCGGCGGCCAACTGTTCTCTGAAAATGCTCCTTACACCATGGACTCCGGTACTTCGTTGGCACTTGTCAGTCAGGACATGTTGAACTTCTTGAACAACTTGTTCAACGTTGACAGCAATGGACTTGTCAACTGTGACGAGCAGCCATTCAAAAAGCCTTCAAGACGTACTTTTAAGGTGTGTCTCAATCTGAACCTTCGCTTGTATTGGCTTGGTTAAGAATCAAAACGGAACACGCGGAAACTCCGTGGGGAACTTGGAATCGAATCCTTTTATAGAGCGGTTGGATTAAAGTGGCATGCCGCTCACATGCGTTTACTGTAGTGAGGAAATGTTTGGCACTTCTCATTCGAATGCACACAATGCTTATTTCCGGTGATGCTCTTCTTGATGGAAACCCTCTCCTTAGCTCTCTTTTGACACGGGTGCTCCCAAGGGCACGGAGGAGGAATTCGGCAACATTTTCAGTATGTGCGGCGGACGAGTGATGAACTCTTTGATGGGGAGCTAGTGACTAACCATCCTCATCACTGGGTCTTTGCCCAATGCAGACCATGGACCAAAGACAGGCCCGCCCTAGCAATTTGGGCAGTTTGACCTGGCTTTGGAATGTGAAAATCGAGCATTTCCACATAAGGGCCCTGGTCTTCATCTTCTTGTCCTTCCAAGTACTTTACCAACTCTGTTTCCTCTGCCTTGTGGTCCCTCTGGGCCCCTGTCTGACCCGCAGCGTAGCGGTTCCCCATCTGTGCTTGGCCCCCGGTTTCTTCGATCTTCTTTCTCTCCAAGTCTTCAAATTTTGAGTGTGGAGCCTCCATTCTTAAATTTTGTTCTTCGTCTGGACCAGCATATTTCAGATTAATGGTTTTCATTTTTCCTCTCACCCGCACGCCCTTGGCTGAGCTAACCGAAGATTTCATTTCAGCAGACGACCGTATCGCAACTTTGAATCAGAGGTTTATGGTGCTGCGTGGTTTCTTTAGATCCTGGACGTTCTTCCTCGGTAAATGTCTCTTTATCGATAGCAATACCTGCAAGATCTTTTTTCTTATTCTTGAATTCACGTTTCAAACCATGCTCAGATTGACCCTCAACCCTAGACTTGGTATACGTGGCTGCTGTTTCCTCGTCACCTGGCCAATACAAACCGAATCCCATAACCAATTGCAGGCACGAAATTCTTACCTCTGACGTTGGGGCCGCCAGGACCCAATAGAGAGCCATCGAACTCTTTTTCGGTTTCTTCGTTTTCTCTTGGCCACAAGCCGATGCGGTGAACTTTCCATTCCAGGCCGCAGATGTCAGCATAGCCAAGATACCCGCTTGGGTCAGGGTTGTTAAAAAGTAGCCATTCAGGAAAGAAGTAGCGATGAAGTAGGGATAAAGTAGCGAAAGTAGTGTCGCTACATATAAATACTAATACCTGGGTTTTCTGGAATCGCTACTTCTGGGTTATCGTAGGTTGGTGAAACCAAAGCAGGGAAATCCCAAAAGATCTCTCCAGTGCCTAGCCTCAATGCCAACTGAAAACCAACCGAAACCAGTCCAGGTGGTCACGTGGAATACTATGACTTTTTTGGCCAACCGCTGGCAGGTGTTAATAATCTCGATACTTGGGACGACTGTGCCGATATGGGCGAGAGTGGTTCCGAACCTATTTTGGAATTTAACTCGTATGAAGAAATATCAGGTTGTGAACATCGACCTCTTAGAAGAAAAGGAAGACCCCTTCGAGATGGTAGTTTCTTTTTAGGCTACAAAAAATAGATACCTACATGCATTTCATATCAAAATGAGTTTGTAAAGTCAAGCTGAGACTTGTAATTTTTACTTTCGGGATGATAAGACAAGACCGCACTAAGCATGGACTATACTGACACATGTTTGGACACCTGGATCTGTGCAAGGAGCAGCAAGCTAATAAGCATTGGTGACCTACCAAACAGAACTAGTATCTTTTGTCTTCATCGAAATCCTACGGCATAAAAGTAGTAAGTACTGATAAGTATAGTGAAATACCCCCAAAACACCATCCTTACTGTCGCTACTTACTACAAATAAATACTAATACCCGTGAAGTTTGGCCAAGTATTCTAAAAAAGTACCGAAATAGCAGCGAAATAGTAGCGAAACTAGCGAAAGTGGCGACGGTTAACGACACTGCCACCCATTGGGGCGTGGTTAAAATGTCTTCTACCGGTCAGAATCCCACCTCCTAATTGAATCCATCCAGCGTGGAATTACTAGTTCCAAACACGCACTACAATCAATATATTCCAATGACCAGCAGGGCGTGCGGAGAACATTAAGAATATATTCAAACATAAAAAAACCCCCGGAAACACACAAAGTGGATACTGATGGGTCGTTGCTTCGGCGAATACTATCACATTAAACACACCACCAACAAAATCTATAATACACGAGTCTCCTGCTCATCCACCCCCACCTATAAACACCCTACTTCCAACTAGGCAAGGTATACTTGACAAACGACTTCTGGAGTTGTCTCCTCACGGTGATCTTCTGCGCACCCACAAAACTATCGATACTCACCTTGATGGCACGGTTCAAATCGCTCTGGCTGACAAAGTCCAGGAGCCGCATCTTGGCAAACGCCTCGGCTATCCGGATGATACTCTCCAAGTGACGCACCGTGATGGGGAACGACCCCGTGGAGATGGACTCTCTTCTCAAGTCCGCGTACACCCGAGCCACCTTATCCATGTCCATCTGCTGGAGCTTGGGGTGCACCTTGGTGCGCGCAAACGAGATGTACTTGGTCAAGAGGTCCTGGGGGATGGGCGAGATCTCGCTTTCCCTCTGTTTGGTGTTCTGGGTGATTTTCTCGCGCCGGGTCTGGTGGCGAGGCTGCACGTCGTCGGTCAAATCGATCTCTTCCGCCACATCGTCGTCGTTGGCCGGGTGCGACCGCATGTGCGAGTCCACCACGAACGACGCAAGCCGCTCGTCCAGCTCCGGGTTGACAATGTCTCTCACCACACACAAAATGTCAAATCTCGACAAGATGGGCTCGGTGAGGTTGACGTTCTGCGAGAGCGGGATGGTGGAGTTGTATTTTCCGCCAATGGGGTTGGCGGCGGCAATGATGGAGCACCGTGCACGCAACGACGTCACGATACCCGCCTTGGAGATGGAAATCGACTGTTGCTCCATCGCCTCGTGGATCGAAGTTCGGTCCTGGTCATTCATCTTGTCAAACTCATCAATCAAGCACGTGCCCTTGTCGGCCAACACCAACGCCCCTCCTTCCAACGTCCACTCCCGCGTAATGGGGTCTCTGCGCACCGACGCCGTCAACCCCACCGCCGACGCACCTTGACCGGTGGCAAACACCGCTCTGCTGGCGGTTTTCTCCGCGTACTTGAGAATCTGCGATTTGGCCGTACCGGGGTCTCCTAGCAAGAGCACATTGATGTCTCCACGGATGGAATGCTTGCCGTTGATGTCCTTGGCCACTCCGCCAAATAACGAGCACGCCACCGCCGTCTTGATATCCTTGTGTCCGTAAATCGACGGCGCCATGGACCCGATGATCTTATCGATGATACCGCGTTCGCGCGAAAGCCGGCGGAACTCCTTCTCGTCCTCCTCCACCCACGCGGACTGGCCCGAGTCGCCACTGAACATGCTGCTGGACTCTTTGCGCTTGATGGAGTTGGCCTCGATGATGGTGGCAAACACCGGAAACCCGTTCCGCGCGTTGAGGTGGCCGTCGTAGTTGTTTTTGTACACGCCCACAATCTCCACGTCCTCGCCGGGTTTGGCCACGTCCACCAAATCCGAAAGCAAGATCACTTCTCGGTGGCGCGGCAACCGCCCGGCGGGAACAGACCCCGGCGCTTCTTGAAGCGTGATGCGCTGGTAGTTCCGGTAGAGCGTCTTCTCCGAGTTGAGCTTGAACGGGCCCTTGGCGTGGCAGTTGGTACAGAAGTTGACCTTGACCTCGGTGTTGGAGTCCTGGATGAACGGGCCCAACACAACGCCACACTTGAGACAGTCGAACTTCACGTACTTGAGCTGGGGGAAAACGCCCGTCCGGCGCGTCACCACCCCGGATATCTTCACGAGCTGGTTCAAGTGTTTCTCCCGGAGCTCACGCAACGTCAACAAGTTGGGGAAGTTGACAATGCGCACGTGGATCTCGGGGTGGATCAGCGAGTAGTTGGGGTACGGCATCTCGGTGGCCTCCATCGCCACAATGTCGAAGATCTTCAACATTTCCGTGGGCGACGACGCCAAGAAAAGCGCCAAGATCGCCTTGGAGTCCGCCAAGTGGTTGTACGACACCTCCAACGACTCCGAGTTGATCTGGCCCATGGTGTTGATGCGCGCTCCGTACACGGACCGGCCTTTGTCGTCGGTGTACTCGAGAAGAAACGACCTCAACTCCCGAGCAATGGACCGGGCCACGGCGGGCTGCACAATCCACTCGGTGATGGACGGGGCCTTGACGTCGGCCAAGCTTTCCAACGACAACTCCTCCTGGAACGGGTCGATGTCGATGTCGTCCAAAAACGCGTCGTTGTCGTCGTCGTACTGTCTTCTGCGCCGTCTTCTTTGCACGGGCAACCCAAGCTCGTTGACGTCTTCCATGGGCTCATCCTCGTCGTCCAAAAACGCCTGGTCACGTCCGCGCCCGGGCTGGCTGCCGCGCATGATCTCGTCTCGGCGGTCCAACTGCGCCTCCAACTTTCTTCGGGTGCCGGCGTCCATTTCCTCGTACTCGTCGTCGTCGATATTGCCGTCCCCCAAATCGTACCGGTCCTGGGTCTCGTTTTGCCTGTAGTCGTCGGCCAAGTTGTCCATAAGATCCTCGCCGTCCTCCTCGTCCGAAGGGTTCAAGTCCACGATATCGTTGTGGATTTCTTCCTCATCTTCTTCGGCAAAGGGAATTGCCGGTGAAGAGGGGGGAAGCTGTGGAGACGACGCTAAGGAGGGAGGCGAGCTATCGGAGGGAAGATCGGGGTGATCCTCGGCTTGTCTTTTTCTGGGGCTCGACATGGTGTTTGTGTTTGTTTGTGTTTGTTTGTGTTTGTGTTTTTTGGGTTTGTGTTTTTGCTTGAGTATGTAAACTTTGAACAAATTCTTCGTCAATCCAGTCAAATGAAGAATGAAGCTTTCTTTGGTGCCTGCTAATGTACGACTGCGGTTTCAGATCTTGAATTTCCACGCGGTTGTATTCTTTGTATATTACCAGGTGTCGGCGGGTGTTTTGTTGCCGGATTAATGTAACTTTTTTTTTTTGTGAAAAAGAATAACTAGCTGAGATAAGAAAAGAGGCGGAAGGAAAAAAAATGTTGGAAACTTCGAATCTGGAGGCACCGCGACGCGCGTGCTTACTTTACCCGATTGGGCTAAATTAGGTACATGCTGGGTTAGAGGAATGGAGCCTGCAGGGGAGATTTTGGGCAAAGGGTGGAATAAAAGTTGGGACTATTTTTTTGGACGGTATTTCGGTTCTCATTAAGGCAATTTTTGCGCTTTCAATAGCCCTGTTGGGGGTCATAGAAGCGGGTTTACAATGTATCTATAGATCTCGGCCGTGTCCCTTTTAGGTGTTTTACAGGGGCGCCTGCATATAGGGCGAGATGGCCAGCCAGAAGAAATAACACCATGCCAAAATGGTCATCGACGCAGTTCCAGCCGCGGAAAAGACGGGGTTGGTGAGATATTGTCCGTTAAAATATATGTATCGTTCTAAAATGGGGGATTTCCAACTCAAACACCGCTTTGCATCTCCCTAGTGCTCCGTGGCTGGTTCTCGTGCCCTTCTCTATTTTGATTTTTTTTTTGAGACCAACGCGCACTACATTCATGCACACGCCTCCTCCCCAGTGCATGGCATGGCATGGCATGGGCACGTACGGCAGACAAACACCGCCCCCATTATCTACAAACTCACTCCACCTCTATTCAACCCCACCAAAACCACCCAAAACGCATCGTTCCACCATTCACTGCCGCCGATCATCCACTTGTCGAGATCGTGCTTTCAACTACCACCGCAAAATCATTATATCTCCAAAAACACCCCCATGTCCGCTGATTTTCCCGGCCCTGCACCCAATGTCCCCGAAGATGATTCAGTGACTGCAGTGGATTACCTTGAAACCCAGTTGCAGCTCGAAAAAGAAGCCCGCGAGGCAATGCCATATGAGCCTGATACATGCACCTACCCCCAGACGCTTCGGCAGTTGGTGTTTGCGTGTTTGACGTGCCTGAGAGCAAACAAGAATGCCCCGGTTGGAGTCTGCTACCTGTGCCTGATCCAATGCCATTCCACCCATGAGTTGGTGGAGCTTTTTTCCAAGCGTAACTTCGTGTGTGATTGTGGAACATGCAGAATGCAAAACGGCCTGGCCTGTGCAATCCGTACCCGGCAAAACCACGACCACACGAGCTTGCTGCGTAACCAGATCCCACGTATGCGGTCGGGCTCCGTTTCGGCAGGCGTGGGCTCCTTCTCTTCGTCCTCCTCGTCTTCGCGGCCCTTTTCCAGCCTCTCACTTCCTCTGGCTACGGATATCGAGAGCCTGGGCAACTCTTATAACCAGAATTTCGCTGGAAAGTTCTGTAGTTGTGAGCAAGTGTACAATCCAATACAAGAAACGCAAACCATGCACCAATGCTACTTGGGCGACGCGTGTGGCGAAGACTGGTTCCACCAGGAGTGTATACTCGGGTATGAGCCGGGTATTTTCCATCAGAAGGCGTTTGTGGGGACCGCAGAGAACAAATTGGACGACTTACCACCCCCAGGAATGGATGCGGCATCGGAAACCGTTGCCAAGTTGGCCAAGGAGCCTTCCCCGGACCCCGACGCCGAACCCACGGTGCCGCATTTCCCGGACTTGTCTTCTTTTGGCGAATTTATCTGCTGGAAGTGTGTCGCCAAGCACAAAGACGCATTTGACGACCTTTGTGGATATACCGATATCGTTGTATCCACAAAACCCCATTTCGCCGCCGTGCCTTCTGCTGATGCCTGGTTCTCGCTAAACACGAACCTACAAGGTGAAGACAAGAACAGACAAGTTGAAGATGATCCTCCCGCAAAGAGACAGAAACTACACCTGTTTATACCAGGGTCGAGGGCCAACGGGGTGCCCTACTCGGTGTTTCTAGCCGAAAACACCAGCTCCAGGTTATTGCTGCTCAAAAGCCTGCTTCCGCCCTCGCCACTACGCAAACTTCTAACAAATTTCGACTTTCTTGTTAACGAGGACCCCATTTATCAACCAGAGGAGGATGATGTTGCGTCCAATCAAGCATCAGAAGGTTCCCTCTATGATTTGGGATCAAATGCGCTTCTGTCACTTCCAATCCCCCAGGCTCTAGAGGGTTTACAGGCGTATGACGTGATGAAAGAGAAGCTACAGGGATTCTTTAAGGATTTTGTCGATCAGAAGAAGGTGGTGACCGAGGAGGAGGTGAGAGACTTCTTTGGAAAAATGAAGGAGAAATGAGTGCTTCTCTATCAATTTGGAAAACTATATATACATTCTCGGGTATTTTTTAATGCGGCAAATGTTCGATAGACCAAGACTGTCTGGTAGTTAGTTAGGTAAGCAAGCTGGCGGAACAGAAACCAGTCCCTCGATAATACTTGGGGTTCATGCCTTCTTGGGTTTCTTCTTCTCATCCAACTTGGCGAATTCCTTCTTCCACAACCGGTTGATCTTGTCCTTATCTGCGTTGGGGAAAATAACCTCAAATACTTCGCTGTACCACAGAACAGGAATGAACTTCATACCCTCCTTGACCTCTTCCGACATCTCCTCCAAATCGTTTTCAATATCCTTGGGGAAAATGATGGTGTCATAGCCGTATCTCTTGGCTCCCAAAATTTTCTCTCTGAGACCGCCCACAGCTGACACTTTACCAGTAAGGGTAATTTCACCCGTCATGGCTATCGTAGGGGGCAAAGATTGGTTGAGCGCCAATGAGATTAAAGAAGATGTGAAGGCAATACCAGCCGAGGGACCGTCTTTAGGAACAGCACCTTCGGGACAATGAACATGGATATCTGCACCCTCAAAGAATCTGTTCTCAGGGTAGTTCTTCACCATGAACAGCTTAGAGAACGAGTAGGCAATGGAGGCCGATTCCTTCATCACGTCCTTCAAGTGTCCAGTAACCCGCACGCCGGGACTTCCTGTGCCAGCGCCAATGGAGTTTGTCAAGATAGATTCGATGTACAACGCATCACCATTACCGGAAGTGCTGTAAGCAAGACCCGTAGCCACACCTGGGGGAGGAATATCATAGACACGTGATTTGGTATAGATCTCCGGGCCAACGTAGTCCTTCAACACTGCTGGTGTAACATCCAATTTTATATCTTCAGGGATTTCATGCGGAAGTACGACATCTTCCTCGCCCTTTGTAATGCTTGTATCGACTGTTTTGAATTCCTGGACAATTTTTGAGTCCACCGATTCATTAATTGTGGATGGCTTTTCTTCTTTGGTGGACTCGGTAGACTCCTCGGGAGTTCTTTCCTCGAGTTGTTGCACAATCTTAAGAGATGCCTTGCTGAATATTCTGGTGATAAGTTTCTTCAAGTTTCTCAATCCACTTTCCCTACAGTACTTCTCGATCAACTTTCTGACAGACTCGGAAGTGATGGATACCTTGGTTTCATCCAAGTTAGCTCTTTTAGCAGCGTTAGGAATCAAGTGCTTGGTGACGATTTCAAACTTCTCGTTGTTGGTATAACCAGAAACCTCGATGACTTCCATTCTGTCTCTTAACGGACCGGGGATATTGCCCAAATAGTTAGCAGTACAAACAAATAACACTTTCGAAAGGTCGACCTTCACGTCGATATAGTTATCAACAAAAGCGTTATTTTGTTCGGGGTCCAAGATTTCTAAGAAAGCAGAGGCAGCACCGCCACTCTTACTCATGTCGAGCTTATCGATTTCATCAATCAAAAGCAAGGGGTTCAGCGTCTTGGCCTGTTTCAAAGAGGAGATGATGCGGCCCGGAATGGAGCCCACATACGTTCTTCTGTGACCCTTCACCTCGTGCACATCCTGAATACCACCCATGGCAATACGCACATAGCGACGGTTCAAAGACTCAGCGATAGACTTGGCAATCGACGTCTTACCGGTACCCGGAGGACCCACGAGACACAAGATCTTTCCGTCAACCTTGCCCGAGATTTTACCCATGGAGATGAACTCCAAAATACGGTCCTTGACGTCCTTCAAGCCGTAGTGCTCTCTATCCAACACCTGCTTAGCAAGCTTGACGTTGAATCTGTCTTTGGAGTAGATTCCCCAAGGGATAGACGTCAACCAGTCCAAGTATTTTTCGCTGACAGCGAGTTCACTGGAATGTTCCTGGCCACTTTCCAACTTGGCCTTCTCGGTGTTGTAGGCCTCCATAGCCTCGTCGGTGAGCTTCATGTTCTTGATACGCTCGTCGAATTTGCTGGTTTTGGAGTTGGCGGACTCTGGACCACCGCCAATGTGTCTCTGTAGCCCCTTGATATACTCCTTGATGAATTGTTTATGCTGGGCCTCCTCGGCCTTAGACGTGATCTCCAAAGTGGTGTCGATTAGCGTGTAGTAGGACTTGAGTTCGACCTTAAACAACTCAAGTGCCTTGCGCAATCTGGCCTCTACGTTAAGTTCCAGAAGCAACTCTTGGATTTTATCCGCGGGTGCGGCCAGGAGCGAGCCGATGAAATCTGCAAGTTGCGAGGGCGAGTTAAGAAGACTGGCGCCACGCGTGGTGATGATTTTCTTGCTGGGGATCTTGGTGTCGATAACTTCGAAATACGCCTTGACCTGGGCAAGCAAGAACTTCAACTCCGGGCTATCAATATCGTAGGGCTCGTCCTCACAGCGCGTGACGCTTGCGTACGACACACCAAAGTCCCGCAAGTAAGAGGTGGGGAAATCTTCGAGGGTGCCGGCCTTCTTCAGCTCCACCTGCTCCTCGGGGGTGACCAACTTGTCTAGGCGGCAGCGTTCCATGACGCGGCCGAGAATACGTAAGTTCTTACCGTCCTCGTACGTTCGGAGCACAAAGCAGTGGGCGCCGATGTCGTAAACAGAGGATCTTTCGTGGATGATGTCGGTGTCGGGCATGTCGGGATCGTTCATGTGGAAGAGCACAAAATGGGGCTCTCGGCGGCTACAGATCTCCAAGATGGTTTTCTTTACCTTGGGGTCGGAGATATTGATGGAGAACTCGCGCCCAGGGAGCTGGGGCCGGTCTTTCATGGCAATGGCCAAGAAGGGAGGGTAGGTGCCGGTTTCCGACACCACTTCGGCGGCTTTCGCGTCAATTTCATCGTCGTTGCCGCCGTTTCCACCGTTGTTGTTTCCATTGTTGTTGCCGCTGTTGCCGTTGCCGCCGAGCGCGGCAGAGCCGTTGGTTCCCGCGGCCGCAGCCGTCTCACCGGACCCGGATGATTCGCCAACAGAAGCCTCCAGCTCCTTGTCCTCGGGCACGGCCGGCTCGTCGTTCTTCGGCGTCTTTGTGTCGGGGTCGACTTTGCCGCCACTGGGCTTGTCGGCGGGGCCTTTCGCGGGCGACCCTGGTGCTTTGGGGGCGGGTTCCGACGTCCCGGAGCCCTTGCCTTTGACCATGAGGCCCGCCATGGCTTCACCCGGCGACAACGCGGCCGACGAGCCCCCGGACCCGGCAAAAATAGTATCCCTGGAAACCGCAGGCGCCCAGTACGATGCTGGCACGTGCGGCGTGTGTTCAAGCAACGACGCCATGTTTTTATCGCGAGAAGAAATCGTGGCTCGTCTTAGCGACACCCGCAATTGGGAGGCGATCTGGGCGCGGGCACCATAAGCGCCGTGGGCACCACGACCGTAGCTCAGTCTCAACATATGGAAGTAGGGGTGAAGTCGAGGGGGAGAGGTTTGTGTAGAGCGAAAAAAAAAACCCGAAAAATGGCGATTCCTAGAAAACTGGCGGGGTGTTTTCCGTGCTTGGTTAACGTGGACACACTCTTTATCGGAGTGAGTTTTGGGTACTCATGCGCGCGCGAGTGCGGTGTGTGGCGGCGACAATGTCGCACGTCACGTGACGTGGGGATGGGGGCGAGTTGTTCTGTTTAAAAAAGAAAAAATAGGATGTAAGGGTCTCGCGGGGCGGCTTTGGGAGGGTTGGGAGTTGGGATACTGCGTTTCCAAGGCGTTTTTGCCAGTGTTGTTTGTAATCGGCGGGGTGGGCCAGAAGGCAGTGTTCGTGTCACGTGACCGGATGCCGGAAACGTAGCAACGGTGCGCGGCGGATCTCCCCATGTCCGCTTTCGCACTTGGCCGGAGGAGAGTGTTCCCCCGCTATAGCGATCGCCCGTGGGTCTATTAGGTATAGGACATGAAGGATATTATGGGATATAATATGTTGATGAGAATATTATATTCTTGTTTTGTCAGTGAGATAATTTATAGAGACCAAAGCATTTTAGCTGTGGATTCACATTCTAGCTGTGGATTCACATTTTGGGAGTTGGATGGGTGTTTCAATATGAATATATGGAAACTCATTGACTTCCCTGAGGCTAGACATTATTGAAGAATAAAAACGAATCGGGAAATATGAAATCTAGTAATTTTCCGGGGCTCACGTTAACCCGCCAACGTCGACAATCGATTGGCCAGTGCAACATAAGCCCTACTCATGCTAAGAGCACCAACAAACCAGTGTATTCCATCGATTTCAGGGACCCCACATTGGCCTCCGACCAATAAGGGTTGTCTCTTTAGACTATCCGCTGTTTTGAATGGCTTTAACCATGTCTCCTTTAGGATTATGCTGTTTAGCCGCTACCGTCGGCAGCAATTGTTACCTCCTGGTCACCTCTACTTCCCATGGTTTGAAGCAGTATCAGTTCACGGCCGGCTGTAATAGGATTATTGTCTTAATCCAGCCACTGTATAAACTATTACTGTATAAACTATTAATGTATAAACTATTACTGTATAAACTATTACTGTATAAACTATTACTGTATGAACTATTACTGTATAAACTATTACTGTATAAAATATTACTGTATAAACTATTACCACGTTCCATGGTTCGTGGCCTTGACGCTCACAATGACCATTGAATTTGCCGCTAAGTATATTCCATAATACCGCGATAGCTTTAGACTCTTGCTAGACTTACTTTAGGAATACTTAAAAAGCCCTCTTCCCAACCGTTGTTTTGTTCGTGGAAAAGAGGTTACATTGATTTGAATACATTTATTGAATGCAAGAGACGTATCACGCCCCTTATAATCGATCTGTTATAATCTCATGTCACTTTGCCTCTTGCAGAACCCGGACCATGTGTTTCACTCTATTCTGTTGTTTGTTTAGATATGCAATTTACGCGTGCTAACAACTAATGCAATGGAAATAGAATCCAGCTCTTCACATGTAGCTGGAGTCCCTTTATTAATAAAGATAAATGCAAATGGAGGCCTGCTGCCAAACCAAAGGAATTGCTTTGTTAATGTTCGTCATTGAATGTGAAACTTTAACGCTGCGAGCTGCGCCAAGCTCCAAGAAGCTTTCAATATTAAGAAGAGCGGTAAGGTGGCAGAACTTCCCGTAAACGGCAAGGACAAAAAATGGAAGCCAGAAAGGTTCAATAAAATGGAAACAGAATGCAAGAAGCGTTAGAAGATTTGGAAAGCGGTAATGTAACAAAAATATAATTGAAAAGCGGAAGGAATATGCTTCCACATGGAGGACCAGCTGGTAAAAGTTTGATTGGACAACCTCCATGTCAGACATTTATAGAGATATTGACAAACTGAGACAGAGAACGCGCAGAGTACAACGGATTGAAGGCGTTTATCGGAAAAGATATGCATTTTCTGGTGTTGAGTCGGCGATACTGTCTGGTAAGTGTACTCTGGTTTGGTTCTGCAGTAAAAAGGATTCATGTAACAGATCATGTGCCTTGACCAATGCCTGGGCCCAAGTAGACCCATTTGGCAATTGGCCATTGGCAATTGGTAGGCGTAAAACAACGTTGCATGGCAGCGATGCAACCAGTACTTTACCATGAAGGTGATATATTTCAGGGTATTTATGTTTGGCTGCGTGTCAATCATGTATGATATTTGTCAAGACGATCTATCACGCCTACCAATTAATCCCTGTTTTCTTTTGCACCGGATCAAATTTGGCAGGGACAATTACTCACAATCTATACTAATTGGGAGGGAATACTGTTTCTGAATAAATCACGATGAAAATGCTAATTCAGGGTGTTTTCTTTTGCGTCAATCTGACCCTGCACTCAGGCCATGGATAAAATATGGCAAATGTCGTAGTTATCTGGAGACCGAGAATGGCTGAAATACGAGCCTGGCGTAATTTAAGCGTACACTCGGACGAAAGACTGCCGTCCACTTACAGGGCCATACCGCGGCTAAACAGGGTGGAAGACTTCCAACCCGGATGATGAATTTCAGAAATGGTGTCACAGGGAATGCCGTAGAGAAGTACCATTTTGACTCGTCTTTTGCGAAGTAGTCTGCTACTTCCCCACAAGTTTCTGATGTTGAACACACCCGACCATCCTCTCGTACCTCATATATGCCATGTCTATTTTCCCATTGTCTAAATACCCTACTATGTCCACCCAATTTTCTTTCATCTCTTGCCTTCTCATTTTCTTCTCTCTCCTTCTCTCTCCTTCTCTCTCCTTCTCTCTCCTTCTCTCTCCTTCTCTCTCCTTCTCTCTCCTTCTCTTTCCTTCTCTCTCCTTCTCTCTCCTTCTCTCTCCTTCTCTCTTTTCTTCCCTCCCTAGCCAATCTTGAAAACGTGCTTCTTTTTAACCACGGGCTCGGCAGAAGAAGGCCGTTTCCGGGGCGCCACCGGTGAAAGCGCATCGGTGCCGAAATTATCGTCCTGGTAATATTTGAAAGAATTCAAGTCGTCTCCCTCGCCGTCAAGCGTTTTGCCCAGCAGTGCCAAGATGAGTTTGGATGCCTCGGACGAAACCAACCGGATTTTCTTGCGCCTGTTTTTTTTGTCCTTGTCGACATCAAACGTGGCATTGGCGCTTTGAAACGTCTCTTCCGGGTCTGATACTGTCGAGTTGACGCTTGAAGCTAGGGAGTCTGTGGCGGGATGGTCGAGGGCTTTTTCTTGTGTTTCAATCTTTTGGCCTTCAATCTTTTGGCCGTCAATCTTTTGACTTCCAATCTTTTGGCTTCCAATCTTTTGACTTCCAATCTTTTGGCCTTCAATGGTTGGTCTTCGTTCCTTGCGGGACCCAATCGGACTCGACTCCCCAAGAGCCTCGCTTCGATGTCTAGCCATTCTCGGCGTGGACTCCGCACTGGAATTATTCGGTGAAAACACTTCCGGTGTAGGCTTTGGGTCCGACCGGGAAAGCTTGAAAGACGCCAGTTCCGTCAACGACGAGATTCCCGCCCCCGAAAACGAGTTGCCCTTTCCTGTTTTCAGGTCGGAAAACGGGGAGTTGGCGAAAAACAGCAGGACTGGCTTGGTTTGTTTCGAAACAGGCGACCCTCTGGACACAAGTCTAGGTCGGCCTCTGGTTGGACGCGGTTTACTGGCACCAGTGACACTGGCAGTTGGCGCCGCACTCAGCTGGCCGCCGTTGCCCTTCAGGAGTCGTTCAATCTCATTTTTGAGCTCATCCACCTTGGCTGCGTGGGCCTGTTCCTTGGTGGAAAGCTGCATCTTGAGACTGGCCACCTGGACCTCAAACGCGTGGATTTTTTTCTGCACATCACCATCACTACTTGGATGCGAGCTGGGCGTAACCGAAGAGGACAACGACGGGGACTTGGCTTTTAGCTCGGCATTTTTCTGTGTTTTGGCGACATTATCGCCATTGCCATTGTGGGTATCTTGGCCGAAACTTAGGGCCCTCATAACACAGAGCCAAATCAAGCTTTTTCGGTGTTTATCTTGGTGCTCTATATCTCTTAATCGGAGCATCAACTCCGTGCGCTCATCTGCTGTGGAACCCATGTTTCACGATAGTAATTTTGATGGTTTTTTTTTTCTTTTTTCTTTGCACAAGGGTGGTGGATTATGCAATTGTTTAGGTACAAGTGATAACGATTCAAGCGGGTATTTTCTGTTTTTTCTTTCGGTGGGTCCGGGTTTCTTCTTCTGGTGCTGGTGCAGATTGTCTTCCCCTTTGGTTTACACAAGAAAGGATAACCCACAGTCACTTCTGTGGCTTCTGCCAACCATTTTCAACCCCATCAATGTCAATGTTTTGGGGAGCGCCGCTTGTCTGCACTCCTGCTCCCAGAGTCGTCGCTTAATATGCACCGCCTCAAAAACACTCCGATGCTTGAGATGATTTTATGTATGTGCATGTATGTCGCAGGGGTATATCGGCATCTATTTCATGGGCTAAAGCCAACCTCCCATAACTGATTTTGTGTGAGTGAAGTGTTCCGGGATAAAGAGTGCCACCAAAAGACTGAAATACCACAAACATTTCTGGGGGAAAAAAATCCATTCCTGACATCAACCCACCACCTGCCACCCATGCCAAAACGATACCCCCTTCAACTTGACCAGTCTCTACCCCCGCTTCGGAAAGAATCGGTCAATATCTACGATGCTACTTCGGAAGCGTGTGTAGCAGATATGGTGGTCGATGATGGGCTCCTCAAAGGCTCTCGCTATCATGAAATGCACCCCAGAAAGAGAAGAGTCGTGCTAGATCCGCTTGCACCTGACTATAAGGATATTTTCATCGACAAGGGAACGGTGTTGGCACCGGACGAGATCTTGCATTCTACCAGGCCGCTGGCTTTGAAGATTCCGCTTAGGCTACGAGACGAATTTGACCACCCCAACGCTCTCCCGGATTCTGACCTTTTACGGGCCATTAACTACTATGCCAGTGTGTCGAAGCTTCCGACCCAGAGTATGGATGAAACGTCACTTTTGGCCCTAGGATTATTGGTGGAGCAGTGGGCGGAGGACGAGATCTCGAAAGTAGACCCCCTGCTTTTCATGGAAGTGGATGAATCGGTAGACTTGCTGAAATATATCCCGCCTTTGCTGGAGGATGATGGCCCGTCAGGTGACACCTCGGAAGATTCCGCGTCTGATACCGAAGACAGCGAAGTTACCCGCTGGTCGGGCGAGGAGTCTGATCTCATGTCCATTGACATGCTGGACAGCGATACTGCGAGTGAAATTGAAGACGCCAGAAATCGGCTGGCACGGACTCTAAGCGTGAACAAACCGGCAAATGGTATCCATAGTGGTGGTGAATCGTCGACTGATCTGAGTGACCTGAGTGATGATGAAGGCTCTTCCAGCAGTGATGAGTCCAGCGATGGTTCTTCGACGAGCGGCGAACCCCTCCCTGGGGATATTCCTGGGGATATTCCTGGGGGTATTCCTGGGGATATCCCGGGCGAATCTCGGAATGTACATACAGATGACCCCACGGAGCGGCACACAAACAATTATCACACCCCCGCGAGTCCAAAACTATCCCAGGATGGAACCAACTCGGATGACATCGACTCTTCCTCGGCTTCTTCTTCGGACCCGTCTTCCTCGTCGGACTCGAGCCCGGAGTCTAGCTTGGACTCGGACCCTGTTTCCGATAGTGGATCCGATGACGAGGAATGATCACTTGATAAGATTTGGCGTGCTTTGACAGCCCCAACCGCGGGAATCACAGGATTGGTCCAGAATATCGTAGAGGTGGCAGTATCGGAACGAAAGGAGCGGAATCCGCACCCTCAAAAACACCGAGCCCCCGCATCTATAGCACCATCATTATTGCAAAAGTGGTGATACTACACCATGGGCAGAAGACTTGTTTCAGTTCGGCATTTTCTCCGTCTTCCCGTCACTGCCAATACTGTGGGTGTGCCAATTATTAGGCGTGTGTAAACTATGGAACATATTCTCCACGGTAATAACAAGATTCAATGGAGACAGTTTTTATGATTTGACGATGCAACACTTGCAATGTGCTTATGTCCCATTTATGTAATCGTTTGGAGGAGATTAATTCTTGATGGAGCCACTCCGATGAGGAGGTTTGAATGGGTGTTTTCATGGGTTACTGGACACATAAACACAAAGATTTCGTGGTGAGGAGACCCCTCCATGGAGGAATAGTTGGATCACAAAGCCAAATGGTTCAACTGGGTATTCATGTCGAGAGGGCAATTTATAGTGAGACATTAAAGCTTGGATAATCTGTGCAGTTGCTCTTTTCAGAATAGCTCTTTGCTAACACCGGGACATGCCGCTTTATATGTCGGTGAAAGAAATAGCACAAATTGCCTTTAGGAGAGAGCCCCTACAAACTCCGGGACATTGCCCCCATTCTTTCTGTCCACAATTCATTTAATCCTGCTGTAATCACTTATAAGTCGACATCGTTGTATCCGTCTTACAAGTTACTGACAATCACAACATTTATGGCACATAAAACTCTTGATGTAACCGATTCTATCCAACGTTGTCCAACTAAACACCAAATTTAAGTGGTTTGGATGGCCGCCTCTTCCTTTATTATCAAGGAAGGCGTAATCCCAGGAATACCTTGCGGTATTGATATAATTTTGATGGTTCCTAGCATGTGAACGTAGATTTGGGAAACTTTAGGAGGAAAGGTTCTGTTTTTCTACCATGAGATACCTATTCCCCTCGGTTTCCGAGTACAGCCATTAAGATGTTCGTTTGAAGCACAGCCGCATGGTAAATTCGGATACAGCAAAGTAAAACCAGGCACGTTCCAGATTTTCCTTCTGTTTCTTGTTAATGCGTCGGCTTGAGTGGCATAAACCAAGTGCATAGATCTTTCTCTAAGAGAGTCCAAGCACTCGCTTAATACTTCATTGCGAACTTTCATTCATGAGAGGGATTCGATTGCCTTTATGAGAAGTCTTCGAAGCTGTTTACGTGATTTGAGTTCTCCGCCAAGCGGTATATACAAGCCTCGATGAAAATGGGTCGTCTGTAGCTTTCGAAGCTGAAAAGGCAACCCTGATATGATAGAGCCCGATAAAATAGTGTCTATTCTTGTTCCACCTAACAATGAAAGCCAGTCAAGATTTCAGTTGATTGTATATCTAAACGAATGCTTTTATAAGTGTCTCACTGATAGGGCAGCAATTGATAAAAGAGACAGTCTTATTGAAGATACAGTCAATTAAATCACAAATCTTTTCATACAAGAGTTCCCAGCGTCGGGAACAAAGGATTTATGCTTGAAGATTCTTGAGCATGAGAAGTCAGGCGAACTCGACACGTTACTTTCGAAGCTCATCGACGAGGCAGAGGAGAATCACACAGGGAAAGGATTCGACGATTTCCAAGACATTGTCTCGGAAACCTTGATGACTACCATATAAATTTATAGAAACCATATAAATTTATAGAAACCCATATAAATTTATAGAAACCATATAAATTTATAGAAACCATATAAATTTATAGAAAACAAACCCCTTCAACCGACTCCATATATACGTCTGGTATCATCCCCCGGCTATTCTGTCACGGACCAATTGGATTCGGTTCAAGGCCAAGTTATACCTTGTTGAACCAGACTCGTGACACGAAAATACAAAAAGAACACCTCCACCATATTTAAACATCAGGGAACAACGGAAGCAGACATTGGGAAGACAAAGAAGGGCAGTTCTATATTCTGGGTTGGTGTCGGAGACTTTTAACGTGTTTCCCGCGGGTGGCTTCCATCTGGTTTGAGCCTCGCAAGTTGGGAAGGCCAGGTGTCTGAAGAGTATTCCATCATACGCCATTATTGTCTTGTTTTGTGAGTGCCGTGGCTTTAAACGTGTTTTAAAGAAAGTAAAGGTGGATCTCAAAGAATGGAATGAGAACCTTAGACAGGCGTGGGTGTTTTAAAAGCATCATGGATGACTGATTGAGTAATTGACTGAGTAGTTGACTGAGTAGTTGACTGATTGAGTGGAATGGAGACACTCAGTCAATGGATGCAAGACCAAACGATCGTAAGCATGCGTGACTTTTCTCCAAAACCCTTAAGTCACTTCTTTCCGTAAGTGGCCTCTCCCCCTCATAACATAAAAAAGGTCCGTCTTCCGGAGAACACACCATGCCTGAATCTGCTTCCGATATCCAATCAACAGTGATCTCGTTTAAAGTATAATAATCTGATAGAGTCCACTTCCCCGGCTGGAAATCATTACTCGATCGTGTCCTTGTGTTGATCTTCCTTTAATGCTGTCCCGGTAACAAATCTAGTAAAGTTGACCGAACTGTCATCGAAATTCAGATCCATGGAAAACTCTCCTCGCCATTCATGATTGCCACCTGATTCTGGTAACTGATTCTGGGTTTCAACCAGCTGCGACCGCAGTTGTGACTCTTGCGTTTGGGTGGCATATTGTTCAAATACTCGGCTTATGACATGGCCAAAAGTTTGGTTTTCAGCTGTTGTATCAGGGCTAAACCCTTCAAAATTCCCCGCCTTGGTGTTTTGACTCGATGAGTTTCTTTGGAACTCTAGAGAATCGTCTATACCATCATGTAAGAAAGTGCCGTTCATTAAATCAAGACTTTCTTCGGCCGGAGTAATGGATCGTTCATCATCAAAATGAACATGGGGTGTCTGGTTAAGGCTAGCATCTTCATTTTTTATGTTAGCGTTTGAATTCTCTTCTTCACAATCGAAGTCTGTGTTTTCAACCTTCGGCAATGTCTGCGAAACTCCAGTTGGGACTGATTGCTGTGATGGCTCAGTCCCAGGTAGTAGAGACTCGTAAATAGAGGGAGTGGCAACAGAATCACATCTATTCGGTGAAGTAGGGTTCGTCTCTGGGTCTTCTGCTTTAACTTTGCGCTTCGATTTGGATCTCTTTCTCCTGCGTTTGGTTGCACGTTTGTTGCTATCCGACTCCGTTTGATGATTCAAAGTATTTGGTTCCAACTCGGTTGCAGAATCTTCCTGCTTTATGTTCATTTCTTGGGATCTTTCCAAGACGTCTGCTGGGTCCAGATAACTCGTGTTCCCCAAATTAAAGTCCAATTCTGTCGAGTCTCTGGCTAGAGGTGTCATACTCGAGGTGTCATCGTGTTCCTCGATACCTCCATTCTCGTTGATTTGGCTCTCAAACTTCTGAATAATTTGATCAGATTTCAAAGCAAGAAGACCCTTTACATCCCTGAGTCTGCTTCCGATATCCAATCAACAGATGCACTTAGGCGGCACAGTATCAATGCAGATTTACCGTTATGCTTTATGGGCAGAGCTACACCAGTCTACTTGCCCACTTGGAGAAAAGCGAACATATACATGCAAAGACACATCATTTGCATGATCATTTGCATGATCATGAAAATACACAGGACACTCTGCAATGGATAAACTGATAAAGCTAGAAGCTGAAAGGAAGCACATCGTTCATCACAGCAAGTGTTCAATCAGAGGGAGCAAACTGGATGGATCAAACCAGAATCCGTCCTGTGTTTTCGGGCACCGCAACTAGTGTGTGGAATTAGTAAATCTTCAAGTGCACGCTGTGTTTTCCATACAAACCCCGCCAGATCCCCGCCAGCTACGATACATGAGCACATCAATCTGCCGCTATTTGGTGGGTGATCCCTGGTTTAAATATATCACTCACTGGTGCCCAAGTGTTTAAAAACATCTTGGCCTTTATAAAAGTTACCAACTTTGCCTTCACCGAATCTGCTGCGAGGTTCGTCGCTACCTGACATGACGGGTTCCAAATATTCTCAGATTATATACAAGGCTTTTCTCTGTATCTGGTAAATGTTGTACGGGACATCCACGTGATATCGACGCTGTACTGGTGTATTAAAGCATGGTGAATTAAAATATTAGGGGTCTAGTGTATGTCGAGAATCCACACTGGCCGTACCTTTTGCTCAACCTTTAACCAGTGCATGACTAATTATCTGCTAAACCCACCCATGAACCTACGCTGATGCTCAATGCAAATTTTTCTTGCGCTATAGCCAAATATGCCCATCTTCTTTATGTTGTGTGATGCTGGAGGCAGTACCTACGCCTGTGCTTCTGCCTTTTCTTCCTCGGCCTTTTCTTCCTCGGCCTTTTCTTCCTCGGCCTTCGCCTCCGCCTTCTCTTCAACCTTCTCTTCCTCGGCCTTGGCCTCGGCCTCGGCCTTGGCCTTCTTCGCCGCTTCGATCTTCATCTGATACGCCTTCTCCTTTCCGTCAGCATTCGCGCTCGTCTCGATATCGTAAAGCCTCATGAGCAACTCTTGCGTGTCCTCCTTGCTCACCATCAAGTTGACGTTATTGATCCCCCTCCACAACGTCATGAACAAGTCCTCGAGACCATCGCCTCTC
Organism: Metschnikowia sp. JCM 33374; assembly: GCA_005406065.1. Lineage (NCBI taxonomy): Eukaryota > Fungi > Ascomycota > Pichiomycetes > Serinales > Metschnikowiaceae > Metschnikowia > Metschnikowia sp. JCM 33374. Next base: position 152,187 of record BIMT01000013.1, on the reverse strand, counting down.
TTGATGTTCAAGAACACGCACCCCTGCGACATTTGCGCCAACTTGTCGGAAAACTCGTCGTCCAAGCCAGATTCCTTGAGCACCTCCATTCTAGGGAACGCCTCCTGGAACAACAACTCCAACATCTTGGTGTTGGTGGTCAACTGTCTAGAAGGACCCACGCGGCCCTTCAACAACGGCAACGACTCGGATTGGGCTCTCCATGGGCAGTTGCCGCTGTCGTTTCTCTGACTGGTGAAGATCTTGATACCAGCGTGTATGAGCTTCAACTTTTGGTTTTCGATCTTCAAGATCCGTGCAACCGCCGGCTTGACGAAGTAGATGGTTCTGCACGCCTCGCCGGTGGCGTTTCTCACCAAGGTGGTGTCCCTTGGGAAGTGCTGGTCGATTTCGTAGAAGTCCCAGCACACCTTCAATTGCTCGTTGGAGGGGTCCAAGAAGATGAAAGGCTCTTCGTTGGCGGTTCGGGGGGCCTTGTTTTTGGCCTGTTGGACTATGCTTGTGGTCTTGGCCTTTTTGGCGTCGGGTTCCTGGCTGGCAGAGCTGGCGGACCTCTTGTTGGAGTCGGTGGCGGCGGCTGCATCAGTGGCTGCGTCAGTGGCTGCATCAGTGGAGCTGGCGGCAGATTCTTCCGGCTTCTCGGAAGCTTCCCGCTCCTTTTCCGTGGCCTTTGTCGCCTGCTTGCGCTTTTCAAACACAGTGATGAAAAAACCTCCGGTGTTTTGCAAGTGGGGGTACACACGCACACAGCGGTTCAAGTTAAACACCTTGGCCTCGTCCTCGGTGGGTGGGAAGGCAGTGGCGTGCACCGAGTCGTCGCCCGGGTGACGCTCCACCATATCCCTAGAAAACACCTTCCAGGAGGAGATTCCGTCGCGTCTTTTCAAGCCAGGCAACTCGTTGGACACGTCCACAAGGCTAATGTTGGAGAACTTTCTCAACGCCTCCGCCACCACCGCCTCGTTCTCCACCGGCGACATCGAGCAGGTGGAGTACACAAGACGCCCGCCCTCCTTCAAGAGCTGGAGGCCTCTGGTCAAGATGTTGATTTGCAAAGGGTGCAAGCCCAAAGCATCGCCCACGGTGAAGTCCTTCCACACGTTGATGTTCTTTCTCATGGTGCCGTCTCCCGAGCAAGGCACGTCACACAAGATCCGGTCGAACTTGAGGTACGGCTCGTGGTCGGAAAGCCGGATGCGCGGAAACAACTGCGCGTCGTGGTTGACCACCAAGAAGTTGGGCGAATTGAGCCTCTTCACCTGGTGCACCAACATGTGCGAACGCTTGTAGTCGCTGTCGTTGGCAATAACAAAGCCGGTGGCAGGAGTCTCGGCGTCCTTCATGTGCAACGCCTCCACGAGCTGGGCGGTCTTGGACCCCGGCGCCGCACACATGTCCAACACCGCATGGTGGGGCTGCACGTCCATCAAAAGAGGGGGGATCATGGAAACCGCCTCCTGGCGCGAGATGTTGCCCACGGTGGTTTCAAGCACCAAGAAGCGTTGGGTCTTGGCAAACTCCGCGTTTCTACGAATTACTGATTTGGGCACATCCAACTGCCACCCCAACTGGTCCGGGTAAAACTCGAGGTTTTTGGGTGCAAGCTTGACTCCGTCGTGCTCCGCGTCCATCAACTTGGACACGTGCTTGTTGATGAACTTGTCGTTGATTTCCTTGGCGTGTGCGCGGGACCCCGTCACTCTGAAAGTCAACGGCAAGTCTCTTTGGCAGTGCTCTTTAAACGAGTCCCATTCGTGGGCAGGAATCACGTTGAGCGCCTTGTAGTACGCCTCCCATTTTTCGTTTTCCCTGGCCACAGCGGTCCAGGGGCCCCGGTTGTCTTTCTGCGAAGCTCCGCCTTGTCTCTTACCGAACTTGGCGCCTCTGAATTGTTTTCTCGCCATTTTGTGCTTACCCTTTAAGATGGTGTTGAGCATGCGAGGAAGCTTTTCGAGCATTTTTTTTTTGTTCGCACCGATGCGCATCGCCGCGTTAGTGTTGCGCGTTACGATCGTCTTACGACAAGATTTACGATTTACGATTTACGATTTGCGATTTACGATTTTAGCGGCAATCGTTTTCGGCTCGTCCTGGTGAATTACGTTTTTGACGGCAACAAATTGCGTCACACCATTTGTTTCGTTATTCAGCACTAATTTGGTCGTGGTTCATCGCTGGTGTGCTTACAGTAGATTCTTTACTAGTACGAGATAGCACGCAGTTTGGCGCAAGTTTTCATCCCATTCAATTCTCTACTTGGCACTCTGAAAATATGTTAACAACATGTAATTATCTGTATACGTATCCCACAAAAGTGCAGTACAGATCTCACATACTTAGTTTGCCAATTCGACTGGTGCATGAGGAGATGAGCTACTTCTTACCCGAGTAGAAGTGCTTGGCTAGTCAAACCTTCCAGTCATGAACAAGCCACAACATCAACTAATCCGAGTAGCTCCACTTTCGCCTTCTTCCATGACCACTGCTATCGTTCTTCTCTCTCTGAAGCTGGCCAGATAACTCTGCGTCCTCTTCAATGGTCTCATTATCAGAATCCACGCCCAGTTCATCGTCACCAGGGCTTATTCTCCTCACCTTGGCTTTGACAACTGCCACCATTTTAGTCATGGCTGGGTACAATTTGTTTCTCTTCTTTGTGATAATATCGCGGAGTATTGAAAAGAAAAAAAAGACTCCGCTGGGGGGACATAGCTGGAATGGCCATAATGTCTCTCGCAAACTGATAAAGAACAGGGAATCTCTTCTTATTGCTGCGATAATAGTCGACAACGTTTGAATTTTTGATGGGTTCCACAAGGTATGCGGTGAGCTCATCATCGTCGACCTCAGAAATCGTCATCACTGAGGTAAGAGAAGTTTTCCTCTCCTGCGATCAGTCTGTCTGGTCCGTGGTTGCTTTCTGAGTTGGGTTGCACAACCTCATCGTTTATCAATTTCAATTGTGCGTAATATATATCATAGACCTTGAACAAATCTTCCAATTTCGTTTTGATGCAATCTATCAAAGCAGGCGGAAATAAATACTTTGAGTGGAGGGTTTAAAGTCTATTAGTCACCAGTAGTGCACCGTAGCCAACCGTCTTGTCTGGGCTAGCCACGTCCTCATAAACAGTCCTACTGTGGGCATATGGGCTCAGAGCCAGAAACCCTACGGCAGTAGGTCCAACATCCGTTGTCTCACTTTTATTCTGCACAGACATAATTGTAACTTATGGATCGATTGAATATATAACTCGGAAATAACGGTAAAACCCCTTATGGAAAAAATAAAAGGATAGAAGTTGTGCAAAACTTCCCTTGATAGAAAAGCTGTTGGTAAAGGTTACCCAACACTACAACCTCGGGCTAGATTTTCAGGTGTGTTTTACCTCAACATGGAGGACGGTGGCGATATAGAGCATTTTCATGCCCTCGCAATCCTCATTGTAAATGGGTTACGCGTAAAGCTTGTCGTACGCAGCGGTCAAACCACTGGAGATGGTCGGATGGGAAACACGTAAAGTCTCTGTATCCATATCGTCGAGCTTCTTCAAAAGTGAATGAACGGAGGGAATGGTCACATAAACGGTCGCATATTCAGAACCTTGGAGCCCCTTCGTGCGCCCGATGAAGACATATAAGATAACACGAAGAACCTTTGAGTATTCCCATTCAGAATCGGTGAATTCAGAAACGCCGATTCTTTTTTTATCTGCCGGTGAACACTTCTTGACACCACTGAACACTTCAATGGTTTGTTCTTTAAAGCAAAGAAAAGATTCAATCTTTTCATATTCAGAAAGCCATCTAGTCGAGTTTTCTCTCTTCAACTCTCTCTCCTCGCAACTGGTTGTTGAACTTTTGTATAACTCTATGCTATTCCAAAGGATTGGGTCTAAAATGGATGTGTGCTTTATTTGGGGAACTTAGGTGAAGGATTGGAATGAACGTTTTGCATCCAAATCCATACACCACTGCGGCCCCATCCACCCAACGTGTTCCCACCCCATTAAACCCATTTGGCTACAGGTGAATGCCAATTTATGTAAAGGCACACCATCCAGCCGGAAGTCCCAATTGCGGGATTTTTATCAAATGTGATGCTTTCACTACCTTGATGGTTTGAATTTCATTCTTCGATCAATAAAGGCGAAACCGTTGCGTGAATATTTAATTGTCAGTCAGTCTTCTTTTCGCCACGGCCTTGTCAAAGTAGGCACCGAGCAGATCACTGTTGTGAACAGCTCTGATAGATTTTCGGACTTGTTCAGAGAATTTTGGAGGCAAACTCGAAGTAATTACATCCCCCGGGAAATCGGTCGTCGTCAATATTATCATCGTTTTCATCCGAGTTTGTATTGTGCTCTTGTTTAGGGCTTTAAACCACCACTTAAGATTAAATTGCGCAGCACTAGTTGAAGAAGACCTTCCCAGAGAAATAGTCAACGGTGTTTTTTTGAAAATCGTCACAAGATCTTTAAAAATCTATTACGATTTCCACGGCCTCGAATATCGTAATCGTTTTTCGTATTACGAAAAACGACAAATTACGAGAACGCGCAACAAGTCTATGCATCCCTTTGTTTCAATAATCGTGTAATAAATTCAAATACATGCAAAAAAAAAGCAACAATATTCTAGGATTATCCCGTTACTAAAATCACTGGTAATCCGTAAAGGCAAAAGGCTACCGCACTCTTGTCATCAAACGCCCTTTTTCCCGATACCATGTCACGTGACTCTTTGCAGCCATTACGGTAACCCTCTCGAAGTGCCTGCAAAAACACCCAACTTGCCAAGAAGGAGAATCTTGTTTCTAAATCGGTTCATTCCCTTCTCCCAATTGCCACATGTGAGAGATTTTGCAAGGACTTGAACAAGCTGATTTTCTTTCAACATCAGCACTTCACCTTCATCCATCTTTTCCACCTGGGCGGTGATGTCAAGACGTTTAACAACTACCCCAATTGCATGTTCTGCAAAACCCCCGTCCCTACGGACCCAGGGAAAGTCTTCAATGCGCATGCGGCCGCCCATATTTACCTTGATGGTCATTTTACTCACCTCGAAATAAATTTCTATTCTACATCAGGACGTTAATAGTTCTGCGCAAGCCTGAAAATGTCACTGAAACCACCCCGAAGCGAAATTCGGTAGAACAACGAGCCGCCACTTGGGCTATCCTGGATTTGACAGAGAAGCTGCTCCATCAAAAACTTAGGTTTTTCTTTTTTTTTCATTTGTCCTACAACAAATTCTGTTGAGTAAAATGACAACAAAACTCCTCCTTCTCCCTGGGATCACCGCTCCTGGCACCCTGACCTAGCCTGGGATGGCTACTCCAGGTGACCTGAGCCTCGTCCCCAGACAGTGTTGTTAAAAAGTAGCGCAGCGACGAAGTACAGTAAAACCTCTCTCAGTGGATAGATTAAAAACGCCAAGATTTATCCGGATAGCCACGATATCCAGTTACGGGGAGTTGGGTGGTTTTCTCGATGTAATTAATTCCTGGAATAATAATAAAAATAGTGGATAAAATAGAGGCAGGTGGAGCGTACACAACCGTTTAATTAGAAATTTGAAAATTGAAAAAATTGAATTAAAAGCGCACTAATTCCATAGATTGATAACATTCAGCCAAAGCAGGCACCCCCGCAAAGAAGTAATTAAACACTTTAGAAATACTTTTTAGTCTGTTTCAAAACTGGACCTGTTGCAAAACATGACGCTAATGTGAAAAGAATTATTAGTCTTTCATCCCATATTGAATATCTCTGCAGATAGGCCAACACTCTTGTGACGGCTAAGACCCGAACGCCTTTAAACACGATTTGTTTGCTGTTGATGTATGAATATGTTGATGGTCACCCACCGATAATGGCATATCGGTAAACCAGTACTTGGAATAATGTCTATTGTATTTATTACCAGGGAAACTGCTAACTACAATGGATTCCCAGCATTATTACCCTCAACCAACTTTCTCTTGATCCTATGTCTTGGGATACCCCATAGATATTTAGCTTCCCATAAACTCTGATGAGTCGTGTTTTATTACCAGTACAGAGTCTTCAATTATCAGTCTCTTGCAAATCCAGGTCATTTGTATGGAGAAGGCCCTGTCGGATTTTCTCTTTTGGTCATATCACTATCATATGGCTCTTTTACATATATTTATCCGAAGTCAATCTCGAAACCTGGCTGAGTAATTTTCGCTTGGACCTTTCTGTAAGCCAGGTGTACGACCTCATTGTGAGATGTAGGGAAGGGCATTTCCAGAAAGCACGTGAACATTTACCCCGACAATTCCTCGAGTCAATTTATTGGAGCCCCTACGAAAAAAAGTTATAGGATTTGTTTTGATTCATGTTTTAAAAAGACGTGAAACTAGACGCTAAACCTTGAAAAGCAAGTCTGGTACGTGATATATATTGCCTGGATATCATGTGACCTTGCAATAACTCTCGTGCATGAAAATATAGAATCATACTCCCAAATCTAAAGAAAATTAAAAGTGGGGTCGATCATATCGTAAACCCCCAAACTGTGTGGGGTTGAAGTATCAATTTTTTACAGTTTCTTGGTGAACGTCAATAATTAGAAACACGTTTTTTGCATCCACCTTAGCAAAATCCACTTAGAGTGGTTTTACTGTAATATGAATCCCTTTGCAGCCATTACAGTATAAAGTTAGCGTCGTTCTCGCGTTAACAATTAACAACGCGTTTTTATTCAATTCGAAATTTATCATAGGAATAACCTCTGACATTGGTACGCCTGATAAATGGCATCTTGACAAATCTGATAAATAATTCATCCGCAGCAAAAATAATCATCTATTGCATGGTAAAGGAATTCTTTGCATCCCCTGCCATTTCTGCATTTTGGGAGGTGCTATTTTCCAGGGTAAACTATGGCCGATGTGGCCACGAAGAAAAGAGTTCGGCTGCACCCCAGTTCAATCAAGAAATTGGCGATTCTCAAGTCGTGAGTCATGTATACCGAAGAAGTGGAAACCTTTGGTGATGTTGAGAAAGAATTCCACAACGAAGATGACCTGGATGATGCAATTGACCACACCGGTGAGCCATTCATTAGTTGTGGTGAAGATGGAGAAGAAACTGACGGAGATGACTAAAACAGGTGAAACTAGCTAAGTTGATACTGCTCTATAATCTTAATTATAATATTTTTCTGTTTCGTTAGGAGTTAACTTTCAAGACAGAAATCTGGTTTTTATATATATTTGAAATTTGGATTTATTAGTTATTCAATTAAAAAATTAATAATGTTTATTAATTAACAATTTTTTATTAATCAATATCGCAATATTTTTATAATTTTTATCAATTAACTTTTTTTTATTTATTAATAACGTAAAACCAACACTATAACCCCACCCACCAGCCCACCCAGACGCGAGACGTTTTTTGAACAGGCCTAAAAGCTCAATTTGATGACACGAGTGATAAAATTAATCCCAGGGAATTTGAGTGCACAAGAGGATGCTCTTGTTTTAGCGATTATAAAGAAAAAACAAGAATCCAACCATTTCTGTTCGTGATTTAGCAAGGCTTTTTTCTGGTGGCGCGCTCCACGTTACAGGCACGGATGAACGGACGTAAAGCAAGCTTCAAACAAGCTTCAATCAAGCCTCAATCGTGTCAAAACAAACAGGTGATGACCCCAATCGAAGAGGATTCGTTGAGGAAATGGACACTCTACCTTTTTCCCTCCGCAGCATCCGGCAGCTCGAAAAATGACACATGCAATACTCGTAGCCCGCACAACAATTACCCACTCACAATCGGGGATAATTGGCTCTCAAAATCCTTGAATCGGCCTACTGGTCTTATGAGTGAGATTTCTAGGCCTCGAGATTATATCCGTGCTTACTGTGAGACACAGGAAACCCCCAATGGTTGGTTTAATCGTGTGGAAAACACCATCATGGGATTCGGGGTTGAAGAGCACGATGTTTACCACGTTGGTGAGACTGGTTGCGCCATGGGGCTTTTATCAGCTGATAAGGTGATAACAGGATCCAATAACGGTATTCTCGGTTGAAAGACCCAGCCTTTAATTATTCGGCCAAAACAGAACAAGATGTGATGCAAAAAAAAATGTTGAAAGAGTGAAGCAAAGTTGGTAGACCCAATTGACCCATTTGAGCCCGTAGAATATGTCAAGCTTCCCCAAAGATGTTATAGACGGCGTATGGCGTACCCGGAGAACATAATAGATTATAGCCGCGAGCATCTTTCTTTACTGCCCCGGTTTATATCATAGGTCCTGCCAAAGAGAGTAATGTGCTTGTCCATAGGGAAAATGCGCTCCCATAGCCTTCCACTCGGGAGAAGTATAAGCTGGACGGTGCTTGTCGAAAGTACGATTCCAGGGAGCCGATGGACGAAGAAGTTGTTGATGATACTGCCGCTCTAGGTCCAGAAAAGACCAGTTACATAGACACAGCGTGTTTCCACTGGAATTGACCGAAACCGTGGATGGGTGACTGCAATTGAATGTATTAGTGGCGAATCATGAAAGGCGCTCGTTGGCAAAAGGCCTGCTTCAACAGCACACCGCCTAAATGGCGATTAGAGTCAGTGAAAATGGATGGACTCTTAAGAAATGCCAGTCATTTGACGCCACGCTTCATGGAACTCCGTGAAAATTGAATGAAAGTATAGTGTATGCCTTCGCATGCGTCTCGTCGTCTTTACCCACTCGACCTGGTTGTTTTCTGTCTTGAGGCGGGCGTACGGAAATGTCATAAACGAGAAGATAAGCTTGAGGGTTCACAGTATTGACAAATTTGCCTTCCTTGACGTGTACCCTAAGGCCCGAATGCAGGCTTTCAGGGCAGATAATATTGAAATTAACTACAGAACAGCCGGGTTGTTTCTCCCGAACGTACCCATGTGCTTTCGAAGCTTGCGCTCAACATTTGTATATCCACAACCGAGCGTCAACAGGGTGCTGAAGATGTCACTGAGAAGACGTGCAAAAGGGCCGAAAACACCATCAAAGTATGAAGGATTCAGGATCCGCTTCTAGTGATTGGCTTCCGCAAGTCAATACTGTGGCTAGAAGTGCTTTAAAATTGATTTTCAAAGGATACGACAAAGCCGTGCAACGTTGTTGGAATCCACAGTGGTCCTCTCGAATGAAGCCACGAGGAGACACGTAGCCAACATGTTGCAACGAAAAAAGGGCAAGGCCCAAAAGAGAATTCATTTTAGAAAGTGACCTTTCGGTCGAGCAGGCTGATACAGTAGTATAAGAAAGGGACTAATAGAAGAAACCACTTCCTTAGGATTGCCGGAATCAAGCTTCCATTCAGGGACAGTGATCATTTTTCAAGTTATTGCCATGCAAAGTACAAATTTCATCAAATAGAACCCCCAGTGTTGTGCCTTAGAACTTAGCCATGACTTCAAATAAGCATACATGGACAAATAATATGAAAGTTCTGGGAATTCTGAAAAACCCACCTAAGCCCTTGCTCTGGCATAAAAGCGGTTCTTTATTCCAACAGAATCAACACATGCGACGTTGGTCCGAGGTGACCATCGTTTGGTTGACTCCACTGGAAGAATACATAATCAGCACATTCATAGTCTCCTCAGAAACCATATCACCGAGTAATAACCCAACTTCCGTTCGTTATGAAAAGACTATAAAACAACAATCCAGGCGAGTGGGGAAAACCCTCCCATCGAAGCTATCATACACAAATTAATACCCCAACCATCTAGATATAAAACACCGCTCCAAACGACCAACGGACCACACAAGAGCCCGCAGCCTTGGTGTTGTGGCATGCCTGTACCTTCTTCCATGCAAAGTCCATTCCATATTTTATAATACAATACCCTAGCGGGGTGTTCTTTTTCTTCCCGTTTCTGTCTCTAGTAATATGCTCTGCTGGAAATACCATTGTCCATGGATCCCATGGATCCCATGTTTTCCATGTCGGAATCCGCGTCTGCAAGTTTCGATAACGTGTCAATGCCGCCATTCTTGTCACGCCCCGAGTCGGTTCCATGGTCAGTCTTAGATAACCCATCACCTTGATCATGCATGAAGTCTCCATATTGATATGTGGCTACAGGCCCTTTCTCGTCCATGGCTATTTCCCGATGCAAGTCAATGTCGTGCTTGATTCCCACTGCTTCACCGTGTGGCCCGTCTTCGGGGTCGTAATGCTGGAAGTAGTCTGGAGACTTTATGTCATTTTCCGCCGCAGACTCGCCGTACGCTAGCGTATGTGTGTCGGTATGGCTGTGAGGGTCTGAATCGGCAAGCTCGGGGTTTTCATGCGACCCTAAAGAGTCGTGGGCTTCAACAGAGCCTACCTGATCTTGCTCTTCTTCTTCCGACGATGCCTTCTTCTTCTTGTATGGTTTCTTCGACGACCGCGTTTCTCCTCGTTCTTGTTTTAACGCTTGCTGCTCGCGATACTTTGCCAAATAGATCTTCAAAACTTCGGCGTAATTCTCAAAGCCAAGGTCATGAAGCGAAAACAACACATCCTCTCCGTTGATGGTCTTCCGTTTCTCACGGAGACACTTGTCACTTGCCTCACTGGTAATGAACGAAATAAACTCAGACACACATTCTTGCATACATTCCTTGGCATCCTTGCTGACCTTTGCTGTCATGGGCAATGTGCCCTTCATAAGTCGTGCCACGTTGGCGATCGGGAGCCATCTATCTTGTTCACGGAGCTCCATATCGGGGTTTCCCACCACATTGTGGTTTCCATCGTCTTTGCCTATGGGAAGATAGCTCATTGTTTCTTTATGGGTATCTCCGTATCTCCTTCTTGGGTACCTTCGTTTTATCTGGTTATGAGTCCCACAACTGGTGTATAGAAGCAACAAATAGAAACCTCTGCCGCAACGTTATTATTCTCGTTCAAAATCCGTTCACTTCCACAGTTCAAAATCCGGTTCGGGCATGTGTTTTGAGCCTAGAGCTGCACTGTTATGGTTGCTGACCGAAACCTGAGCCGTGAGTGGCTTTACCAGACTGGGGTAAACTTTCGATGTATTTGGCCTGCGCACGACCGCATTGCGAATACGAGTCATGGGCGAACAATAATATTGTTCTGCGTGTAAACCATTGTCGTTTGCATGCAGGCCGCGCCCCCATAGTAATCCCTCTCGGCAACCAGCGGCTACATCTTGTGTTTTTGCAAACCAACTTTTCCTCCACTAACCAATTCGGTATGTATCACTTTTAGGTATTTATGTTGCTGGTTTTGGTAAAAGATGTTTTTTCATTCAAAAAAGGAAAGATAGTGGGGCAAGTTAAAAAGTATTGACCATCGATAAAACCATAGGTTTTTCCAAGTTCATATACAAAGTTGGGGTAAGCGCTGGAAAACGAGTTTTTTTTCCTTTTTTTTTTCATTTTTGTTATTTCTTTTTTATGGTTTGCCCAATCACATATCTTCCTTAATTGAGCGTGATTTTTTTTTTCCTTTACTAAGTGATTCACTTCTAGGACTCCGATATGGATGGAATTTTCTTCATTTCAACTAGTACTGAAATCGTGACTGCTGACTGCTGACTGCTCAGGCCACAGGAGGCACGGATGTGCCTCTCTGAGGAGGTTCCCCGGATCTTGCACACAGCCGCAGAATGCGACCACGTAATTTCCACACCACGCTTTCTGATGCGTACGCCAGGACCCGGTCATTTTCATAGGGAACCCGGATCAATTTCTTGCTCGTTCACTCGACTTGACTGTTCGCTGAGGTCCAAAAAAAATGTCGTCGATGCCGGTTTCGCAAGTGGCGTACCTCGTGGCTTCACAGGTGGCTACAAAGGCAGTGACATTTATTTCGAACCAGGCACTTCTCCGACGTATCTCACCAGACATCTTTGGCATTGCAGCATACCTTGAGTTTGTCATCAACACAGTTCTCTTCTTCAGCCGTGAGGCCGTGCGTATGGCGAGCCAGAGGGCCAAGGATGAGTCTGTCGTTCTAGGAATGGCGTGGTTGCCGGTAATGCTCTGTGGACCGATATTCGCTGCCATTGCGTACTTGCAAACTTATTCGGATTTGTACCAGACATCCGTGGCCAAATTGCCATATTTCCATGCCACTTTGTCCGTTATAGTTGCACTGATTGTTCTTGAATTGCTCGCCGAACCCTGGTTTGCATTGAACCAGTATAGGCTCAACTTCAAGCTCCGATCCAAGGTGGAAAGCATGGCTGTTTTCTTCAAGTGCATTACGGTATTTCTCGGGGTCGTATGGTTTCTGAAACAAACTGAAGAAAACTCTCATCTCTTCAATGGTCTTGCCGTCCTTGCATTTGCCTGTGGCCAATTGGCTTACGCCATAGTGGTATTTGGCGCATATGCCGTGTCATCGCCCTCGGTTTGGCCGTATTTTTCGTCAAAATCTTCGGGTAAACAGTCTGTCGATCACAACATTCTCTCTGTATGGAAGCTGTTGTTTATGCAAATGATATTCAAGCACCTCCTCACAGAAGGTGACACTATGCTTACCAGCTACTTGTTCACGGTCACTCAACAAGGAGTATACTCTGTCATCTCCAATTACGGCTCCATGGTTGCAAGGCTTCTCTTTCAGCCTGTGGAAGAACTGCTCAGGGTGTCGTTTACCCGAACATTTAGCCAAAAAGACCCCGATTATAAGGGCTCGCAAACTATAATGGGCCGGCTCATGACCTTCTACTTCAATTTATCGTTGCTCATTGTGGTGGGTGGCTATTCCAACGGCTCTTTCTTACTTAACATCATCTTAGGACGTAATGACAAGTGGCAACAATCAAGTGTATTTGAAGACTTCCCCATCTATGTGCTATATATTCCATTCATGGCATTTAATGGTATATTGGAGGCCTTCTTCAGCAGCGCCTCAACACAGGCGCAGATAGGCCGTTTCTCGCTTTTCATGTCGCTTCTGAGTGTGTTGGTGTTTGCACTCATGTACCTTTTCATTGGAAAATTGGGCTGGGGGATCCGAGGTTTGATTTTTGCAAATATCGTGAATATGTGTCTCCGTATTGTGTATTGCCTTGTGTTCTACGCCAATTTCTTCAAAGGACATGTACCCATCCAAACAAAGTATGTGCTCCTGAAGATATGGGTCCCGGTGCTCCTATCTATCAGCTCTATTGCTTTGCACCGGGTTTGTTTCCATGATGGCATGACATCGTCGCCAACAGAGTTTTTGAAAAGTATACTAATTTGTATCGCGTGCTTTAGCGGGATGTTGGTCAACGAAAGGGAACAAATACATGAATTGGTGTCCGGATTAAGGTCAAAGGGGAAGCAAGAGTGATGTCATATTTTGCGTTATGCAACATTTTAATCGCACATGAGGGTGTTCCTTGCCACCAGATCACAAGTTGTATTTGGAACAATCCTCGCTAAGTTCCCATCACAAGACATTCATCAAGCTATAGATAAACTATAGAAAAACAAACAATTTTCTGAATTGATCACAAATCAATCAGGTATATTGGTACAGTGCCAAAACAAACCAGATGTTGCAAAAGGCGTTGACTTCTTTTAAGTGAATAAAAGTGTCTAATTCGAAAAGTATACAAATCGCTTCCTCAGAAAGCAGACAAATACCCCTTGCTTCATGCCCGAAAAACTATGTTACGTTCGGAATTCAATAAAGTGATTTCATAGTACCCTGCTGAACTCGCGTCTGTAGGGTCCATTGTTTGTAAGAACATTGGTATTCCTCTATTAATGGGGTTGAATGTTTTAAAAAACATTTAAACCAAAAAAAAAAAAAAAAATTTTCGGAGTCGCAACGCTTACCTGTTGATCTCTACCAAAGCCAAAGAATGTGCCGTCCGCTTCGCCTCCACCACGGGTAGCCTACTGTGCTGAATTGCTTCCCTCCAGTGATGGTGCTACTCATTGCTGACGAAAGAAATGTTGATTACTCAAACACTCTGAAGTCGACCGCGGGGATCGAACCGGACACTTTCAATGTAATAAACATCTTCAGACAAACAGCGCGCTTCTGCCAAATGCCGTTACAGCGAAAATTTTGATTTTTGTTGACACGGATGGTGCAGAAAAAGTTTAAAACCTGACATGCACATTTCGTAGAAACTACGCCATTTGTATGAAACCTAATCACATATTTATATAATGATGAAGGAAAATATGTGCAATAAACCTTTTTTGAACGGGATTTCGCCCCCCTTTGGGCTTTTATCAACAGTCATGGAACGGTTGCCCGCTGTCTTATATACAGTCCAAAACCAAAACTTCTTGTTTCCATCTCAAGAGTTGCAATGTATATCCCCGAAATGAATCACATATAACTTGGCCATTCACCCTAGAAAAAAAAAAGTAGTTTTAGTCTTCCATGGCTTCTCATATTCAATAGCGAACGGAGAAGTATCAGGAGAATATCAATTACAAGAAGAAAAGACGTCAGAATCATCATAAAGGATGCTGTTTGCTGAGGTATCTAAGTCGATGGGCGATTTGGCTGCTGCAATCACGAAAAAGAACATGGAGCTTGATCGACTCAAGAGTGAATACGAGAAAAAATTACGATTAGTTGAGGCGTACCTTCTGCATCTTCCTATGGCAAAGACTAGCCTGGAAAAAGATGCTGGTGACTTTGTTCATAGCCTAGAAAGTCTACATTCCCCCATCACGTGCCCACGTTGTAGTAGCACGTTATTTGACTTAGACAAGGAATCTGACTTTGTGCTTATACCCAAGAGTCGGCTAAGATCTATGGAAAAAAAAAGCGGGGGATACATTAGGGGTAGACAAACTTGGGTGTCTGGAGAAGGGGAGACTCGGAAGGATATCCCAGGGAAATCCGTTGATTCTGTCAATCCTGTCAACGCCCCAAATTCTTCTAAATCCCCCAGAATCTATCAGCCAAACACACACAGTAGCCACAGCAAGCTGAAACGGACGTGTTCATACTGCAATAAGAGTGGCCATTCCCGTGCAAGATGTTTCACGAGATTGAGTCGAGATCCAGCGTCTGGATAATCGTATAAAAAAAAAAAATCATACATTATCGTAATATACACATGCAAAAAGGTGACACAACATGACAGGCCCTGCTCAGTAGATTTTGTGCCTATTTTCCTCCTTGGACCATAGCCTCTAAATTCTGTTAGTATTATTATTCTCCACAAGGTGCTGGAATTTTGTTTAGGACCATTCGTTGTTCACATACCTCTTCTTGATGCATCTTGTAGCAAAGTGCAATCCACACTGCTGGCACTCAAATGGACATATCTCACAGTAGAACCTCTGACAAACAATGTCTTGACTGCTTTTAAGTGGGGGTATTTTTCCTCGTTGACCGTGGAGATGTTGTCCAACTTCAAATTCAAGAACTGGTCCACGGATTTCAATGTGCCTTTGATTTCGAGATCATTCTTCAATTCCACCACAACCTCTTGGTCGACTAGCGTCTTGAAGAAGCTAAAGAACAACATTGCCTATCAATTTTGTTCGGACTTTTGGTGGTTCTTTGTCTGGTGATCGTAAAGGTAAACCGTTGTGAGATTTGGTGCGGGGACGACCATTCCGCCTGGCAGAGGAAGAAAGGAAAAAGTGCGCAGTAATGGAAAACCACCCCAACAAACCAAGGCGTGGAAAAAAATAGTCATTCAGAGCACCATGGTTCAAAGTAATTTGGAATATTAAAGTAAGCATGTTCCTTCATTCTTTTATGCTCTTTTTTAGTTCGCTCTTTCGTTTTTTTGAATTTTTTTTTTTTTTGAAAGACCTCTATTTGTCATGGCCATAGCGGCTACCCGATTCATGAATCCCATGTAAATAATGCCCCTCGTCATCAGAGCTGAGCATGGTCAACGGAGACAGACGTAGGCTTGATAGAGAATGGTCTCTTATGTGCATCCTGAAAGAAGCTAGCTTATTCTTGAACATGAGAAAACTGGTATCGGAGGTATCCCCATTATCCAAATCAGCCATAGTGTACTTTCGCTCAGCTTGACGAAGCTCACGTTTTGTCTGTTTTCTTTGTTTGAACCCGTGCTTGCACCGAGCAACAGTGGGGTGGAGGTTGCGCAAGAGATTGGGCCTCATTGCCACTGGTCTTTCCATGACCTGAAGCTGCAAAGGTGTAGAAGTACGTAAAGTATCAGGGAAAGCTATAGGAACTGGAAGTGACAGGTAACAATCGAAGTTGTTGATAAGATCGGTCTCAATGAATTCCTCAAGCTCATGCATTTTAGTCTCATAATCTCGCATTGCATTGTGGAGTCGTTCCTGGGAGGACTGGAAAGCACTGTGATTGATGTTCATTGGTTCGCCGTCACTACTAAACAGGAAAGAGCCCGATAGAGAAGGAGATTCGACAAGAAACGGAAACAGGGTGTCTTGGGCAATAATTAGCCCCATATTAGGGTCCACTGGCGACAAACACTGGAATGGGTGACCACGTGTGGGTTCTTGTATCGGAAAGCCGAAAGTAGGGTGTTCTTGTAGCTGGGGATCTCCATAATGTACCGAAAAAGCACCATTGGTTTTTTGCTGACTGTCTAGGAGCTCTGGATCTAATAGCGCAGCCGTATATGAGTTGAGAAAATTCTGGTTTGGAGTAAGCGGCGCGCGAAGTGGCTTGGGGACTGGTTTGGCCTTTTTCTTCTTGGAAGAAGCCGAGCCCCCGATATTGTTTTCCTGGTCAAGCGTGGAGTAGGTGATCAAGTTGGCGACGTTGGTCCCAAGAGAGGTGGGTTCAGGTTTGGGGGCCTTCTTTTCATTTTTGGTCTCTTTTTTCTCCGAGATAGGGTAGTTTGATGGGGACCGACCCCTCACAATTAACGGCGGGGACTGGGTGGATGCTAGCAAAACATTCAGCCCCAGTTCGGTGACACCGAGAAGCTCTACCACAAGAATATAGTGCTTGTTGTTTGTGCTTGCCAGCTTGCGGTTACCACACCCAGCGGACAGAAACTGAATACGTTCGTAGCGGGCTACCAAGGAGATATCACAGTCTTGCGGGTAGGTGGCAAGAATACACGCTGGGGCTTCATCAATGGCACGTTTGTGGTCCTCCTTCAGAAGGTAAAAGAGCCGGTTGCACTTATCGATCTTATCGCCGTTGCGGATATTGGCCACCAGCTTCATGGTATTGTGGGCGGGTAGCTCTCCTGGAACCGTGTAGTACAATGGCGGGGCGCTTTGTGGGCCGCGGTCCCGTTTGGCGGTGTGCTGGACCAAGGTAACCGCGGTAGAATTATCCTCCAAACAGACCGACGTGAGCAGGATCTTGAATGCGGTCAATGGCCTGTGATTTCCGCTGGCATCCACGTACTCAAAGCTTTCTGTGGCCGTCACGTTGAGAGGAAGCCCGACGAACAGAAACGCCGCCACCAACGTAAAGTAGTTGCGTTTGTACCCTATCCATTCACCTTCAATCATGTCGAAGCCGCGGTCAAGCCGTGCACTTATCCGCGGAACTACAGGCAGCTTACTAGAGTTTAGTAAAAGAAATCCCGTGGTGGTGGCCAGAAACGGCGGACCTATACGGAACTGGTTGCTGGACCGAGGCGCTAGCCGGCGCTCTCGGTACCGAGTGTCTTCTTTTAGGGGTAAATGAGAACCGCGGGGATCAGAGTCCACGGCAGGGGTTTCTCCTGTGGTTTCCGTACTCTCACCTGTGGATGCTTTTTGTGCAAGCATGGTTTTGTGCAATAAGAAGAAAGAAAAAAGAGGAATAGAGAAATGGAGAAGAATCTTCCCTGGTGGTTTGCGAGTTGCAGCCATTTGCAGCCGCACAAACATGACGTGCGGGGCACGTGACTCTGCCAGTGGGGTGGCGAAGTGGGTGGGTGATTGTGCTGGTTTTACCAGTTTTGGGTGTGTGTTATTTTGTGCAAGCAAGATATAAATATTTTATTTTCGGTAATGGGCAGGAAAACAGCCGTGTTTTGTGAAATATGTACTTTTGAGGTGATGGTGGAGTATTTTCAATAGCCGTGAGATTCGACTCTTGTGATGAATGCCTCGCACTATTTTCTGCCATACCTTGGGTATAATAAAGGCCAATGATTTATTTACTGGAAAGTTTTAGAAATTACTTTGGAAGCCATCTTATTGCCTTATATTATCTAGAGGTTAGTAAAGCAGAGGTGGTGTGTATGTGTATACAGGGGATTCCACCAGGGTGGCCTAGCCTTAGCAAATACGAGGTTTTCGAGAAATCACCTTTAGGAAATTGGTCAGATTTTTTTTTAACTTAGAGTTATCACTATTCTTTTGTTGATGCAGTCGCTTAAATATATGGCATCAGAATAAGCTAAAAACTTGGATTAAAGGGGATGTCCCGATAACCACTGGCAATGTGTTGACTCGATACATTCTTTTGGCCAGCTTAAGAAATACACCATGTATAGAGTCAAATTCTTCGAGTTCTTTGATGGATTCGTATGACTTTTTATTTCACTCCGGTTTTTCCCGCCAACCCCCGCCTCCAGGACGCTTCAGATAAATCTGCGATGTAGTTTTTGGAGGAATTGCGAAGAATAAAATAAAGCATTCACGCTTCTCCAAGTTTAAAAGTGTGGAATGTGTTATAATTCTCTTGAGGTTTGAAGATTTATCCGGTTGATATCTGGTTCTCAGCAATTGTGGATGTTAAACATTCGATAGTTCAGTTCCAGTCTTTTCTTTGGATGCTACACTATTCAAGGGTTAGATTTCTATGCACCTGTGTGAAAATATTTGGGGCCATAAAAGTTTGTATCATCAGTGTTGTTTCCTCCACAAGACTCAACCCATTTTGTTGTTACCTGTGTCGGTTCTCAGGCCACCCAAGGAACTATAATCAGTCATGTAACATGAAGAAAATCGTAGCATAGCTTATATACATAGCAACAAATCAATCAATACAGAAACCCTTCAAAAATCCTTATTGAGAACCGATTCAGGCATAAACTCTCGAAATCATATGTTTTATTAACATGTTGTTATATACAGGATGGTGTATTATCACTCTCCTGACTATTATTACAGACATAGACAACACTGGTAATCTTCAATAAGCCAAAAAAATCCTGCCCCAAATCTTTTATATTTCCCCTTCCGCTTTCTTGGCCTTCATTTTATAACCTCCCCGTTATGCTACCCATGGGGAAGGGCGGGGAATTCAACACACCCCGTTTGGGCCGCGCACGACCCATCGCACATCGCGGCCCTTGTTACTTCCCGAGCTTTTCCCCTGTGTGAAAAAAATCCCAAACACCCCTTCAACAACACAAACACCTTCAGCATCATGGGAAAGAAGGCTATTGACTCCAGAGTCCCGGCGCTTATCCGGAATGGCGTCCAGGAAAAACAGCGGAGCTTTTTCATCATTGTGGGTGACAAGGCCAGAAACCAGCTTCCTAACTTGCACTATCTTATGATGAGTGCAGACCTCAAGATGAACAAGTCCGTGTTATGGGCGTACAAGAAACAGTTGTTGGGTTTCACGTCTCACAGAAAGAAGAGAGAGACCAAGATCAAGAAGGACATCAAGCGCGGAATCCGTGACGTGAATGATCAGGATCCTTTTGAGGCATTCATCTCCAACCAGAATATTAGATATGTCTACTACAAGGAGACGGAAAAAATCTTGGGTAACACATACGGAATGTGTATTTTGCAGGACTTCGAGGCCATCACGCCCAACTTGTTGGCCCGGACGGTCGAAACCGTGGAAGGAGGCGGAATTGTCGTGATGCTCTTGAAGAACATGACGTCGTTGAAGCAGCTTTATACCATGACCATGGACATCCATTCCAGGTACAGAACCGAGGCCCACGATGACGTGGTGGCACGTTTCAACGAGCGCTTCTTGCTCTCTTTGGGCTCGTGCGAAACCTGTTTGGTTGTTGACGACGAGTTGAATGTTTTGCCCATTTCTGGAGGCAAGCACGTCAAGCCCCTTCCTCCAGCAGACGAGGACGAACTCACCCCAAAGCAAAAGGAGCTTGCCACGCTTAAAGAATCCTTGGCCGAGGTGCAGCCCGCGGGATCCCTCGTGTCGCTTTCACGTACCGTGAACCAGGCCCAGGCCATCTTGACCTTCGTTGATGTGATCTCGGAAAAGTCCTTGAACAGCACTGTAACTTTAACCGCTGGCAGAGGTCGAGGCAAGTCTGCGGCCCTTGGTATTGCCATCGCCGGAGCCGTTTCTCACGGATACTCCAACATTTTCGTGACGTCGCCTTCGCCAGAGAACTTGAAGACGTTGTTCGAATTCATCTTTAAGGGATTCGATGCCTTGGGCTACACGGAACACATGGACTACGACATCATCCAGCTGACCAACCCGCTGTTCAACAAGGCCATTGTGCGTGTGGACATCAAGAGAGCCCACAGGCAGACCATCCAGTACATTTCTCCAAACGACCACCACGTGTTGGGCCAGGCAGAATTGGTCATTATTGATGAGGCCGCCGCCATCCCTCTTCCCGTGGTCAAGCGTCTCTTGGGCCCATACTTGGTGTTCATGGCTTCCACTATCAACGGTTACGAAGGTACTGGACGTTCCTTGTCGTTGAAGTTGATCCAGCAGTTGAGGGACCAGTCCAACTCGAGAAACAGTGACACCGAGGTGGTTTCGCGTGACAACAAGAGTGTCGAGGCCCACTCCATGGCACGTTCTCTCCGTGAGGTGGTGTTGGACGAGCCAATCCGTTACGCGCCAGGCGATCCTGTTGAAAAGTGGCTCAACAAGCTTTTGTGCTTGGACGCCACCCTTACCAAAAACGCCCGTTTTGCCACCAAGGGTACGCCACACCCCTCCGAGTGCAATCTTTTCTACGTCAACAGAGACACGCTTTTCTCCTACCACCCAGTGTCGGAGACGTTCCTCCAGAAGATGATGGCTCTTTACGTGGCATCGCACTACAAAAACTCGCCCAACGACTTGCAATTGATGAGTGATGCGCCAGCCCACCAGTTGTATGTTCTTTTGCCGCCCATCGACCCCAAGGACAACCGGATCCCCGACCCGCTTTGTGTGGTGCAATTGGCGTTGGAAGGTGAGATCTCCAAGGAGAGTGTGCGTAGATCTTTGTCGCGTGGACAGCGTGCTGGCGGAGACTTGATTCCATGGTTGGTTTCTCAGCAGTTTCAAGACGACGAGTTTGCTTCTTTGAGTGGTGCCAGAGTGGTGAGAATTGCCACCAACCCAGACTACGCTGGAATGGGATACGGAACCAGGGCTCTTGATTTGTTGAAGGACTATTTCGAAGGCAAATTCACCGACATCTCCGAGTCAAACACCTTGGGCGACCACACGCTCCAAAGAGTCACTGACGCCGAGTTGGCGAAGGCGTCGCTTAAGGACGAGATTCGTCTCAGAGACGCCAAGTCGTTGCCTCCTTTGTTGTTGAAATTGCTGGAGAAAGCTCCTTACGCATTGAGCTACTTGGGTGTTTCCTACGGTATGACTCCTCTGTTGCACAAGTTCTGGAAACGTGCCGGGTTTGTGCCGGTATACTTGCGTCAAACCGCCAATGAATTGACCGGTGAACACACCAGTGTGATGCTCCATGTGTTGAACAACCAGAATGACGCGTGGCT
This sequence comes from Metschnikowia sp. JCM 33374, assembly GCA_005406065.1. Lineage (NCBI taxonomy): Eukaryota > Fungi > Ascomycota > Pichiomycetes > Serinales > Metschnikowiaceae > Metschnikowia > Metschnikowia sp. JCM 33374. The sequence continues at coordinate 130,608 of BIMT01000013.1, read as the reverse complement.
CCATGAGTTTGCCAAGGATTTCCACAAGAGATTCTTAAACTTGATGTCTTACGAGTTCAAGAAGTTCCCCGCAGTGCAAGCACTCAACGTGATCGAGTCCACTGGGGAAATCAGCTCTGTTTCTTTGAACAGAAGCGCGTTGGATGACCAATTGTCGCCGTTCGACTTGAAGAGATTGGAATCTTACGCAAACAACTTGTTGGATTACCACGTGATCTTGGACATGATGCCGTTCATTGCCAAGGCTTACTTCTCGCGCAAGGCCAGCGAGGTTTCGTTATCTTCGGTACAGGGAGCCATTCTTTTGGCGGTTGGGTTGCAGCACAAATCCATTGACGATGTCAGCAAGGAGTTGAGTCTCCCACCATCGCAAGCTATGGCGATGTTTTCCAAGATTGTGCGGAAGTTTTCCACGTATTTCCGTTCTGTCTTGAGCAAGGACATCGAAGAAGCCATGCCAGCTCTCGAGGATGATGACATCAATGACATGAATGGCGATGAGACATACGCCGGTAAGTATGATGCTGAGGCGGTGGAGAAGGCAATGACCCAGGACTTGGACGATGCCGGAGACGAGGTGGTGTCTGAGTTGAGAATGAAGCAAAAAGAGTTGATCAATGCGCTCAATTTGGACAAGTACGCCATCAACGATAACGTGCAAGAGTGGGATGACAATGCGGCCGAGAAGGCGGTGAATAAGCTGGGTGTGGTTAGTATGAAGAGCAAGAACAAGAGAAAGAGTGAGAATGCCGAGCAAATCTACGAGACTGAGATGAAGACCTCGACTAAAAAGAGCAAGAAGGGAAAGAAGGGTAAGTAGTTTTTCTGGCGAAGCACACGGCCCATTGTAAAATAAATAGAATTTCACCAGACACAATAAAAGGAAAGAATAAGACTTTGAGCATAGTGGTAGTTTTATCGGTTGTGAGGAGCACTAAATGGGGTGGAGATGTGTATTAAGGCTTCTATTAAGGCAATATAATAACTTAGTTTCAATGCGTCTCTGGATATCTAAAAGAGCTTTCTTTGTATATCCAAAAGAACTATCTGATCGTTACTTATCATCTCTTTTTGGTCATTTGTCCTTTCTCCCTTATCTCCAGCACACCCTCTCATTAAAGTAACCCTCCAATTCTTTGAAAGTTTCATGTTCTAATTTCATCATTTATTTCCCGTGCCATTTGCTATGGTTTCCAAGGCCGAATACACCAATTCCGGCAATTCATGAGAGCCATCGTTTTTTATATCGCTAATGCCTAGATCTATGGCAGACTTTGATAACGGCGCTTCCACGTCGTCCCCTTCGAACAAGTGCTTATGTGAGGCCACATAAGCGGGCCACACGATATTGTCGAAGTATCCCGGTGGATCCTGCCAAAATCCCTCAATGGTGTTATACCCCTGGCGCAGAGCCCGGCGTTTTTTAAGCGTTTCGTATGGTGCACGGAAAAGGAGCTTTACGTCTAACAATGCAGCGACGGAAGCATCGTGATATAGCATGAATCCATCCACAAGCACCACATGACACTCGTTCAACCACGGAAAGTCGTGTGTGATGCGTGACTGAATTTCGTTCCTTTGTTGCTCAGACAATGAGAGTTCCAGCTCAATCTCAAGCGAATTTATAGGCAAGATTTTACCATCGGAAGCACGCACCGACTCGAGGTATTTTTTGAATTTCTCCCAGTTTAGTGCCTCTGCACAGTCCCAGTTCTGAACGCCGTGTTGCTCGTCCACGGGGATTTGACCATCGGGGAAGTAGAAGTCATCCAAATGGATCTCGGTGCAATGCGGCAATACGTTGACGAGGCTCTTGACAACAGTGGATTTTCCCGACGAAGACGGCCCGCTGACTCCGACAAGGACCAATTTCATCGTGCAAGTTTGCTCAAATTCAAGTGGCGCGCGCGTGTTTCGACGGGGAATGTGAATAAAGCCGACCTGGGGGTCCTTTGTGCGAGGGGAATTTTGTGCGATTCCTGGTACCTGGAATCGAAGATGGTGATGGAGCTCCATGAGTAATGGAATGCATTACATTACATCACATCACGCGCGCGCGGTGTGCAGGTCACATGGAGAGTAGACGGAAAATATTTTAGAGTCGGGCTTCAAGAAAAATCCCGTTACCCGTAGGGTTGAACACCCACGCATAATTGCTCAGCGGAGGGCGATCTCATTGTGGAGCGGGAAACTGCACACACGGCGGGCCGGCGGGCCGGCCTTCACTACAGCGGCTCTTCCCCGAGCCGACACCTCTAGAATCGAGTATTGTTTACTGTTAACGGCGTAGAAGGGCTATTTTTGCGCCTATTATACCCTAGGCTCGGTGTTCACGCTATTGTCTATTGTGACATTGTGTCATGTGCATTGCAATAAGAGCATCACCAGACCACTAACGGCTACAAAGGAATCGTTCAATCATGATTCACTTAACCCCTCAGTACCTGTTTGGTCTTGGAAAAACAAAGGAAGAAGATAACGAACAGAACGGATAGGACAGGATAGGATAGGACAGGATAGAGCAGTACAGGATATCCTTCCTAATAGCTCCAAAAATCTCCAAGCGTAAACCATCAGTATATAACCTTTATATATTGACACTTACAAACCCTTCATGATGTGGCAAATCTTTTGACGAGTACCAACGCCCCTAATAAAGCAGTTTTATGCGTTATGGTGTGATATGACACGGTAGCCTGAATGGATATTGTATTTGCGCGCGAGGAAGGTGTCACCCAAGAAAACACCCAAAATCACGCCATATAGGCTATTGTTCGTCTGCAAAGCCCGAGAAAAAAGAACAGTTACCCCAAAAGCTGCGAACCCGGCATTATTGTTCCGCGATGGGCTGTTTTTTTTATTTCTTTTTTTTTGTTCTTTTTTGTTTTGTTCTGTGTTCTCTTTTCTTTCCAGAAATGTGTTCCCCGCACCACACGTGAAACACTTGTCTCAAAACGGCAGCCTAAGGCGCATGAAACTGGCTTGTGAGCTTGAAGTGACTAGGTCATTGTGTTGTGTTTCGATTGCCCTTCGTAGGTGATGATCTGTTTACACCCGAATCCACTAATCGGCAAGGTGCAAGCCCGTTCCATGTGCATATAACCCACCGGGAACCAGGAAGGGCAACATTTGCATGCGGCTGCAGCAGAGAATCGCATGATGAGATGTGAGCTGCGCGCATAGTGCCATTTTGGGAAAAGAAATTGTGCACGACTTACTCCAACCAGTAATTTTTGCACCCATTTCTTGCATCGTGGCCAAACGGCCCTTTCCACACCACGCCATTGTTCGTCGCACGCGTTTGAGCACCGGCGCTTTTTTTTTTTGCTTAGTCAACCTTCCATTGTTTCCCATTTGGGCGGTTTGTCTATGATCTCAGATAATTTCCCGAGGTTTGTTCCGGCCAAGACCCCGCAAATTGCCTCGATTGCATTCGTTCCTTTGATCTCGGATAAAGCATCTCTGCACCTTTTTGATTCTTCCCCCCGAGACTTGCATTCCGTCAAAAACTCCCCCTTTCCAAGCTTCATGGGCCTTAGTAATAACACCACTCGCATTAAAACGGTCTTTTTTTAGATGTCTTTTCCGTGGTCTAAGTTTTCTTCCCGCCCATTCATAAGCTTTATAACTCCCCAATCATTTTCCAATCGCTGTAAACGTTGCCAAATTTTCCTTTTCATGTCATCTTGCCTTTCCAAAGACTCAAACACACAAATAGTATAACCCGAAACATCATACCAATAGGGTAGATCCACAAACATCTCGCTTCAATCAGTATTCACCTCAAACCAATCACTTATCGGGGTAATATCGAAACAAAACCATCGCTCAACACACCCAATTTTAATTTCAATTGTGCTATCTCTCTGATCTTCATAATGAACGCAAAAGTCGAGGCATCACCATCTCGCAACAACGAGCCACATGCATCTAATGAGCATGTTTCAAAGGATGAGGCCAGCGGCCCGGAAGTGTCAACCATATCGTTCTTGCCGCGCCTCAAAGACTTCAACATTGAGAAGTCAAAATACAAACACTATGGCCACCTGATGACGTCACAGCAGTTGGAGAAGATCGTTCATGCAGAATCCTCCGAGAGGGACGAGAGTAGGAAAAACCTGCCCTTGAACCCCATATTTCTGGAGTCGTCAATCATGTTGACCTCGCCACTTACATCGCCATCGGAAGATAAGTCCGATACGTTGAGCATTCCCACAAATAAGCCCTACAGCGAGGCAATAATGTCGCAAATGCTTCTGCTCCGTATTGAGCAGGAGAAAACGAGACAGATTGAGGTAAATATCGAGTTTGGCCAAATAGTAAAGCAGCTCATTAAAGACTCTGAGTCTCACGGCATAGGAAACCACTTGATCCGTCGCTTATTTCCTGACGTCGAAAATGACGATTACAAAACTTTGAACGGTGAAAAGACTGAAGAGCTGAAGAGTGCATCTAAGTGTGGGACTGTTGACGTGAACTCAAGTCCACAAGGTGACTCGAGTATCGCATCAGAAAGCCTGGCCAAAGTATCTCCAAAAACTGTTCCGTTACGCACCACCTCGCCCAGAAAACTGCCTGAATTGAGCCCCAAAAACTCTGACTTGCAGACCCCCATTAGGAGCGGTTGCAACGAAAAAAGCATTCGGCTTCCGCTGCTTAGTCTTGGAAAGGGGACTTATCATGCCAGAGGGGCCAGCGATTCCGCCATCAGATCGGTAATAACGGCTGAAGGCGCTAATCGAGGGCTCCCATCACCTACAGCCATACTGTTGATCACTAGATCGCAGACTTCGCCAACCTCGAATCTTCCTCCACAGCCAGTGTACCAACCGAACTACCAATTTCCTGCGGAGGATTGTCCCCAGTCACGTAAACAGATGATGATTCCGCAGACTCAAATCCTGCCGGTTGGTGTCTCGCAACTTGGACTGCCTCGTTTTAACCACAAATTTCTGTTTCAAGTCCCACCTCATTACATGGGCACCAACGGGGCACTCGTGCAGAGTGCTGAAACTCAACATGTGCCCGGTAATGTCCAACAATACGATCCAAATCAGCAGCTAGTTCATCAGCTAGTACCTCATCAACAGAATCCACAACTAGTCCATCAACAGAATCAGCAACTAGTCCAGCAAAATCAGCAACTAGTTCAACAAAATCAGCAACTAGCTCATCAACAGCAAAATCAGCAACTAGTTCATCAACAACATCATCAGCATCAGCATCAACATCAACAACCACATCATCAACAACCACATCATCATCATCACCCGCAACACTCACAACACTCACAACACCCACAACACTCACAACACCCACAACACCCACAACAACACTCACAGCGCCATCCCCAGCCGTTATATTACCGCAACTTGCCGCCACAGGCCGTTGGACCAGATCCTCGTAATATGCCCCTGCCATACTATCCTCCTCCTACGCCTAATTCCGCAATGGGAGCACCGACGGGGGCCTGGCCAGCTCTGCCTGTTGTGCAGGAGAAAAGAAGGGAATCCGAAAACGAAACACTGCCGCCACATAAGAAATCCCGTGGCGCCAAAAATGGTATTAGTTTCATGATTAGTACACCCGATAACCCACCTGCTCGCAAGTACAATAAACAGTCCGCGTGAAGTGTTATGTTTTGGTGGGGTACTCAAGGGGTTTCTTGGGTGTTGACTCTATAGGCGACTTTTTTTCTTTTTGCACGCTTTCCAGGTAGCTTTTGCGGTGTCACTGTATAAATTTATTCGAACCTTTAAAAATCTGAGAGAACAGGGTTTCATACATGTAGTTCAAATTTGAGTAAGGCGGCATACAATGTCGTAAGCCAACTAGTTCGATCCACGTAGTAAATTCCAAGTATATTGACGGGTGATTTCCATTATCGCGAACATCTCTGTAAGGATATGTCCATGATCGGTGAAGAAACGAATTTTCAGAGACTTAGGCAGATTAGTTTCAACATTGAGTAAAGCTGTGGATTTCAGTAGCCTCCGAAAAAAAAAAGTAGTATGGGCGAGCAGCTGCAAAATCAACACATAAGAATAGAGAAAAGAGGGAAAACACCAATCGAAGGCCACGAAAACATGCGAAACCATTTGTTCATAACTTTTGGGGTGTTTGGAGGTGTTTTGGTCGTTTTTGGTCGTTTTTGGGTCAAAATGAACCGAAAACTCCTACAAAATCCCAAAAAAAAAAACAGCCAAATCTTGCCCGTATAAACATCACCGCTCTAGTTCGCAAGCTGTGCCTGTTCCTCCTCCTCGTCAATAAATGCAGGCAACTTATCAGGAACCAGGTCCGTGGCCAAGTAGCTTGGGGTGCCCAAGCCAGACGCATCCAATTCGGCCTCAAACTGCATCTCATCTCCCAACGCATCGAGCTCGGCGTCTAGTTCCAGCTCGGAGATATCGTCGGGCGCATCGTAGCTCATCAGTAAGGATTCTTGGAGCTCGTTCAGTTTATCAATCAAGTCCAACATTTCGTCCTGCAACTGCTCGATCTTGTCGATATCGATTTTGCCGTAAGAAGCCTTGAGCGCCTTGTTGGCGGATTTCATGGCGTCCATGGTGATGACGGTGTTCTTCAAGTTATCGGTGGTCATAGACGCCTGGGTCATATTCCACAGCTGGCTCTCCAATTGGTCCTTTTGCGCCTCGATTTGCTTGCGCTGACGCAACACCTTAAGCGCCTTCTGTTTGAGGGCACTTTTGCCTGGGCCCTCCCGCATGCGTCCGAGTTTTTGTTGGTATGTGGACAATTCTGCGTTGAGTTTAGCGAGCTTTACATCAAGCAGGCCCACGCGGTCGTCAATGGAGGAGATGGCATCGTTAAGCGAGGGTTTTGGTGCGGTGGACTTGGAGCCGAAGAGTCTGTTCATTATGAGGGAAATTTCTGAGGTTTTTTCACGGTTTTGTGGAGAGATAGAACGTTGGGTTAATGTCGAGGATATGGATAAGATAGGTGGTGTTGAGGGTGTGGGGGAGGGCGACACCCGTACACCGGGGGATTTAGGAGATTTGGGCGGTTTGGACGATTTGACAAGTTTTGGGGCTCCTTAAAAGCGCAGAATCGGGGTCTTTTTTTCTTGGGGGTTTCTGGTGCTGGAAGCGTGGGGAAATTTGTGTGCTGTCAGGTTGTTACTGGATGTGGCCATGGTGGAAGATTTTGCAGCCGCCGCCAATGCGAATTGAAGTCAAAGCGAATTGTTTGAACAGCTTGCAAAGTAGAGAAACTGGGGTGTTTCAAATGCACGGGTTTTCTGTTTCACAAGAGTATGTGCTTTTGTGGCTTTTGTGGCTTTTGTGGCTTTTGTGGCTTTTGTGGCTTTTTTGGCTTTTTTGGCTTTTGTGGCTTTTGTGGCTTTTTTGGCTTTTGTGGCTTTTGTGTCTTCTGATGGTTGCTATTCTTAGACTGAGAATTATGTTCACTTGTTCAAGGATCTTGGTGGCTCATTTATATATGTCAAACACTTTTCGCAGCACACTGCTCTCTTAAATAAAATCAAGAGAAAAATTAATCAAATATAGATTCCAAGAATAAGTCTAACCGATCTATAAAAGCACGCCACTCGTCCTAATTTGCCATCTTTCCTCCAAATTCCTTTATGGATACCCAGCTTTTGTAGCATCATAACCTTTTAGCCTGGTCACTCCACCACCCTAATCGGGCAGCGCCGCTTCCCAAAACACCCCAAAAAGTTCACGAGATAAGCGCGTTTGCTGGGGGTTTCTTGGGCTACAACTGTTTAGGTTACCATTTTTGGACAATTCAAGGGTTTGCGAAGGGAAATTTCTTGGGCCCCCCGGAGAATTTCTCCTGTTAATATGCGGCTAAATTTTGTGTTTGTGATAATCACCCAGATACACCGATACGTAAAGCATCTTCAAATTTTTCATCTTTTCGCCCCTTTCATAGAAGGCTTCCGCGACCTTCTGGAAAAGGAAATTCCGCCACCCGCTTTCGGTATAAGCGCACTGGCGCCAACATACATAACCATGTGCCTATAATGGTGATTATCAAGAGACGAGGAATTAGCCGAGGCCCTTATTAGCCATGCCAAGTGAAGCGATTTATTGATCTGACAGCAAAGAATTCCTATACAACTTATCTAATCTTCTTATCATCTCTCCTTATCGTCTAATCATGTAATCTCCTAATTATGTGATCTTCTAATCTTGTAAACTTATCCAGGAGTGCAAACACACCTGAGCTGGTAATGATTAGGATTCCCCACTTTTACAAGCGTCCTTTTCATCACCCCATTCCTCCCTCCGAATGCTGTTTGGGGAGGTGCAGAGGATAGGGCGTTTTTGCTCCAAACCATCACCTGCTGATACATCAAAGTTTGGAAGAAATTTCCTCCAATCACCTGCAGAAGAGGTAACGATAAACCCACAAACAGCACCAGGCGATAATTATTTTGCACCACCATGCTTTGGTGAATAATGGAGCCATTGTATTTATAGTTGTTAGGTGTTCGAAGCCCAGACTACCCCACACGATCATTACAGCGATATCTCTTTTTATAGCAGACATCTTCTACAAAGGCATTGGGTTAGTGCCGCGGTGGCTATTTATGAGTCAATTTAATTCGGAACTAACACCAGGGAATCCTTAAAGGTCTGTGATATTTTAAAAAATCATCAAATTGTGGAGGATGTCGGTGATATGGCTGTGCATATACATTCAGTGTTCCTGCACGCGTGTGCCACCTCCCACGCCTATACAGGATTTACAAAAAATTCGTGTTCTTCTCACCCTAGATTGTCCCGGGGAAAAATCAAATATCTTCGGGGGAAAAAATCTCGTAACTCCAAAGTGAAATCGCCTCGTCAAAAAAGATAAATCTCTGCAGGAATAAGCAAACCCTATTGTTTCGATAAAATGTGCCTTCTCCCAAAATGATTTGTCCCTAAAATAAATTATTTGTCGACCTCGAAAATTCAATTTCGTCGCAGAAAAATGGATTCTCCAAAAAATGATTTGTCTGTCTGGTAAATATTCAATTGATCCATGACGTAGAATAAAATGCTCTCTGAGAATATACAGCCACCTCTTAACAACTAAGCACCCCAACTTAGGTGGGCATTCTGAAGTGATTGATTGAAACAAAACATAAATATATCGGCTAGAAAAAACCCGACGGTAAGCCCAAGCCTCACTTGGGGATTTTACCTACCAAGTCTTGGATCACGGCCTCGGCCATAGAAAACTGCTCCTTAAACATGTAGCGCACGCCAATGCTTACATTTGACAAGGCTTCGAAATCATCACCCCATGAGTTCAAAATCCGACCAAAGCGAGTCACCCTATTAGCATAATCCTCCACCAGTGGGTCGGCAACCCCAAAAGAATCAAAAAACTCAAATAACCGTACATTGAGTTCAATCACCGAATTGACCAAGACAAAATCTGCCCCTCCAAAAAAGTCATAGTGTTTCAAGAGCTCTATGGAATCAACCATGGATGCGAACATGTTTTCAGCAAACTCAAGCCGGGAGGAAATGGAGGGTTCAACAATACTTTGCCACAAAACCGTTTGGCTAATACCTGAAAGTTGTGCTTCTAGCTTTTCCGCAGCCAGCTCGAAATTCTCAACCGAGAATCCGGTTTCATGTAAGAAGGATTTCAAGCTTCGAATGAATCTCTCCAACAGCAATGTGATTTTGCGATGTTTGACTTGGATCATGGGGTCATCAACGATTAAGCTTTCGTTGGTAGCCAAAGAGGCTATTTCTCCGGTGTTTTGGCTGGTTTCCTTGGGCTGGTAGTTCCCAGTAATCATTTCAGACAGACTGTTTTGGGCCTCTTCAGGAATCCTCGCACGTGCTGGAGAATGTGCTCCAACCAAAGAAAAGATTACTGTAGTGAGTAAGAAGAGCGAGACTTTCATATTTGAGAATAAAGATTATGGGTTATGAAGAGTAGAAAATGGTCCAGAAAAGACTGATTGGATGACTCCTGGCTCGCTTTATATAAAGCCAATGGAACGTGAAATAAGAGGCTGGCCATAAACATCATAGCCTCTTTCGTGCCAACATACATACCCAAGATAATGCAATGCCTCGATTTCTTGATTGGTGTGGGCCATTATTCCAGGCTGTGCAATTTCCAGATATTGCCAGTTTTGAAATAATCAAGGGAAGATCCAGACAGAATGCCAGTACTGAAAAGAGAGGGAATCTCATTGAGCAGATGTTTTTCCAGATTGAGCTTTTAAAATTGTCGATTTTTCCGAATTGGCGATATTGGTAAAGAGATTTTCCAATGAGATTTAATGGCACAGCTGCTCCTTCAGAAGTGCCTAAGAACCTCTTTAACATTTATGGACAAGAAAGCTCTCAGAGACATTTTACCTGAGGTTAAGCCATGAGTTATTTTCCTCATCACCAGGAAATTTATCTTTGGTAAACAACACACTTCTCTGGCGCTTAAAATGACCAAAAAGCAGGCTCGTCTGAATAGATAGATGGGTTTTCGTAAACAGTCGTTATTATGATATCACAAGTGTTCAAGGAACGCGACATTCACATCTTTTCCATCGTTCCCATGCTAGTAAAACGATATTCAACAAGTCCTAACCAAACCTTGTTATCTTGTGTTTGTTTCCTAGGTATGCCCTTAAAGTGGGAAAGATGTGTACTAGGCTGTGCATTGGAAGGATGCGTACTAGGCTATGTATTGGAAATATATGTACTAAGTAGGTTGGGTAGATAAAACGGGAAAAATTTCTTTGATTATTACAGCGAAGATATCCTAAAACCACAGGCAACAGCAAGATATGTCGTTCCAGAAAAACTCCAGTTTCGTATGATTTCCCCCAACGCTAGTTATTAATGGGATTAAGAAGGAGGGCCCAATTCAGTGTGACGAGGATATCGTGGGTACACTCGGGCTCTTTTGAAAAGTGTTTTGGCCGATACTTGTCTCAGAGGCCTACTTTTCCTCTCACCGGGGAGTTGTGTAAGGGGGTGGCATCAGAGAAAACTACCAGGGAAAGATTAGGACAGAATAGTTCCATTCCAAGTGTACAGGTGCTTGATTTATAGGTATGAGCCTAGAATTGGCCATTCAACGAATGGAGTTTTCACTTTTTCTCGTGGCGGTTGCCCAAAACTTCCCAGTTCCTCCCAATTCCTCAATGTGGGTATCCCTTTTTCTCCTAAATGTTGGTTTGGTACGTACAACACAAACTTTAAAATGACTTAAGTGAGTACACATTGCTTGAATAGTATTTGACCGGCGAGCCGAAAGTCAATGCGGCATCGAGTTTCCACTAGCACGTTATTTAGGTAACCACTAAGCAGTTTCATTGGAAGGTGAATATTCTCAATCCCACGCTACCCTGATTTCCCCAAGCTGTGAGTTTTACGTCACCTTGTGGTTACCTCACTCACCCAAGCGTTTCTCTCAAAATTTACAGAATGAAAGCATTTGGCTGGGAAAATCATCCATGTTTGAAGCACTTACCTGGCGATTTTCTTATGAGTTCGTGGGGTTTATGGTTACTTTCTAGGACCCTAATTAGGGCTGCGCGCGCTCCACTAGAATGGGATGAACGTATATTCATTGAAGCTGAACTATAGTGATAAGGTGACAATTTCTTTTGTGGAGGAAACACTTTGAAGAATTTCATAAAATAGATTTGAATATTTCATATTTTTTTCATATGGTTTGTCTATTTTTGTGATGTAGGGATAAATTGTTAAATTCAAAATAAATTTAATTTAAGCATAAGAAATTCTATTTTTTTATAAATATACGCACTCATGCAATATTAGAAAACCAAAAATACACAGAAAAAAATATTAAAGCCCTTAATTTGACTTAAATAAATAGAGCATAAAAATAAAACTACCGTCGCAATAATGCTTAGCCAGTTAGAGGTACCGATCTGGGAAAGAGACTGCTCTCTTTGAGAAAGTATGATTTTCCAACACTGTCCTCCCAAGAGCGAGAAATCTCAACATTAATAAGTTGAAGCAGAAAGAAAACACGTAATTATTGGAGAAAATTCAAACTTGGAGGCGGAAAGAGGAAAAATCAATGATGGAGCATTGCTTAATACACGTGTGTAAGCATATTTCTAAGCAAAATGAAGAGGAACCACTCTAGTGATAGTGGTGGTTATTCTGGTCTTAGTACACGATCGTATGCACACTTGCTTCGCCCGCTGCAAGACTTTTTAAAATGTGGAAAGGGATCAGGGTAAAGAATATGGTCCTTTTATTGAGTTTCAATAGGCAATACCGGAAAATTTTGGAGACTTTTGCTGATAGGCGAAGAATGGGCGACCAACAATATCATGAGGTGCATCACGTGACGAAACTATCCGTTCCAGTCTTCCATCTGTAGGGTGTGTTGGAATGTAATGACTACCCGTGTTAGATGCGTTCACGTACACAGGCTTACAGGATACCGATATTTGGGAGGTGGTTCTGCCTTCGTGTCCTCAGGCATACATCCACCTATATATCTAATCCTATACTAAAATATACTAAAAAGTGAAGAGTAAAAGGGGATCTCTTGAGAATCTCAGCGTAGAAGTTTTTCCTAGCCGAGGTCCATCAAGTCGTGCGTATACTGAAATTCTAGTAACGCGCGGTGGAAACCTCCACCCTGCCAACAGGGTGTTCCACGTGCAAATATCAGGAGATGGAACACCGAAAGAAACGAAAATAATTAAATGAGATAATTCGCTCAATTTTAATTTTCTTGGTTCTGGATACCGCCTCTAATAATGTGTCTATTAGGTTAAGCACTGTGTCGTGTCAATGCCCCGAACAAAGCCTGGGTGATATTTCTTTCAGCCTAATTTTGGAATTTTTTTAGGCCCCTTCCAAAGCTGTTTAGTGCTGGGTACTGGCAGCAAAGGACAAATTTGGAAAATCTTGAGATGTAACGATTAGACTATGAAAATCCCAAGGAAATGTGGGCTTTACTAAGGGCTAAGTATTGTTTATGTCTGTTGGAGGACTGTAATACAATGGGGGGCTCCCTTTAATGACCTGCCACTGGGTGTTTTGTCTTTCTGAATTTCGCTCAGGGAATTTGCTAAGAGACCCCTGTTTTGGTGTCTTATGGACAAAAACCACCCTCTTTTGGGGGTCTTGCTAACGTATATGCCATAAAGGTACCACCAATGAGAAATTGAGGTGCAAGATTTTGGGTTTGGAGAGATTTCGAAATCCACTATTGGTAGATGTATCTTCTAAAATATTCAAACCCAAAGTAGCATGCGCCATCTAATGGAGTGTTGAGAATCAGCAATACCCTCTTTATAATAAAAGTCCCAGAGTACTGTAGGTCACTAGGCCAAAAGACATTTCCCGACGAGACCCACAAAAAGCTCTGCTTTTCCCAGCCCAATTGGTTATTCCATATACACTTGCTTAAGTAGAATAAACTGTTGGGGCCTTTTCTGGACCAAATTATTTAGCAGATTACGTACTAGAGGCTGAGTACGCCCCCCCCCATGTGCCGTAGACCTGGTGGAAGTATCACTATTTCGTTCCTCTTACGCTAATTGAGCACATATATTTTGAACTAGGAGGAGTCATTTTTTTTTAAAGAAACAATTGTATTACAGGAAGCCGCTATAAAAACGACCCAAAAACTATACAAATATAGATAAAAACCTGAAAACACATCTGGATAGAATACTGAATAATGAAGTTATCCAGCTCTCCCGAGCCCTATACCTTCTTCCTTATTCTAGCCGCTCTGTAGATCACGTCATCCCGCTCGCACTTTATTTTCCCCAAGAAACAAAAAGTCACATAGAAATGAAGACAAGCTTTTTTTCTTCTGAAAGAAACATCAGATTACAGGTTGTAACTACGAAAGTGACCAGCACGTTCCAATCACGAACAACCTATAAAAATAGAGAAAATCTCGAACTAGATCATGAACCAGATAAGGCGAGTCGCTATTATTATCACCCAATAGTTACACTTAAGGTCTTCCAATGGAAGTCTGTTTATTGAAAGAAACCCACAAGACACTCAGCCAATATGAACGGCCAAATGAAGGTTCACACACCAGAGCATTTCCCGGGTTTCTTAATAGATTAAAGTACGGGATTTCTTTCAAACAGACCTTAAAAAACGAAAAATTAGAGAAAAATGCATTTGGATCTGGTGCCACCTGATGGTCAGATACCACCACTATGTGAGGCTATATAAGTACATGACAAGCGTCTATTCGCAGAGCTTTCTCACTCAGCTATCATTCGGAATATACATACAGGCTTTCACTAAACTTAAAATTGAGTTTTTTCCAGAAATGTCATAAATTGCTCTCTTTTCCAAAACTCATAAAATAAACAAAATATAGTTTCAACGAATATTTCTAGCAAACATAAGCTGCTTCACTAGCTCAGTTGGCAGAGCGTCAGTCTCATAAGTAATCTTGTGCTATCTGAAGGTCGACAGTTCGAACCTGCCGTGGAGCAACTTTATTTTTTTCCCCTTCGTTTTTTGCCATTTACCCCACGCTTTTTGCTGGGAACAACCGCGTGTGACCCATCAACCTTGGTTCTTAAAAACAACAATGCCTGAAGTCGCAGAAGTATGTTACAGCTAGTTTCCTCTTTTTCACAAGCTGCCCTTCATCGGCTTCTGGTGACTCATCAAATGTGCTACTATCAGCAAGAACCACAACTAACCATCTAGGTTGCTCACGCATGCGCCTTGCTTCGGAGAAACGTCATTGGCTTGACCGTGAGGCGAGCCGTGTTGCCTCTTGACAACTTGATTTTTCCGGTGTTGAAAAGCGCGGAAAAACCCGCGGAAGCTCTTGCGTTAGCAGAGACGCAGTTGGTGGGAGCCACGGTGAAACGGGTCGGACGGCACGGAAAGTATTTCTGGCTTCGATTCGAGACGGCCATTGGCAGTCCGATGGTGATGTTGATGCACTTTGGCATGACGGGCCGAATCCAGTTGCGGGATATTGAATCACACATGATATTCATGGAAAATGGCGGAGACAAGAAGGTGTTACAGCTTAAGAGAGAAAGTATCCAACAAAAGGGGACGGAAGTGGACATTTTGACCACTGAATCCAAGGGCCAGCTTGTTGGAGACTTAGCGCCAAAAGTCTCGACAGAATCGGCTGCAGAAGGGACCGATTCAAATAAGGAGGAACCAAATATCGACCCTTGGCCTCCTCGGTTCACGAAATTCGAGCTTTTCCTCTCCAACAGCACAAATACGCCGGAACACAAGGTGGAACTTGCTTTTCTGGACCCCCGAAGATTGGCAAGAGTCCGTTTTCTCACGGGAAACGATTACTCCACCGATACAAAACTCATGCTGTTGCCGCCACTACAAACATTGGGTCCAGACTACTCGAAAAAGGCGACAGACTCGTTGGCTGAAATCTCTTCTGTAAAGGTCGAAAATGGACAAGTCAAGACCGAAACCACCGAAGAGTTCGTCTTCGGAGACCCCGATCCTCACCATCACGGGCGGCCTCGGCTCTCATTTGAAGACTTTGCACAAGTAGTGCTCACGAAGAAAAAGCCCATCAAGGCGTTTTTGCTCGACCAGGATTTCTTCGCCGGAATAGGCAATTGGGTCAGCGACGAGATCCTCTACCAGGCCAGAATCCACCCGGGAGAAGTGCTCTCAAAGAAGATCTCCAACCCGGAAAGTCCTATTCTCCGCAAACTCTACGATGCAATAATCTTTGTTATGGAGCAAAGTGTGCGGGTGGAGGGAAATGCCAAACTATTTCCCGACGACTGGCTCATGTTGCATAGATGGGGAAAGGGCCGAAAGGAGCCGCGTGCAACCACTAAACTGGGACACAGGGTAGAATTCGACACCATTGGAGGCCGAACTAGTTGTTTTGTTCCCGAGCTCCAAAAGGCTTTAAAGCGGGAGGGCATAGAGTCAGAGGAAGCAATAAAGAACCCGGCCAAAGTTGAACCCGAAGAGACGGTGAAAACGAAAAAGGAAAACACAAGGACTATAAGAAGAGGTAAGACATCTAAATATTTCAAGATAGAGGAAGAGGATGCTGGGGATGCCGGTGAAGCCAGTGAGGTTGGGGATGTTGAGAATAACACCGAGCAAAATGCCAAGAGAAGACGCAAGAACAGAAGTTAGCCCCCATTCTCGGTTTATTAAGTGCATGGAGACTACCGAATCAACACAAGATTACCGCTGGACACCAGGACTACATGTATTGCACATGATTCCCTGGTGGATGGTAACCAGTACGTCACATTATTTCATGAAACGTGACGGTTTAAGCATACTGGGATTCTGAAGACGATTGTTTGACAATAAAAAATCCCGCCAATAAATGTCAGGATACATTTAAAGCCATGCCGCGACACGATTTATGAAGATGCACCGAAGAGCATACTCAGCAAGTGACTGAATCTGGAAAGTAGGTCTCAATCTGGAAAGTAGGTCTGAATCTAGAATAGTAGAAACTGCATCTGGAGCCTTTAGCGTGTACCGGGCAACTTTCAAATACGAGGCGAATTCCTTTGATGCCGCTAGGCCGGCCACGTCTGGCGAATCCGAGTGCGGACAACACGCGACGGTATCGGAAAAACCTAAGAGGCCATGATTTGACAGTGCGTAAAGGTTGCCCGAGTTTTTCCTTGTTTTCCCGAGTTTCCCCGAGCCTGTTTCTGCCGCGTATTCTCCTGCAGCTTGCTGGAGGCCAAGGAAGCGGAGAACAGGGAACATCGAGGCTAATGCTATGTTGGAGTATATGTGAAGCTTCCAGAACCTTAGTGAAAAGGCAGGAAATCTTTACAAGGCACATCCGAGGAGTCTAAATGCCTACCCGGATTGTCCTTTATTATTATCTTTCCCCCCGTTTCCTCGTTGTTAATGGGGCAACATTCAGTACATGTGAGCACGCAATAAAGTATGTATGCGCGATGCCAGGAAAAAAAAATACTTTTTCAAAAGATACTCAAAGCAACTGCGTTTGATTGCTCTTAGAATCTTGCAATTGAGACACACAAAAAGCTTTCCAAAAAAGGAAAATAGCACTCATTTGGCAAAATTGGATGTTGCTATTCTAGGTCTGCAACTTGCTGCTGATGTGTATGCCAACAATTCGAAGAGTATGCGTGTACGCTCCACCCCAATTTTTTGCTAGCCCAGCATTTTTTCCGCAACACCAAATACCCAAAGTGCATGCGGCTCGAGCGGGGTTAAAGGTTAAAAATGTGGTTGCAAAAGGTGCGCGAAGTTGAGTAGTTCCCAACCAACAAAGAAATTTAGATACGAAAAGTAATTCGGCGGAGGTAAGAGCTTTTGCAGGTGTTTCAAATCGCGTACACTCACCGCAAAGATTTGGGCGGGGGAACCACGCGAAAAGATCCCTTTTGATGGTGGTTATGCCTTGCGAACAGCTTAGATAAGCCCAGGGCAATTCTCCGCGATTGACATTTTTTCCCGAGAATGCCCGATGCCGCAAGCGGGAACCCCTCGGAACTATCTGGAAAAAAAAGAAAGGAGAATAATAAAAAAAAAGACAAAAAAAAAAAAGAAACAAACCTGAAGTGGTTCTTCCACCCAAAAGTGGTTTAAACTTGGCCCACTTTGGCATTTTGTGACTTCAAAATACCCCAGGCTTTTCAATTGTTCGGAACCCTTTTCGTAAACGAAAAGATCATCCAGGCAAGTTGTCCAACCATTGGTGTTGATAGTAGTACTGTACCCTCGGAACTTACTGATAGGCCCATCGCTGCGGCTGGCAGGTGCATGCGCCAACGTGTCCTGCTTCTCTGCTAAACGAATTCCGAGGGGAGGGGTATCGGGGCCGGGATCCGAAATATATAGCGGTCCTGTTCCCTGGAAATTTGCCAAGGCAGAATATTCCGATCGCACAGCAAAGTTCCTTCTTCCGGTTGAATTTATCCGAATTCTAACCTTTTTCATTTTTTTCTTCTTCTTGTCTTCTCTTGGTGTGTTGTCGAAAGCCTTTTCATCTTAGCATTTACAAGAATGTCGTCTGTTCTTTTACAATCAAAGACCTTCGCCAAATCGGCAAGGTTAATCCGTTTTCAGAGCTCTGCTGCCAATGCTTCTGCTGCCAAGCCCAAGAAGCACACAATCAAGACCCCCGTGGGTGTTGGTGCTGCTCTTGCATCCTTGAAACCTAAGACAACCCGTTTGTCGATCGAAGGTCCAATTGAGTGTGATCTTGAAGGTTTCCAGCTACTTAACTCGCCCGTTTTCAACAAGGGATCTGCTTTCACCGAAGAGGAGCGTAATGCCTTTGGCTTGAACGGATTGCTTCCTTCTAAGGTCAACTCTCTTGATGAGCAAATTGGCCGTGCTTACGCCCAATTCAAGTACTTGAAGACTCCGCTCGCCAAGAACGATTTCTGTACATCCATGAGAATGCAGAACAAGGTTCTCTATTACGAGCTTGTGAGACGTAATATTCGTGAAATGCTTCCTATCATTTACACCCCTACCGAGGGAGATGCCATCGCGAACTACTCGCACCGTTTCAGAAAGCCCGAAGGTTGTTTCCTTGATATCAACAGTCCCGAGTCAATTGACGAGCGTCTTGCGACATACGGTGAAGAAAAGGATATCGACTATATCGTTGTTTCTGATGGTGAAGGTATTTTGGGTATTGGTGACCAGGGTGTTGGTGGTGTGCGTATTTCCATTGCCAAGTTGGGTCTTATGACGTTGTGTGCGGGAATTCACCCGGGCAGAACCTTGCCAGTGATTTTGGACGTGGGAACGAATAACACCGAGCTTCAAAACGATCCATTGTACATGGGTAACAAGTGTCCTCGTGTTCGTGGTGAGCGTTACTGGGACTTTGTCGACAAGTTCATCACCGCAGCCAAGAAGAGATTCCCATGTGCCGTTTTGCACTACGAAGATTTCGGTGTGACTACCGGACGTAAGATGCTTCAGAAGTACCGTGAGGCTATTCCTTCATTCAACGATGATATCCAGGGCACTGGTGCCGTGGTTATGGCCTCTATGACTGCTGCCCTCAAGTTCAGCAACCGTGACTTGCTTGATACCCAAGTTCTTATTTACGGTGCTGGTTCTGCAGGTTTGGGTATTGCCGACCAGATCGTCAACCACATGTGCTCCCACGGATCTACCGTCGAGGAAGCATGCAAGAAGATTCACCTTATCGACCGTCGTGGTGTTGTTCTTCAATCTTACAAGGATTCGCCAGAGGGCCAGATTCGTTTCGCCGATCCAGACAGTGACTGGGAGGGTGTTGACGTGAAGAATCTTAAGGCAGCCGTTGCCCACGTGAAGCCAACAGTTTTGGTCGGTTGTTCGACCCAAGCCGGTGCCTTTACCGAGGACGTTATTAAGGAAATGTACAAGCACAACCCACAACCAATTGTTTTCCCTCTTTCCAACCCAACGCGTTTGCACGAGGCTTTCCCTGTCGACATCATGAAATGGACTGACAACAATGCCTTGATCGCTACTGGATCTCCGTTCCAACCTGTTGATGGCTACTACATTTCGGAAAACAACAACTGTTTCACTTTCCCAGGTATTGGTTTGGGTGCTGTTCTTTCGAGATGTCACACCATCACCGATACCATGATTTCTGCCGCTGTTGACCAATTGGCTTCTATGTCCCCTAAGATGGAGAACCCTAAGAACGGTCTTCTTCCTCGTTTGGAGGAAATCGACGAGGTTTCTGGACATGTCGCTACTGCTGTGATCTTGCAGAGTTTGAAGGAAGGAACTGCTCGTGTTGAGAGTGAAGAGAAGCCAGACGGTGGTTTCGTCGAAGTCCCAAGAGACTTTAACAAGTGTTTGAAGTGGGTGCAATCCCAGATGTGGAAGCCCGTGTACAGACCATTGGTTAAGGTTCAACACGTTCCTGAGATCCACACACATCAATACTAAGGCAGCTGAGATAACTGTGCCTTAATATATCCAACCATAATTCAAGGTGGAATGGTCCCACCTTGTCAGAAAGACAAATTTATAGACATACTTAATTATTCATCAAAGTTAGCATTGTTCAATCAAACACGCAACCCAATTTTCTAGAAGCATCCTGTAACATCAACATTTCCGAATTGTGCTATTCAAAAACTCGGTTAATCTGGCGATGCCGAAGAATTTCGTCAGGTCTATATCCTTGACAGTTAGCTTCTGGCCTCGACGTAGAGCACGTTCGATTGTTTTGACGATGTCGTGCTCAAAATATAACATGGCGTCATGTACCCCCATTGGCTCGACATAAGCGGTTAAGTTTGCATTTCCTGCTTCACCACGGCGAGAAAAAGAGTATTTTGCTTCATCTTTGGATTTTGCGAATGCACCATACTCTTTGCTTTGTGGGTAGTTCAATGAATATGAGGCCCATTGCACAATGTCGTCCCTAAAACTCTCATCCTCTCCAAATATTAAGAAGACATCATAGTTCGGATCGGAGAAGTTTGGAATTGAAGACCAATCATCTCGAGTTCTTGGGGTTTTACCCCCGGGCGAGCACAACAAGGAGAATGGGTCTTGAAATCCTATTATATGCTTCAAGTCGAAAATGCTGGAGAAACGACGATAAGTGATCAAGTCGCGGTGCTCGTTTTCGTGCCATGAAGTGCCTTCTTGGGCGTCAAAGGGGAGAGGACTTAATTTCACCCAGGGACTAATGAGCAAAAGTTGAGAAGGATAAACTACTTCTTTTGCCAAGGATCTCAAGTAAATGGTGTAAGCAACCGAAAGGTGGCCTCCGGCCGAATCTCCCATGAGGATAATGTTTTGATTCCCCTCTTCTAGAAGCTTATTATACGTGTCATCAAGTTGATGAAGCTGAGTAGGGAAGGGATACCCCTCAGACACAAGTTTATAATCAAGGAATAGGATAGAGGTTCTCCTTTGGACATCGGGATCTAAAAGCAGGTAGACCGAAAGCGTAGACTGGATCTGTGAAGGCATTGTTTGGATATAATAGCCACCACCATGAGAAAAGATGATGACGGGGTCGGAAGGTGTCCTGTGGGGTTGTTTCACAAGCCAAAGGGACTGTGCGTCGAACCGCTCACCATAACCGGGGATCGTTTTCACCAAGGTCGACAGAATAAAGGGGATCACTTTCCTTATCAAGAAAGTATTTGTATGGGGTCCAATGAGTTTCCCGTCAGGTATGTCGACAGTTAGCGCCGCTCGATAAACTCGCAAGCGGAGACAGTTGATTAATTGTCGATTATATTTTCTGAACCGGAGTCCTCCAAAGATGTAGAACCTTAGCACCACTATAAGGAGGTCGAAAGGGAGCTTGAGTAGGATTAAGATAGACTTCAACGACATGTCGGGGTAAAAACGATAACTAAAACAGAAGAAATCAAAAGACTTAGCACAAAATGCAAACCGGGTGTTACTTCATGTTTTTCTTTTCGCCTTTTTTTTTTTTTTTGGAATGTGGACACTTTATATACTTGATAGTTGATGTTTAAGTAGAAAAAAAGAAAAAAAAAGTTCAACCGGGATCTCCCGCGTAATCAGGCGGTGGTCTTTTTCACGTGAATTTCGATAAGGCCGAAACAATCGGAGGCAAAAACAAAAAAGAACACACTTGGAAATTCTGTCGATATGGATTCTTTTTTTCAAAAATAATTCAAAGGTGATTCAAAAATAAAAACGATAAAAGATCAAGATGTACCTTTTGTTACAAAAACCCTAGCCCTTGAAAAAAAAAGGAAAATATTGAAAAAGGCGGGGGGTGTCGTTATTTATAGTTGTGGGCATTTTTGCAGCCATGTCATGGCGGTTAGTGAGGATACCACACGTGGAAAGAGGGGTCACGGGTGCTTTTATATACAGGCATCCTCATTAGGAAACAGAAAAGTGGATTCGGGTGGATCTGGTTGTCCTTAAGAGAAACAGGGGAATGTACCTGTTTTGGAGTTTTACTGTTTAGCCGCCGTTAGGGAAATTTTGGTTTAGCAGATTTTGTGTTTTTGAGATTCCCTTGGATACACCCCTTAGATACACACCCTCTGAGTCACGTGGCGCGAACTAGCAAACACGCGATCCAATAGTGTTGCAGGAAGCGCGAGCGATTCCGGAAGTCACGTGCTCTGGGCAGCTCTTCTAACACAGCAAGTGGTATAGCACGCAGAAGGAAATAAAACAATTTTTCCTCTCAAGTTGCATTCCGAAATCGATAAGAGTCTATGGGGTTTGGTTTTTTTTTTGATAAAGATAAGATACCCAAAGAAGTGCAGGGGCTTATGGAAAGTCTATTTGAAACGTCACGTGTGCGGGCTATATGCATGCTCGGTTCCCCAACATTGGTTGAAAAAAAAAAAAGCGACCTCAAAGTTATGAGATCTTCCCAAAGCATCAAACAAAACTAAATACACACAAATATGTCAGTCGAAGAGCTCAAATCCACCATTGGCAAGTTGCAGGAAAGAATCCAGACTTTGGAGAAGAAGGCCGGCCTCGTTCCTGATGTGCCAAAGTCCATTAGAATGGTTTTGATCGGCCCACCAGGTGCTGGTAAGGGTACCCAAGCCCCAAACTTGAAGGAGAAGTTCTGTGCTTGTCACTTGGCTACTGGAGACATGTTGAGAGCCCAGGTTGCCGCCAAGACTGCATTGGGTGTTGAGGCCAAGAAGATCATGGACCAAGGTGGACTTATTTCTGACGAAATCATGGTCAACATGATCAAGTCGGAGTTGGAGAACAACAAGGAGTGCCAAAGCGGCTTCATCTTGGATGGATTCCCAAGAACCATTCCTCAAGCCGAGAAGTTGGACTCCATGTTGGGAGAGAGAAAGACTCCGTTGGAGAACGCCGTTGAGTTGAAGATCGACGACGAGTTGTTGGTTGCCAGAATCACCGGTAGATTGGTCCACCCAGCCTCGGGCAGATCCTACCACAAGTTGTTCAACCCTCCAAAGAAGGACATGATCGACGATGTCACTGGCGAGGCCTTGGTGCAAAGATCCGACGACAACGAGGATGCTTTGAAGAAGAGATTGGTCACCTACCACAAGCAAACCGAACCAATTGTCGACTACTACAGAAAGACCGGTATCTGGAGCGGTGTTGATGCCTCGCAAAAGCCAACCACTGTGTGGAGCGACATCTTGAAGTGCTTGGGTCAAAAATAAACCTGTCCCAAATGATTAAATAAAGGCTACTACTTTTTTTAGTTGCCTTGGCGTATATAGAAGAAACCTTCATCAATGGTGTTTATTCCTTCCAGTAGGAGACGTAGTTGGATAAATTGGAATAGGGTGTGTTTGGGTTAATCCAATCCATGAATAATTCTTACATTGTGTTTGTCAAAGAATGTCTTCTAGAGAAACGGGTGAAATTCTAAAGAAACGGGCCCGACTTCCGTAGATGTGGATTGAAATTTTGAATCTAAGTGAAATTCTTGGACAACGTCTAAGGTGATTTCACAGATGTACATGAGGTTCAAAGACTTGGTTTTAAAGAGTAAAAGACCGTACATACGAGTTTTCCACTTTCAAGGATTGTGATATTGTTACTTATTGTGTTTTTTGGGGTACATTAATTAGTCTTCCGGGCTGGAAGATGTAAAAAGAAACGAGGACCAAAGAAAAGTTCATATGGCCTAAATATTAAGAGATTGCTCATAAGGGATTCATTATGTAGATTGTGTGAATTATTTAGATTATGTAGATAGTGTGTATTGTGTGAATTATTTAGATTATGTAGATAGTGTGTATAGGAAATAGCTGTCATGCTAGCGATAGAGGGAGTCAATGGATCGAGAATGTAATAGGGAATTGAAATTTAGGTGAGCTAAGAGTGATTACTCTTAAATCATTTTCTCTAGTAATAAACGTCCAATAATGAGCGTAGGATATGGTGTACAGACATATGATTCTACCCCAAGCGAGTCAATAGAGAGCTGCATCTGCCTATAGAAGATGTTATAGCCATTTCGAGTAAAGAAAGTGATTTTAAATCATGAATAATGAATTTATTGTTGATATGATATAAGCGTGCATTTACCATAAGTGTACTGACGCACTCGAAGTTGTTACTACTGGGAAATCCGGGGCATAACCTAGACCACATTGCAGTATGATGCTTCTTCCAGCGCCCCCCACAAAAGCAATTGCTTCACCTATTCTTTCTGTTCAAATAATGCTTGTCGGGGCTGTGTTTATGGCTACAGTACATCGGCACTTTCCACTCATTTCCCTTTCCGGTAATACTTTGAAGCATTGAGCCAATACCAATAGTTTGCTGATGTTTTTTTAAAATTGAAAACGTCAAATTACCTGAAGCGATTATTGTTATACCCAATCTTGTTTAGAGCGTTTTGGGTACTCTATTATATTAGCAATATCATGTCATTCCAACCACGTGGCCTTCATAAGCTATCCTCTTTAGAAGGATACATGTATTACCCGAAATTCTCTGTATTTCTGTAAAACAAAACACATCCTATTTGATAGCATCCATCGACCATCAACTCTTGGCGATGCTAAAATATAGAGTTTCAAAATACCCGAGTAGTGTTGTATTTGCTATTTAATTAAAGGGGGTTCGATCCACTTGAGATAATTAGCCCGCGTGTATTATATTTGACTATCCAAAGAGATTGTTCCATGTGATAATTTCCAGTTTGGCCGAGATGAAGAAGTCCCAACCATCCAGCATCCTTAAAACTCCTTCAAAATCATTTTTCATCGGTTTGTTTTCCAAAATTACAATACGCTGAAGTCTTTGGAATGTGATTGCGTTCCCAAAACGCAGGCAAGAAATGGCAAAAGGGGTATTGCATTATTTCTGCAGAAATGAAACCTACAGTATGGTGATGGCAGCAGATACACAAACTTGGCACTGTCACCAAACAATCCCTGTTCCATTCCATCAAATACCATCACCTCGAATAATCCATTCGTGGTCAGGAACATCGACGGTTAACTTGCCATCAGGGGCCAGAACCAGCCATTCTTGGCTGGACATTTTCACCCGGACCCTTGTATCTGAGCCGCGAGTGGCCCATTCTGGGGCTGAGATTTCAATTGTGAACCTGCCGTCTGGCTTCAGAGAAAACCAACCGGAGTTGGCGAATACGGCACCCAAAGGTCCTTCATGTTGGTCATGGACACAATTCACATAGCACATGACTGGAACACCTCCTTTATCGGGGTCCGAGCCACTGAACATATTCTTATCATTCCCATTCATGTGGGTCGCAGAAACAACGGCAGCAACGACAACAAACAAGATCATTGCAAGAATATTGAATGTCACTTGGGGAGATGGGCCAAGGAAATCAACCGTCAGATGATATTAGAAGAACCACACTTGTTGAGCAACTTTTAGTCACCACGAAGAAAAGTAGCACCATACTAGATCCGAGCCCACATCATTGCTATTTATAGTTTTTCATTAGCCATGATTTTTTCCTGTGTTCTTAGATGGGAGCAAAAGGCATGGCCATGTTCCACCATCCCGTGAATTGTAAGCACCCCGAAAAGGAAGTACCCACATTGTGGACAAACACTCCAGCACAGCCTAAAACCCCATAAAACACACGCTTCTACCTGGCCAAATCACAACCTAAAGAAGAGAGGCACATCGCCTCGTTTCAACGATGAAATAAAAGCACATCCTGGAAATGACCCCTAATAAACCCGTTCTCTTTTGATGGTACGGTCTCCGTCGTCTTCCGCACTTCTCTTTCGGTTCGCTTCCTCGAAGCAACTCACATGAACAATCTTATTTCCCACATAGCTGCCTGGAACAAGCATACATGCGTCCCACACCCACTCGCCAATTGAATCCTTATAAGTGGGCTTGACTTGCTCGCGGCAGATTGTACACATATTACTGGTGTTACTCTCGGTGGATGGAATCACCACATACGACTCTTTAACTTCCCGCACAGGGGCCTCCACCTCGCGCTTATCCTGTTTTGGCGCCGACTCGTATTCAAGCAAGTCATCGTCGCGGAATTGCACCCACGCATAGTCGTCAAGATACCAGTTTCTCGACTGCACGTTGCTCTTGAAGTTTGCTTGTTTTTGGTTGATACGGAAATGCCAATCAAGATGAGTGCGTTTCTTGGCCGCGCCAGCTTCGTCGGCGGTGAAACGCTTGCCACACTGAGAACATTTCAGGGCCTTTGTTTCGTACAACACCTGCACGGTTGCAGCGTCCAAGACGTTGGTGGAAACGAATTTTTGTATGTCTACCGGGGCCGTCCCATTTTCCGTTAATTTCTGCGACACCTTGACAAGCTCCTTGAACTTGATCTGCTCGTATTGCGACTTGGCCGCAAGGTTTGCGTCTAGTAAAAGTTGTTCGAGCGCATTTGTGGAGGGGAGGCCATTTTTTCCCGGCGAGTACTTGTGTTTCGGGAGCACAAGGCCATACTCGGGTTTGGAGCCTGGCTTGAGCGACTGGTCAACTTTGACGAGGCCAGAGGCAATGAGACCGGAAAAAAGCGCGTCTGCTCTTGAGATGGGCTTAGCCGCTGGCTCGGCCGACACAGCGGGTAATTCAGGGGCAGCAGAAGCCGCCTGTAGTGGCACAGACACACTGGCCAACTCCTGTTTCTTCATGGGGGCAAGTTTTTGCAGGATCCCCAACAATTCATTTGGCTGGAGCTTCTGGCTGAGAAGAAGCAGACGGAGTTCCACCAACGCCGACTTTTTGCCCACAAGCGCCGCGTCGGACGGGCTGGCGGCAATCTTTCCCTGTAGAACAGGAAGTAGAGCGTCGATATCGGCCACCAAAGACGCGGCAGTAGCGGCTTTTGGCGCCGCCACCGCGTCAGGTTTTCTGTAGCCAGCCAGACGCAAGAAGTCACCGATGCGGGTGAGCTGGTCCGGCGGGAAAAGCGGCGAGGCGGATCCCTTGGTCTTGGTCACGCGCCACAATTCATACATTTTCACAAGTTTGGCCCGCGTGGCCTCGCCCACCAACAAATACACGTGGGAGAAGATCTTAAAGATTTCCTCGCCTGCGAGCACATTATAGGGAGGGCCTACGGTCTTGACAATGGAGTCTAGAAGATAGAGAGCAAAGAGTTTTTGTTCGGGGATGCATTTGTATATCCTGCTGGTGATGGCCGCGAGGATTCCCCGGGCATTGTCGGTGTTTTCCTTAGCAATGATGGTCAAATTATCGATGATGGGTCTTGAGTTGAAGGTCAAATCTGCGAGCGAGCTAGCGTAGTCCTCGACGATGGGCGAGCGCGACATGTTTTGGCAGTTTGGGGGGTTCAGGGGTTGGGGGTTTCAGGGGTTGGAGTATTCTGAAATACCAGGACTATCCACAAGGTTTTTCGTGCAAATGTTGTGCTTTGTATGGTGTGCTTTAGGTGATTTAATCATAAGGTTTGCATGAGATGCGGCTTGCAACATCGTGGATTCCCGGTGCACGGGTGTATGTATGTATGGGAAGGTGAAGTTTTGGCAGGTGGGAAACAGCCACCGAAAGAGAAGAATTGGAGGATTTTCAAAAAGGAGTATAGAGGGAGTTATTAAAGGTGATTAAATGGGGTTTCTTTTATTTTGAGATTTTCTTGCTTTTAGATGGATGATGGACATGCTCTTTCTGGTGGATATGTGGTGGATATGTGGTGGATTGTAGTGCACAGCTTCATTTTTACACCATCCAGTAAAGGCTTCCTTCTTGCGGAGAGAATATTCCCAGAACGTCCAGTATTCAAAAACGGCCATATATAGAAAATGTAACGTCACACTTTTCTAGGGGTGCAACTATTGCTGGTGGCTGTGTTCGCATTTTTTGCACCCATCAAATCAGCCATGCAAGCTTAAGCTTGTTACATGGGGGAGATATTTTGTGGAACCAGAAAAAAAAAAAAAAAAAGAAAAAAACGCTTAATTCATTTTTGTGTACGACGATTTCCATGTTCACTTCACCAGGGCTTTTCACTAGTCTGGGATAGTACGCGGAGTGACAGTACCCCAGCAACAGGCGTGGTAGCCTTTATCCTTTTCACCATGACCACCCACTTCAGTATGCTCTTTTGTGAAAAATTCTGCTGTTTCAGTGAACGTGAAACAATCACTCACTAGCGGGAAACAGACACAAATTCATTAATTGACTGCCTGGATATTGCTGGGCTGGGTGTACGTTTACCCTGAGCCTGGTCTACACCCTAGAATAATCATTGGATGGGGACCTGGTGATATTTAGTTTTGGAGAGGTACTGTTCTAGAGCCAGGGGAAATTATCACCGTTCAATAGTAAACTCGAAAAGACAACGTCTTAGCAAAGTCCCGCAAATAAGGGGCCGCCTTTTTAATATGTTTCTATATCGCTGTAGTCATTAGTAACCAGTGATCGTAATGATCTTCATATTGGTTTGGTATTAAAGAAAATTAAAGTTAGCAGTTGATTAGAACATTTGCTTTTCAAAACATTAAACGCGGTATATAATTCAACCGAATCTTCATCTAAACGCCCAAGACCAACTTTGAGAACAGGGGTAACGTTTTTTCTATATACAGTTAGGTTTTTTGAAGCACGGAGTAATCTCAGGGGGACCTTGCGGCACTGTATGGTTTTGTTAGCTTATAGTAGATAGAGGTATATTTGGGAAAGTTTTGACGGGGACTTTTCACTTTCTCCCATTGGAGAAACCATCAATTTGGGAAAAGAGCCACCATGTTTTGTGTATCTAAAGCGCAGCAGAAAAAAAAGCAGTCTCTTTAAAAGCCACACTTTTTTTCGTTATACGTTTTGAAGAGGGCCGAATTTCGTAGCTACCATAACAAGATAAAAGACAGCACGATAAAAAGATAGTACGATAATAAGATAGTACGATAAAAGATATCACGATAATAAGATAACACAAAATAAGATGGTACGATAATAAGACAATAAGATAATACCACCAGTACAGTATTCTTGCCCATTAAGGTTCAAAACATCCTGTATTATGCATGCAAGTTGCAAGAGTTCCCCCTTTTGGACGAGTCTACCAGCAAGGGGTTTTTGAATCGCGTGTCAATGCCTAATCTGGTCCAGTTGTGTTATGGAGGGGCACGCCAGCGGCTATCCCTTTCGTATTCTCATAGTTCCAAAAAAAAAAAATAAGTTACCAAAAAACCCGAAAATAGTCCCCAAAAGAAAAGACTTCGGGGGCTTTCAAAGCCGTGGATTACTCTTCTTCGGCCCTGGTTCCTTCCCAAGTAAAACGGAATTGACCCCTGTCGTTTAAATTTTCTGTTGCCGCCCAAACCGACCTCGGGTATCATGCATCGCTTTCCTAACCAGCATTGACTTACCCCTATTTGGGTAAACATCCCAAAAAATAGGTTTTACCCAAGGTGCAGCATTTCTATTTTCGACGAGAAAAGAATGACGTTTGCAAATTCCAGTGGAAACTCATCTTGATGCCTTTTTTGGCGTTTTAATAATCACATACATTCCCCAGATAGATTCCATTCCCCAGATAGATTCCATTCCTGGGATAGAATACTTTCCTCAGGAAACCTGTTAGGTGCTTTAAAATATTGGTGAAACGCCAAGACCCCCTCTTTATATTTTGAAAACACCATAACCTAAACATGACGACGAAGGGCCAGGCCATGGCCCAAAAGGAGATGTCCAGTCTTTCAAAGTCACATGAACATGCCTATTCGCTTGTGCCAAGCCTATCAATAAACCTCGATGTTGATATATTTGACGAAATGATTGGTTCAAGGAATGACTACCACAGGGTCAGTACTTTTCAACAGCTTTAATCAAGCGTCTGTTTTTCCATTGAGGAAGATGGCGGGGAAAATGATACTAACGAGATCCATGTTTTGTCTTACCAGCCCACAGTAAAAAACAATCAATCACAATGAATACTATGGAATCCAAAGAGAAGTCGCCCGTCTATGTCTCATACATCAATTTCTTGGCAATGAAAAATCACCAAGCTTTACTCAAGTGAAGCCTCAGAATGGTGTCTAGTGCCGCACTTCTGATTACTATCACACACAAGACTTCATTAGCGAGTACTTGAAAATACCCCTGGGCCCTAAGGCAATATCCGGCAACCTGAACAAAGAACAATATCATTACTGTAGAAAATCCGGGGAACTGAGGCTGAATATCCAATTTAACGCCCTTGGTTAAGCGAATCGCGCGCCTGGTAATATCCACCTGAACTGGCTACACGCAGGATCCCGCGACGCCATGTGCAGCTACATGCCTGCAGACACGTGGAATTCATGTTACGAATGCAAACACCGGCGTATCTTGTCAAGAAAATTAGCCGCTGCGTTGATTACGCTTAATGGTTCCAAGACTTGAGTAGCCAAGATATCGAGTATTATGTTGCAAGTAAAGAGAACAGAACGATAAACAATCGCTGCTCTAGCAGGGGCCCCTAACACTTTAGATATATATATTGGGGGAGTCTGCTTGAAATTCTCTCTTTTTTTTCTTTTCCACATCACCAAACAAAGCGGTAATGATCAACTACTTGCTCTGTGTCGCCGCACAGCTTCTTGCTGTAGCTGTTGCAAATTCAATTGCCCCTTCAGGATGTCCTGCAATGGACCCAAAAGATTCCGGTTTCAATGTTCGCTTCTTTGACGTCAAAGCTCACGACAACTTGGGAAACAACAACTACTATTTCAGCTCGGGGTACGACACCGGCGTGGTGCATACCGGCTCAAAGGTTTTCAAAACAAACTACAATCTTCCTAATGTGAAAATGGGCGAAATTTATGGCTACACGACTTCCACTACAGATTATGCTGTTGAATTATCTGGTTTCTTCGTCGCGCCTGAATCCGGCGACTATACCTTCGAATTGAAGACCAAGGCTGCCGCATCATTGCAGTTGGGTTCTAGGGAATGCTGCAGTGGGCCACTTGAAAGTATCACCGATGATTTCAGCATCTATTTTCTTGGTACGGAGAAAGAAGGTAGTGTTGTACCCGAAAAAGAGACCGCAGTGTTTACCCTTGAAAAGGATGTGGCGTACCCACTTAAGATCGTCCACTTCAACAAGCAGG
Source organism: Metschnikowia sp. JCM 33374 (assembly GCA_005406065.1). Lineage (NCBI taxonomy): Eukaryota > Fungi > Ascomycota > Pichiomycetes > Serinales > Metschnikowiaceae > Metschnikowia > Metschnikowia sp. JCM 33374. The sequence goes on along the minus strand of BIMT01000013.1, from coordinate 99,644 downwards.
GATCCGCTTCTTTCCTGCTTCAAGTCACTGACCCTCTGGGACATTCCCACGAGGATTACGAATCGCTTGTCCAACAGTACCACTTTGAAGAGTGCAACGCTCAATCTGCAACCACCACTACCACTCTTGAAAAACGCGGTTCTAAGCCTGAAGCGCTTGAAACGACGACCAATACCCCCGTTGCATGTGGACCTAGAAACGTGTGTGAAGAAGGTTTTGTTGTTCGGTATTTCAGCTATGCTTTTAGATCCCTTCTGGGATTCAAGCCCAATTTCTTCAAGTCCGATTACAAAACGACTCTTCTACACACTAAACGCGCTGTTACGAATTCGAGATACAGACTTACATTTGATGACATTACAAGCCCCATAGTCGGTGAAATATATGGTCACGAAATCACTGTCTCGAACTATACATTGGAATTAACTGGCTTATTTAGGGCACCAATTTCAGGTGTCTATAAGTTTAGGTGCACAGGAAGCATGGGATTCTCCCTTCAGTTTGGGGCAGGCTCATCTTGCTCTCTGGATATCTTAGAAAGTGTTACTGATGAGTTTCAGGTTAAGGCTGTCAACGGCCATCTATACGTACACGTCGACCTAGAACTTGAGGAAGGTGCTTACTATCCGGTAAAGATAATCGTTTTCAATCATCGTGAAAATACCGAACTAGAATACGACTTCACTGATCCCAATGGCAAATACGTGCGTGATATGGCGCTGCATATTGTTCAGCCCCTAGCTGAAGGTGACATTTGTAAACAACCAGCACCTATGGGGTGCCCAACACGTGATCTGGAAGGCGATGGTTTTAATGCTCGATTCTTTGACTACCCTCTTAATGATGATGCAGGCGAGAAAGACTTTTATTTCAGCTCTGGCTATGAAACTAAGTTGGTACATTCTACCTCTGAGGTAGTTAAGACAAACTTCGAACATGAGTTTCTGGAGGAAGTTCAGACTGCGGAAATATACGGCTACCCAACCACTTACACCAACTACGCTATTGAATTATCCGGCTTCTTTGTTGCTCCCGAATCCGGTGACTATATCTTTGACTTGAAGTCCAAAACTGCTGCATCATTGCAATTTGGCTCTAAAGAATGCACCAAAGGAGCTCTTGAGAATATCAGTGACGACTTCCGCATCAACTCTCTTGGCACAAAGACAGGTGGCAGCATTATTTCCCAAAAGGATAACGCAAAGTTTACTCTCGAGAAGGGCGGAGTTTACCCAATTAAGATTGTACACTTTAACAAAGAGGGATCTGCTGCTTTCCTGCTTAAGGTAATTGACCCACTGGGTGCTTCTATTGACGATTTTACTACTCTTGTTCAACAGTTCAACTACCAGGAGCAGATTCCAATGTCCTCACTTACTATTCCTATGCAATCTCTTACTAGTGCCTCGATTCCTATGCAATCTCTTACTAGTGCCTCGATTCCTATGCAATCTCTTTCTAGTCCTCGATTCCTATGCAATCGCTTTCAAGTGCTTCCATTCCTATGCAATCGCTTTCAAGTGCTTCCATTCCTATGCAATCGCTTTCGAGTGCCTCGATTCCTATGCAATCCCTTTCGAGTGCCTCGATTCCTATGCAATCCTCCTTTCTTTTTTGAGTGCTTTCGGTGCTCGATTCCTTTCAGGCTTCCATTCCTATGTAATCTCTTAGTGCTCCTGATGCCTCGATTCCTGATTCTATGCAATTTTTAATCTTACTAGTGCCTCGATTCCTATGCAATCCCTTTCAAGTGCTTCCATTCCTATGCAATCCCTTTCGAGTGCTTCGATTCCTATGCAATCTGCTTTCACTTAGTGCCCTTCGATTCCTTTCCATGCAATCTCTCTTCCGCGACTAGTGCCTCGATTCCTATGCAATCTCTTTCCAGTTTCTGATTCCCTATGCAATCTTCGCTTCCTCTGATTCCTTCTGTAAGCTTTTCTTCTATCTTGCTTTTCACGTGCTTCCCTTTCCATTCCTATTCCTTGAGAAGTTTCCTCCTTTCAGAGCAATCCCTTTCGAGTTTCAATTCTTCCATTCCTATGCAATCCCTTTCGAGTGCCTCGATTCCTATGCAATCCCTTTCGAGTGCCTCGATTCCTATGCAATCCCTTTCCAAGTGCTTCCAGTTCCTCATCCAAGCAATCCAGAGGGTTTGCGAGTGCCTTCCGATTCCAAGACTATGCAATCCCTTTCAAGTGCCTCGATTCCTATGCAATCCCTTTCAGGGCTTCGATTCCTATGCAATCCCTTTCGAGTGCCTCGATTCCTATGCAATCCCTTTCAAGTGCTTCGATTCCTATGCAATCCCTTTCAAGTGCTTCGATTCCTATGCAATCCCTTTCGAGTGCTTCGATTCCTTGTCAATCCTTTCAACTGTGTTCGTTTGAGTCTGGCTTTTTAATTCTGATTCCTTTATGCAATCCCTTTCGAGTGGTTTATTCCGGAGATTCCTGCAATCCCTTTTCAAGTGCTTCGGGATTCCTATGCAATCCCTTTTCCTGAGTGCTTCGATTCCTGTGCAATCTCTTGGGTCTCAAGTTAAGAATTCATTAGTGTACAAATTAAAGGGTCATTTTTAAAGATTCTATGCAATCTCTTGGAAGTGCTTCGACGCCCGTGCAATCTCTTGAAAGCGCCTCGATAACCACAAGCTCCTCTAAGATTACTGAAACTAATGGTTCTATCTCTTCCACGACAGACGGGGAAATTGGCTCCACTATTTGCGACGACGAGAACAATTGCTCGAAGACCTCTGAGGGTCAGACTTCTAAGTCTACCAAGACCGATGGTAGTGAAGGTTCCAAGCCTACCAAGACTAATGGAGGCGAAAGTTCTAACTCATCCAAGACGATTGACGGAGAAGGGTCTAGACCTACAAAGACAGAGGGTGAAATTTGCTCAACTAACGACGAGAACAATTGCTCCACTACCTCTGAGGGTGAGACCGCTAAACCTTCCAAGACTGACAACAGCCAAGACAGTGTGTGTTCTACCGTCTGCGACGAAGGAAATAATTGTTCTCAGTCCTGCCAATGCACTGGAACAGACGGTTCGTGCCACCCTGAAGTGACTGAAACTGCTGTGTGTGATTCCCCTGAGTGTTGGCCACAAGATGATGCGAGCACTGAGGTAGTAACGAAGAGTTGCGAGAATTGTATTACTGGTTCCTCTGTCGACGGTGATACTAAAGTCACCACTACTTCGCAACCTACAGGGAGCCCTACTGTGACAGGAAGCAACGGCATCTCTTCCAAAGACACCTCTTCGTCTTCGTCTTTATCTTCCTTCTCTCCTAATGTATCCACATTTGAGGGCAGTGGATCCAAGAAATCCACTCTTCTTATGTTCTTGGTGACTGTACCACTTTTCACCATGTTCGTTTGAGTCAATGGCTAATAATTCGTTGTTTCATAAGTTCCTCAATAGAAGTATATGGTTTTAGTTACTTTAATGTGAAATTTATGCTATCAAAGAAATAATACTAATAATAACAACAATCAAGGTAAGTTATAATAGTTATCCGTAAAGTGGTACATATATAAAAACCGAGATCCCCTTATGGTGATAAAATAAACGCTTACTCGTTGAACTTGTGAAATTTTAGATGATCTCTTCGACGTGAAAGCCAACCGAAGGATTCTTATCGTGTCGTTACACCCATTTGGTAATATGCGGCGAGTTTTCTTGAGCCAATAACAAGAAAATATCCTTCCTTCATCTCGGGATAACAAGACATTAATATCTCTGGGCTTTAGCCAAAGTGTTTTTTTTTCAGATATTTTCTTGGACATGCCTGTATTTCCTGATCCATAATACTAAAGGGATATGCCTGGGTTCCTTTTATAACACTACCCAAGTATACTGCTTGCATGACTACACTCGGGTTGGATTCATTGTACGCGTGATCTACCTCCAATCATATGACAGAAAACACTGGAGGGGTTCTCAAACCTGAGGAAACATTCCCCGACAATATGATGGTTCTTTTCATTAACGAATCATGGGAACCCACTTCATCCTATACACGGATCATTATATAGTCTCAAAAGGAACTTTTTTAAGGAATTACCATTTTGAATTCGTTATATTAAAGCCATACGTTTGGGAGTATGGACCCCCGGAAAGAGGATGTACAGAAGTCACTAATAATGAAACATCTCTTCAACTTCAGGCTGAATATCGTCAGGATACCCAGGAGACTTTTACGCAACAAGAACATAATAGAATCGCGTATAGCGGCTGATGACCTCCGTCTTTGCCCCTGGGTCACGTGAATGATCTTAGTCCGGCACACAAGATAAAACTGCTTGCCAAATAACGGTCCGCACCTGTAATTTCCCCATTTCAAACTGGAAAGAACAAGACGTACGGTTAAAGAGTTCAATTAACCAAATGACAAAAAGTTCCACCAATCAAGCAATTCATCCAATAATACCCAAACTTTGAAATTTTTAATGATTCCCGTGGCTCTCAAAAAGCAACTCCTCCACGAAAGCACATTGAACGAAATGGTGGTGAAATCCGCCAACATCTTCATCACAGATCCACCATACTGATGGGCAAAAAAAACAAGGCACAAAAGGTAAAAAAAGACCATCCGAGTTGAAAGAATATCAAAAAGATTATCTTCTCCTCCAGAACTCCACGGCCCCTGCAATTTCAATGTGAACTATGTCCCTTTAGTCTCCCCTCTGCCTCCACTACTGGCGGCTGACATCAGTGCGGATACTACGGTTACCACTCATTGGTCTCATACCCTGATTTCAGTTGCTTAACCAACGTTGCATTGCTCGGACGGGAAACCCGCGTGTTCTCTTCATGGTATTTTCAGGATATCGCGCCGGGCGGCCTTAACCGTAATGCGGCTTTCCTATAGCCTTTTTGTTTCGAGGACGAACAACACGATAAATCGGGGTAATGTTGGAGAAAGGGACCCGGTCCGTTTGGCTCTCTAGGCGCATATGCCAGTGTAAAGTTTGGTTCCGGTGAGATACCGGTTAAGGCACGACCAATATTCTCACCGTGCAGGATAACACATACATATGCAGGAAGGATACAAACGACAATCGGATGTGTTAAGCAGAAAGAAATGGGGTGTGTTGATTTGTGTATTGAATGTGGGCTCCCGAAATTTGGCACAACATCAGGTGCAGTGCCGCCGTTTTGTGTTTGTTGAATAAACTCCACCCCTTCGGTACTCGGCTAGCAAACTAACTGCCCATCCCGGAATAAATAAAAAAAAAACTTCTATTTGGAGAATGAGGTAAAAAAGGTTTATGCTCTAGAAAAAGCACATACGTTTGCACACAAAAATTATCAAAAAATAGTGAAATTATCCCCATTATGGTAAAATTCGGTGGGTCCCAACATTCAAGGCTCGCCTCACGTGATGCAAATTTTGGTTCCAGCGCGGCATATAACCCTGGCGAGACCGAAATAGAAACAAATATAGACAATATAAACAAACAGGGCACCCAAGGTATAAGGAGTAGTCAGGAATGATATCCCACCATTCCTTTCTATTTTTGATTTTATTCGCCTGGTGAATATTTTCTCACACTATAGGTTTGTACTGGTCTCGCATCTGATGACACCCAGTTGGCTTCAGTTGGCGTCAGTGGCCCCAAGTGTGGGGGGAATTTCAGCACGCCCGGAAATTTTCGATTTTCTTTTGAGTTTCTACAAATAAGGAATTTCAGATGGAATTGAAATTGAACTTCTAGATACTGGAACAAATTGAATTGAAGTAGTTGTGGAAATTAAGGAGAATGTGTATAAATGATGCCCTACCATTCCCACGCTCTTGTGTGGTGAGCTCCAGCGTCGTGAAATAAAGGTCCATCCTTTAAGATTGGCACCCACCGATATTGCCAGGTCCTCTAAAATGACTGGAAAGTAATCGGTATCGATGTGGAGGCTGAAAATCAACAAAGGGGCTAGTCCTACGAACTCACATTGACCGGGAACATTTATTTAATCCTAATCCATTTGCTTTGAGACGACGATACGAGTTTTATGGCAGGCGAGAAAGGTTCTACCCTGGTTTTATCCACCGAACAGTACTTTAACCGGAACTTTGCCCATTGCTTTACAAACACAACCCCGCTGGGTTAAAAACAATCATCTGACACTACAGGACACTACAGGAGAACACGCCCAGAAGTAAAGACCTTGATGTCATGTTAAAACACCTTTCCAAAAACAATAAACACTGAATTGGAAGAAAAAAAGGCTAACTTCCAACCTTAGCCATGCTTTATTGCACCATTTCGGCCTTACGTTCCTTCTCGCAGAACACAAAAAATACAAAACATCATTGTCTGCAAGAAGAAAGACAAGACAGGAGCCGGAGAAGGAAAACCCGCAAGGATCAAAACTTCCAACTGACCTTGTATATTCATTTCCCCGGTTGATTATTCTTGGGTGTTTTGGTCATTTTCTACCCCCGCAGATTCTCTAATGTCGGCAAACACTTTATTGCCCAGAGATGAGCCACCCATGGTCGCCCCGAAAGATGACCAGCTTGCTATGGACCTTGCTTCAATGTCAACAAATGGTCTTTTCATATTTCCTGAACACGACAACTTAAATTACTTAACTGGAGTGACTGCTACCCAAAAAGACTTGCGCATGTCCACTCAAATCCTTTCCACCAAAGCCTGAAAGAACGCAGCGGTGTTCGACTAGAAATGGTGGGGAATGATGTATGTGCCAGTACAAGAGATTGAATTCGTGCTCCTACCTCTTGGGACGGCAGTGCACTTCCTCCCCTCACTTCGTGTGGTGGTATTGACCATCACATGAAGACTTCAACAATGTCGCCCCACACTCCCAAGAAACTCTCACACCACCATCAATGATACCGTCAATAAAAGCAAATTTCCATATTTATGCAGTGCTAATGGTGTGATGTGAGCTGGACACCTGGCGCAACAAGAAGATATACTTGGGTAAACAAATAACCATCGAAATGACACCACTGGATAGTTTAGTCCAGCACAAGACGTCTTCTCTATGTCTCTGCATTAGCTAAGTGGGGATAGCTGTGTCGAGATATAATAATGGTTGGCCTCGTTTACCAAGGGGACTTTTCAAGGGAAAATCCAAACTGGCCGGTTGATCTGTCTGTTTTGGCTCGTTTCATGTTGAAATTGTAGGTCGATTTCACCAGAAGGGATGGTCCACACGATTAACGAGTGCAGTCTAAGACCACATCTTTCTTCCCACGTGCCCTTTGGGGGTACCACTTCTTGTGGTGTTTTTATCTTCCAAACAGAGAAAGACTCCAATGGAGGCATTGTGAATGCACCGTTTGAGGTCGTTATTTCCATAAATTTACGATAATTTGTATCTGAACAACCAGGCTGAGCGTTCATCGAATAAAATACCAATAAATAAACATATCCGAACGAAAATTGAGGCTTGAATTTATAATATTTGCAGCTGGGTCATGGGTAAAGTAGCGTGAGGGGCGAGAACCATAAATGTGGGTTCGAAATGCTGATCCTGGACATCACATATAATTTATAGGGCAATATATTCGGTGGAAAAGACCGAAAACCATATCCAGAAAGCGCAATCTGTGAAAAGAAACTTTTTAAAGTTCCTCACTCCACTATTGGCAATTGTTCTGAGATTGATGAATTATGAGAAAATGAAGAGAAGGAGCCGAAATATTGCACATGCCATGATGCTATAAGTGCACATTAGAATCCACATGTTAGGACTTGGAAACATATCTTATTTCGAATACGAGGGAGAATTTGTGTTGACACGCATCTGTGCAAAAATAAAAAAAAAAAAAAAAAAATTACAACCAAAAAATGCCTTCTCTACAGAACAATTGTTCTAGACACCCATGGAGGGAGTCATATCGATAGAAGACAGTGAATCTTTCTGGAAATTTGCCCCAAAAAAAAAAAAAATAATATCACCCAAATCATTCCATGGGCTTATAATTCCAGGGTGGAAATAGATCCTTCCTTGTAGGCTTGTAGCACTATTTCTTGGCCCATTGTGTGAAAAAAGGCTGCGTGTTCATTTCACGTCTACGTCTCAAGTAAAAAATACCTCAAATAACACAGTTTTCCAAAGATTCCATTGCACAAAAAAAACATCGTCTTCAAAAATCGTTACAAACATTTAAATCATTCCAAAAATCTACATCAAGTGGCGACAAAAATCATTTCGGCTTTATTTTCTGCCCCACAACTTATTCACATGGGCACCAGGTTTATTAGCCCAAACATTTCCATAAACAATGAAAACTTTCGATATTTCCTTTCTGAAGTTGATTTCACAATCACATAAAGAAATCGACCAACACATGATTGATCGCTTCAAGCCCGATTGCACTCATAACCCCCCGCTGATGAATGCTTACGCCCCTCACCATTATAGCCAGGGAAACGCGTCCATGGAAGGGTGCTTCAAACGCCCTTCCAGCTACACGAAAAACCCACAGAAGGAACCCAGCCTGGCCTTGCGAGGAAGTGTTTACCAAAGCTCTCTCTTGGGATGCAATGGGTGCAGAAATCGCCATTTGAAGTGTGATCAAATCCTTCCCCAGTGCTTGAATTGTCGTGCAGATAACATGACTTGTACCTATTTAGACATTGGCCAGCAACATGTGACGGGCATAAAAAGACCAGTGTACAACCATTTCCAGGGGGGCTCGAACATGAAGGGCTCCTGTACTTCGCCCGAATCCATAAACAGAAACTATCCTTCTCCCCCAACACCAGTGATGATCCCCAGCCAACCTCCGGGGTTTGGGTTGAACAACCACCCAACAAAGCACGCCCTCAGTTTGAACAACCACCCCGTAAAGCAGCCGTTGTATAGAATCGAGCGAAATCCCAACCCAACCACACAGTATTCAACAAAAGATATCAATTTCGCTATTCCGCGAGACCTATCACCTTATACGATGATGCCGGCCACGAAAGCCCCGGAATCACAACCATTAGGGTCACTACAGCCGCCCATGACAGACGTGACGTCAAAAATACCGCCGATGGGGGCAATAAGTGGTCATGATCTTGTCAATTCGCATGTACCCGTGTTAAAAAGCATCCAACCGCAGTATACATCGCACCTACAGGGTCCACTTTCGATGAGGGTCCCTGCTTCGCCTATAAGACACACAATGGTCCCAGGTCATGCAATGAAGGCAGTTTTACAGAGCCAGCATGGAGTGAATTATTGAATGCCCCTTTTTCTTATGCCCTCTTCTCCAAAGGAAATGCAAGTTAGGCGTAGGTGGTGTTTATAAAACAATTGGTGTTCTATGGAAATGCTCATTTGATACCGTCGAAAAAACCACAGAAAAGGAAGCTTGAGCGTTCGGGCGTTTTAAAAACTGTCTTCACGATGAATAAGAAGACATTTGAAACAGAGATAGCGTGTTATTCAAGGCTCCAGAAGTTCTGGATAGTTTAATTGTGGGGTCCGCTTACGGAGCATACACGGTCAGTAGGAAGCAGCGAGGGGTGACGCTCTACGAGTTTTATAACCAAAAGTTTTTTCAGAGTTCAGACTCGCGAGTAGTAGCTCCAAAAGGGTATTATTTGGGTATTTTCTCGTGACAGATTTGTGCAAAATATTGACTATGTTTTATGGCTGAGCCATTTCTGGTGTAAGTTGGCACCACGGACCTCGTCTATTTGGGGTGGAAGAGGTCTAACGATTTGTTTATAATAATAAGATCCTTCTCTGTTTCAATCCGTGTTAAACGTGATCTTCGGAATAATTCATAGTTTTCAATTAGTTAATGGAAAATGTCGAAGGAGGGAGGTCATAATTCGTGTCAATGGTGAAAATGCAGTGCTATGAAATTTCCGTGTGTGTTGGGAAACCCACGAAAAACCAACTTTTCCCCAGTAAATCATTTCATTATCAAGGACAGACTGTATTGGAAAAGCGAAAGGACTTCGTAAGTAAAAACTCATAGATATCAGTTTCCCTTCAGGCGTGTATCCAAGAGAAGTTACAGGCAGCGACGAAGTGTTGTTAGTTAATAGTAAAATGTGCGTATATATTAATGTATCAGAATAATATTATCAATATTTCTCAGACACCTAAAAAGGGAACCAATTGCTGATAAAACTTTGGGGAGCATTGCAGTACTACCCAGTCACAAGGTGCCAGAAGGAAAGTAGCAGTCACCAAAAAAGTTTCCATTCCCACAGGCGAGGTGAGTGACGTTAAAATTTGGTGATTCTCAAATCAAGGAGAAAAAAAAACAAGGACAAACAAGCAGAAACAAGGAGAAAAAAGCAGAAAAAAAACACAGAAATCAAGGCTTTTCCAGCGTTGATATTCCCCAGAAAGTCTATTACGATGACGACGATCTGGACGTTGATGGGGATTACGAATATTACGAGAAATTCAGAGAGTATCGAGATTTGCACTGATACGACATGCCGATTCATGTCCCTACGACTTGTCTGATATGTAAGACGATGCAGCCAACGAGCTCTGCAATTCATGTATATCCAAGTGACAAGCTTATCTCGCCACCAGTAAAAAGCCACAATACTAATATCATATCCATACCGCCGAAAAATATTAAAAGCATTATCCATAGTTGAAATCCACAATACTTTTGGGGACCCTATATTGGCCCTGACGAATAAGGGATGTCTCGCTAGGCTGTCGGCTGTTTTTAATGGCTTTTTTTAATGGCTTTAACCATGTCTGCTTTAGGGTTCTGTTTAGCCACTGCCGTTCACCATCAATTGCCACTTTTGAATTTTTTAATTTTTTGAATGTGTTTTTGAATTCAGCACATGTTTAGCAAAAGGTGAAAGATTAACTTCAAAGATGCGGGTTACAAATCATACAAATCATTGTCTCTGTTTGAGTGAATGCTTTGTTTAATTCCAAGTAGAAAAATAAGAACCATCCCTCTGTATGATGGCCCAAAGGATGGCGGGTGGCATCATACTAGTTTTGTGATATCCAGGTACGTGTGGGGTGATCTTACTTTCCAACTGTAATACGTCCGTAGTATGGCCGTAGTATACGTATGGCCGTAGTATGCCCCCAAATGGCCCCGATATGGCCCCAATATGGGCCCAATAATACATTAGGTCCTGCCATCGTTATCACATCGAACGCACTGCACACAACCGGCGCGCCCGCGCCTAATCGGGTAATCGCTCCTAATCTAACCGCGGTGGGCAAAATTTTTCTCTCGCACTCCCTCCCCCGGCCGAAATTTCCATCTTCTTTCATCAAATCCCCAGTATATTCCACCAAAACCACACCAAAACATGTCTCCTCAACCCTCCGACAAGAAGCAATCGGGATTGGCCCGTGTGCTTGGCTCTGCCTCTGCGGGAATCTGTGAAATCGCCGTTTTCCACCCCGTCGACACCGTCTCCAAGAGACTCATGTCCAACCAAACCAAAATCACCTCAGCTTCCCAGTTGAACAGCGTGGTTTTCCGTGAACACGCCCAGAAGGCCCTCGGAGGCAGATTGTTGACGTTGTTCCCTGGTTTGGGTTACGCTGCCGTGTACAAGATCTTGCAAAGAGTGTACAAGTACGGTGGTCAGCCATTTGCCAACGAGTTCTTGACCTCCAACTTCAAGGACTCCTACGAGTCGGCGTTCGGTGCCAAGACCGGAAAGGCCCTTTTGTCGGCCACCGCAGGTTCTCTTATTGGTATTGGTGAGGTTGTTTTGTTGCCTTTGGACGTGTTGAAGATCAAGAGACAAACAAACCCCGAGGCCTTCAAGGGTAGAGGTTTTTTGAAGATCATGGCCGACGAGGGTCTTGGTTTGTACAGAGGCTGGGGCTGGACCGCTGCAAGAAACGCTCCTGGTTCTTTTGCGCTTTTTGGAGGTAACTCTTTTGCCAAGGAATACATCTTTGGATTGTCCGACTACTCGTCCGCCACCTGGACGCAAAACTTTGTCACGTCGATCTTCGGTGCTTCCGCCTCCTTGATTGTTTCTGCTCCTTTGGATGTCATCAAGACCAGAATCCAAAACAAGAACTTCGAGAGCAAGGAATCTGGCTTCACCATCTTGAAGAACATGGCCAAGAACGAAGGTCTCACCTCTTTCTTCAAGGGCTTGACCCCCAAGTTGTTGACCACTGGTCCTAAGTTGGTGTTCTCTTTCGCTTTGGCCCAGTCCTTGATCCCAGCCTTCGACAACCTTTTGAAGTAATGTAGTGTTGATGGGTAAAGTCCTCCTGTGTATATAGCTAATACTACGTCTTTCGTTTGATATTCCTGTTTCAGCTGGTTGTGAAGCTTTGGACATGATTGTTGGAACATTTCACAACCAGAATTCCCCTAACCCCAAGCTTGACCCCGCCGGGTGAAATCAATGCTTATGGTAAAAAAAATGGTGGGAGAGCCCCGGTGGTGAATTTTCAGACACCACAAGAAAATTTGCAAATTTGCAAGCCCTTTCTCCATGTCACCATATAAATTGACAATACTTCTTCTTTTCACGAAAAATACCTCTTCTGTATGAAATTGCAACTGCAAATTGCATCTCTGGTCACGTGCATCACGCCCAGCGCACGTGCCACAATCAACGTTTCAACACCCACATTTCCAACCTGCATACGGTACTTGGGGTCTCGGTGTGTGTGCAGTCGCCGTATTATTAATTTTACCCCAGACATCATCCATGCGTAGACAAGAAGAGCAACCACTTTGCCCAGGAAATTCCAGTCACCATCGTTTGTTTTCCACTTACCTACCGCATCCCCACACAGTGCTGCTAGGAGGAAAATGAGGTTTGTCACGTTTGCCATATATTCGCTCAAGGTGAATGTGCTCAACATTTTGGTGGCGGGGCAGCGAACGTCTCTGCTCAACATCAATTATTTACACAGTCTGACCGTGCAACAAGTCTCTGTGGCAACCCCACATGATGACGAGTATCCCGACGCTTGCATGTCCAGCAACGTCACAGGGAATCCGATTCTCTGATATTTGGTCCTTTGCTTCTCCGCCGCCTGGTTGTTTCTTTGTTTTTTCCTTCTCTTTTTTGGTTTTCAGGTCAGGTACCTAATTTCTGCATCACCACCCCCCCGTTTATAGATAATCAATACACATTTTTTCGTTGGTAACTTTTGTTACATTAGTATTGAACCAGCGGTTGCTCAATAGAAAAGTACCAAAGGTCACGGAGTCCGTCAATTTCGATTTGCCACCGACCAACACCAACAATCGAGTCGAGCTCGGTCTCTTGTGTTTTGCCCTCCAAGACACAGAGCCTACAGACAGCCTCGATACGTCTCTTTTCACGCTGGATCTTCTCAACGGCCTTTTCTCTCATTCCACCGGTCTGTTTGGCCAAATTCATAGCGTTCTTCAAGAACGCCTTGGCATTATTCACTAGAAGAGCCAGGTTCTTGACTGCCTGTTCGAGAGGAAGCTGCGACCTCTGGAGATCTATGTCTGACCTCGCGATATAAACCTTCGCGATTTGGGAAACGATTGACCCAATACCCATGGCCTGGCTGGCTACAGCGTTTGCACGTACCGTTTGGAGCCGTGCAGTCAATAATTCTTGGGCCAATTTAAAGTACTGGTTCATTTTGTTGAGACCCATCCAGTACAGCTCAGAGTCAATATTGGGTCCGGAACTAATGCCCGATCTTTGCATGAAACTGTCAATGCAATCAGCTGCCAGCATGTACCTCTCGGGAGATTCCGGAAGGGCAGGATCGTCCCATGCCGCAACCATGCCTTCTAAATTGGAACAGGATGCTGCAGAGACATACGCCTTCGCAACCAAGTATTCTTCTTTCTGCTCGTCGGTTATTGAAGACGTCCCGTCTTCAGAGAAGGAACCATCGAACACTTGGGTCGCCACTTCATCCGCATCACGAGTGAGTTCTCCCATGAGTGATGATGCAGTCTCGATGTCTTGGGCAGAAGTGCCGACGGCTTCGTAAAGTGTCTGTGCAAGATTGAACGCAGATACTACAGTGTCAATGAGGTCCGAGGGCAGAGTGGGTTCTGCCTCCTCGTCTCCCTCTTGGGGTAGAGCCATTCCCTGGGAAAGGATTTTGAGTTCAGAGACTTGACGACGCAAGATTTCCTTCAAAAGGCCCATCGATCTGTCGACCATGCGGTATGCATCCTCGGGGGTCTCGGTATCTTCCACGGCATCCATATATACCATGGCTGTGTTGAACAAAAGGTCAGTGGGCGCATCGTCACCGGCAAACTCGACGCAGGACTCGTGTGCCTTGATGATTTCATGGATTTCTTGGATGACGGAGTTTTCCCCCGCGTCTATAACCTCGCCGACGTTTTTAAGGTCGGAGATCTGCACGCCATCGGTCCGTTGGTACTGGGTGTAAACGTGGAATAGCAATCTCAGGCCATTGTAATAGGCCAACTGGAGGGACTTTTTTTCGTCCGCCGTACCCATGCGAGCAGCCAGCTTGTATTCATCAAACGCCTTTTGATAAAACCGCAAGGCCTTGGCGAGATCGGAGCTGTGCCACCGGTCACCGGATTCCTCGTCGATGGCACCTTCTTCGATGAATTCTTCAATTGATTCGGGCTGGTTTTTTGCACTGTTTTCTTGTTTCTTAGCAGAAGCAAGGGCTCTTTTACTGAGTTTTGGGCCAGGTTCTGATGTTAGTACTGTGTCACGTGTTGGGAGTATTGGGTGGATCTGAAAAATGCTGACATTGTGGGGCACAGCAAATCACCACCTTTTGCAAAGCTGAGGGAATTCTTTGAAGCCGCACGATAAATTTCTTTGCAGTTTCTAGTATCCATGTGATAAATGTTGACCCGAGCAAGGGTTGGACATACTTTTCATGATTGTGGGTGACTTCAATGACCATCACCAAACCACTCGCAAGCATCATCTAAATCGCCGGACCTGGCACGTGACCCCGACTTCCGCAACTGCACAGGTTATATAAATGTTATATGCGCGCGGTTATAACGATGTTATCCGCGGTTTGAGCGATTTACAAAGGAGGAATCTTCAGTGGGCAGAACTTGCGGGGGTGATCAATTTTGAAATATTGATGTTGAATTGGGCAGAAGGGTAAGGAGAAAGCCATTGCAAAGAGTATAATAAGGAGATTTTCTGTAGCCGGGCGTGCATATAACCCAGTTACCCCGATCTAGGTATTTTCTGCCGCCGGATATTCCGAAAGCGTTAATAGCTGCTGACGTTATTTGATAAAGGAATATTGGACTGGTTATACTTTATTCCGCTGGTATTTTGTTTGGGATGTCTGTGATTTGAAGAGAAATTGTGCGCTGGCGGGTGAGTTATTAACACGGTTTCGTGCGGCGACTCAGAGGGAAAACGGGATGTACGGGTTTAGAGCCGTGAAATTGAAACCCCTCTTATAGGGACGCCTACCCCATGTAGTTGAATCGGGAAAAATTTCGATAAAAAATTTGATTTTGAAATGTAGGAGGTGGATTGGGGAGGGTGTGGGGGATATGCAAAAAGTCTAGAAAATTTGAACATCAATGTTGGTGATACTTTTCTGCGAGCCCAATATTTTATATCCGGGTTTGAGGGGTGCCAATACTAATCTGACCAACCGGTTCAGCATTTTTCATGAAATAGGTTTTCTATCGATTTTTATTAAGGAACTTATGGTATGACAGAAGCCACAGACCTTCAAAGGCGTATGCCGGGAATTTCGTCTTTTTTATCCTACGTTTTATGGTGATTAAGATATTGTACGAACGCGTACATCAATAAAATCAACTGATGACCAAATATTCTTTACAACTAATTTCTTCAAGTGCCTGGTTAACATCAGTAGGTAGGTTTGCAGTGGCTAGTATGGAATGTGGCAATAAAGTAAACGTAGAAGAGGCCAGCAGAGACAGTGAATTTAAATTTGAAGGTATAAACTGGGGTTGTAGAATAACGTACGGGTGTCTAAACATATATTGGTCTAAGGACTTTCCATAACAAATTGAACAGCCACGAAAAAATGGCTGTTGTCAGAGTTTGACAATTTTCCAGTTTCAGAGACTCCCCAATGATGAATCTCAATTTGAAAGGGGGACATTTTGACAGGATAGAAGAGAAAATGACACTGAAGAGAGACTCGACATGGTTTGGCATGAAGAACAAGATGGAATCGATGTCACTTCATTTCAACGGATATCACTTAGATTTTGTTTGAAGGGAATTCTAATGTCTCTTTGGACATCAACAAATACGATCCATTCAAAAAAGAAAACCGTCCTTTCAGAATGACCCACTTGTTATAAAGACTGTTTCGAAAATGGGTTTATTAGTCTGAAATTGATGAGACAAAGCTTTGTTTTCTATAAGAAGAAGATTCGTGGATTCGATAAATTCATTCCACAGTTTCAGATGCAGTGGCCACCCACTCATACCGGGGGCTTTACAAGGTTAGAAGTTTTTTTGAAGAAAGCATTAACAAGAAATTAAAGACAGACACCAGTGCCGTGAAGGGCTGTTCAGCGAAAACTGGTGGCACAGGTTGGAACTAAGTTACCCTTTCCTCCATGATACCGGGTTTCTAAACATAATTAGTGTTCTGAAAATCATGAATTCGTTCCCGAAATGAATTCTCGGAGCGAAAGAAACGGCTGTTCTACAAATAATCTACGCCGTTGAATAACATAACCTCTCTGGAAAATCATTCATGACGAAAGAAGAAAAGTACCCCCTTCGAAAGTAAATTGCCCTCCTTATACGCCTAGTGTGAGCTCCAAGTCTGGACAGTGGTTAGGTCATAGGTAAGTCCTGTAGAGGGAACCCAATAATAGGGTTCTTCATTATTGGAACATTCTCGGCCCTTTATCCAGAAGGTGCTTTATAACTTTATACCGCATCACGGCGTACTCACAATACAGAGCGACCAAAATACACAAATCAGCCCCCAGACTGATTTCTCAGGATTCATATTCAGGGGTTCTACCCTGGTGTATTCGCAGATATTCACGGGGGTAAATACTCAGCCAATCCAGTTGAGCCCGTGGAATGGCCACCAAGCTCTAAGAAGTCGGTTGCGGTTTCGTGTTCTTTTCATTTATCAAAGGCCGATTTTCATCAATTGATTGCAATCTTTATCCATGGCCACATCGACGCTGGTACAGTGCAGAGTAACGGGCTGAGTATATCTAAATCACTACCTGCTACGTTTTTATGGGTGCAAATTGTTTATCTATTCGACGCGCCGCATATGGCCTCGTAGAAGGTTGTCCTACAACCTCAACGAAGGGAGTGAAATATAGCACCAAAACACCTAAATTCAAAATCCATTCTTTTAAAAAGGAGGCTGCAAATTACCTGGAATGCCTATATTAAACATATTCAATACTGCGAAACCACAAGATATATGGCATGGAACATTTTCGAAACCACTTTCCAGAACTACTTCTCTGAATTGACCCCGCTTAACATTCCTTCTTCAAACTTAATTGAATCTCCGTATTATAACCGTCTTTTCCTGTAGTACATGCCTTGTGAGAAAATGGATAAACCCAGACGTAAAGAAAGGTCACCGATTCAAACAGTTCTTGACTTTAAACGACAAGTCATCGATTGTTTACCCAAATGACACTGGATAAGATATAATCAAAAATCAATAAACCATTTTCTTGAGCAGTGGGGTAATAAATTACCATTGAAGTGAGGACTTTTGCGCACCCATATTGATTTTTCTGCAACACCATTTCCACTTCTGGGGTCGACTTTTCATCTTAATCAAAAAAAAAAAAATCAAGGACAATTCACGTTTCAAGGAGACGTTTTATTATTTACAAAAGTGTTTCCAAATATGCTCGCCGAGATCAAGATTCCGACGAACCAACTTCACTTTCAGGTTCCCTGCTTTCATCTTTTCACGGGGCCAATTCACATTTGCAGAACACGAATTCCGTTTAGAAAGCCTGCACAATGCATCATGGCCTAATCCGGACACCTCTATAGACCCGATATTGCATATCTCCACTGGGCCATGCAATAGGGCACGACGATCAAAACTTCACCAAACTCCATTAAGCCGACCCCACCCCACTATAGAAAACCAAATTTAGGAACTCCCACCTCCAAAAAAATACCCAAACGGCGAAAACAAGTCTCCATGGAATTTCCCGAACCGCTCATTCCTGGTGTACGGGTGTGCCTCCCCCCACGCGCGTGGTTCCACCCACCGCGTCCGTTGATCCACTCAAGGCATTGTCTTCACATCTCCATCCCCGTGTTATGTAGTAATTCTCTTGATTTAGCAATGGAGGCCCGGAAATGCCCGAAAAGTATTTCGGAGCTCCCCCAGCCGGAAGAGGTGGAGAGGTTTCGAAAACCTATCTATTATACTCTTCCAGTAGTAGTGGTGGCTTTCCATGCGTTAACTAAGGGAGGCATTCTCCTAGTGACGGATTTCACCAGCCATCACCATCTGGGCTTTGCCTTAGGCAACGTGCCGCAGAGTATTCCCTGTGATTACGTCGTTGGCAGCAAACGCCTCAACCGCCCAGAAATCTTCCATGTGGGCGTTTTCTTGAACAGAGTCAACCATATATGGGAGGAATTGAAGAAGTTCGGCCCTCCGTTGGAAAAGCAAGACTACGGCAACTACGGCCCGGAATATTCCTGCGATTTGCTGCAGCACTGTGTTATGGCCCAGTTGAACTTCAAAATCAAAGCCTACCGAGGAGGAACTGAGGGCTACCTTAGTCATTTCTCTGTCCGTGACCCATCACAGACACTTGCTGTTCTCTCCGACGAGTATCCCTCGTCTCCCTCTGTTGAGGGTCTCATGAACCGCCTCGCTTCACGAATGACTCCGGCACTTCATACACACTTGAGTCAATATATGCCCCTTGAAAGTTATATTCCGAGAAATGCCATTACTGGCAGTGGACAACCAGAAGATGTGCCCACCGGCGCCGCCACAGACTCTACAAGAAAAGAATCTTGTGACCCACCCGTCCCCAATACGTCCTATACGGACGTGCAAAGACTGTCGCCTTTGCAAACACAAACGCAGACGCTGACCAACGGGCAAAAACGGCGTCTTATTCACCCCAGTGATGCGGTTTTCCAACAACAATTCACCCAGCCTGCAAGTGGGGGTGTTTCCCGCTCTTTTGACACCACTGCTGTCTCAGAGATGGGAGATATCCCCATTGAACCGCGCCCTCCAATCGGCCGCCCTCCTGAAGTCAGAGGTGGAATTCAAAATACGCCGATTCCCAGTTCTGGAACCTTTTTTGACCTCGAACTTTTATGCGACATTGACCGCGACATATCGCCTGGGCGTACGCGTTTCGAGACGATTGCGTTGATTGCCGCCGTCAGTCCCACGCCCGAATATCTCTTTGTCAGACCGTTTCGGCGTAGTATGAAGATTGCGCCGTTTAGAATCACTTTGGAGAAAGGCAACACACTGGTGACAGCAGAGGTGATTTCCGAGGAACAATTGTGCCACTTTTTTGGCATCGAGGAAGTCGAGGTTGCCATCGAACATCTTGAAGAATTCATTTCCGCGTTGAAGTCTCTTATTGGAAAAACTGCAAGAATAAACATCGAGAAGAAGGTGTTGAACCTTTCTTCGGGCCACGATTGTCTTTATTGGAGGGTATCTTCCTCTTTAAAGACTCTTCTTCAGAACACCCTCGATTAGCGAGAGAGCATGACCAGACCTGCTGCGTGGGTGTTGTTATCTTGAGTGATGTACGTTGAAGGAGATTTGGGAAAGCCATTCCATAGTGCTAGACTGCAAGAACGAAGGTAAAATCTTGTCGCCAATGTCAACTAGTGGTGGGATCAAGAGAGTATTTACTCCCGGAAGAAGGTTTTAAAGGTGAGGCTAAACGACGGTTGAGTAATGTAGTTGGGCCGTGTGGGCATTGAATGATTGCCCATTGGCCGATACTCGTCTTATGATTATCCGTGATCCATATGAGGCATACTTATGATTACACTATGTGAACCCAGAATATCTGACTCGGTGAGAAGTGGCAGAGTGTTGAAATTTCGATGGAAACAAATTCCCAAAGAAGCAAAGCATGACCAGGGATACTAATAATGTTTTTGCTGTTTACGGAGGAATGAGCGATTTCCCTCGTTTGATTGCGAATGACGAAATCTGGCACAAGCCTCGCCTTGTCGTGTCCTGGGGGGTTGCTTTTATACCTTATCATGTGTGCTTGTCGGAGACGAAATTTGCCTAGTCAATGTGCCAAGATACTCCCAGCAGTTTCTTGGAAACATCAGAATTGAAACAATTAAACCATCCAAATTGATTTCAAATCCCCAAAATTCAACATCCAAATCACCGTTTCAAAGGCACCTTCTAAAAACAGAAAATGTGCCGTGTAACTGGATTATGATACAGGATATTTTTGTCATGACGTAGGCTGGTGCGTCAAATGGTTAGCAGGTGTGGCCGCGTGATTCTGTTCCCCGGCAACATTGGTATTATATCGCTCAATCTCGGTACACATCCATAGATGAGCTCGTACTTTTATTCTGGATTCTGGCTTTATTTCTGAATTCTTTCAATCCAGTATGAATAGAAGAATCTTGTCATACCATTTCGGGGAAAAGATCGGGGAAAGATCGGGGAAAAGACCGGGCCACAAGAAATACCTCCTCAAGAAACGGCGTTGCCATTGCAGATGTAAGATGGGTGACCTAAACGTGACTTTTCCTCGGAAAAACTTGAAAGCATGTGTGATATCGTAAAACCAATTTGCGAGAATTTAGTGGATGACGCGTGCAGAATTGCTGAAAAGAGCTATCCTTTTTGGAATGCGACAAATTGTGATTGGCGGAAATGAACCCATGAATAAAAGGAAGGACAAGATGTGATTGATTCAAAAAAAATAATAAGAATAAGAATAATAAATAAAAAACACGGATCTTTTTTCTGCTGTAAAAATCTTTTAAACCACTTGAAAGACCTAAATCACTTGAAGATAGCAGATATCACCAGATGACGTCATTCGGGGTTTCTCGTCACTCGACGGCACTTGCAGCACCAGAGGCTCCTGTCAGATTCGTAACTCGCACCTTTATGCACACACTCAAGATTATTCCCAATAAGTATGTATGACGCGTGCTCAGCCTCTAGACTTGCCGTATACGGCCAACAATAAAAATCAATGAAGCCATTATTGTCCCACCCTTTGGTGTATAAATAAAGATACATGGCGCCAGGCTTCCACGTTTTTCATCAGTCATCATTCTTACAAGTTTCTTTGTTTTCTGGACATTTTCTTCGCTTGCCCTTAGTTACTTCCTGAAGAACTTCATCAAATCCTCACCAAATCCTCACCAAACCAAAATGCAACTTGATATCGTGTCTAAAATATCTTCGTCCCACAACATTGCCAGGGATATGTGGTCTAATGATACCCCAAATGCTTGGGACATGTGCATGCAAGACCTGACATGTAAAGGCTGTGCTATCGCGGGAATCGTGCTTGGCTCGTTATGGGTATGCTGGGTAATCTTGGTTTTCATCCTATGTTTTTGCTTGGGGTACTCCTTTGTTAATTCCTTACGGTTTGGGTATGGTGGACGTGGCAACACGAATAGATTCTTCGACTACGGCTACCATCAACCAATAACCCCCCACAGCTATTCACAACACCGTCATAATCAGGCAATGGTGGATCTGAACTTTGCTCACAACCAAGCAATTCAGAACAATATGTTGGCCCTGCAAATGGCCATGTCTCTGGCAGCAGCCGGGGGCGCTAGTACAGGGAATACCGGTGGAATGTAACTGAAGTATTTGCAAGAAGCGGGCGAGATACTTCGCTGCCATTCGGAGCAGGTACCTACCAGAATGTGTAGACGATTTGTTTAGAGCAGTTCTTGGACGTGCTTTATAATTTTTAATGGAAAATTTAACACTCGATTATTATTATTGGTGTAGAGAAACAGTGGACATTTTGGGTGTTTGGGCCTTTTCTTTGGGGAGTAGAAGAGAATATTCAACAATGAATAAGACAAATTAGTCCCTGTCCTCGTATATCATAAAATGTGTAATCACTCCGGAATGGATGCAAAACTTGGACATCAAACATCATGAGAAACAAAGAATAACATGAAATTCTTGTGATGTATCCACCGGCAATTACTAAGTATCGAATATTAGGTCTGCTCCATAAATGTACTTTACATTATGGGCTGTTCCAATACTGGAAAAGGAAATTTTCATCTCTTGTGCAGTTGATTGGCAAATCTCGGATATTCTGTTTCTCATAAGCTTGCACTGCCGAATTTTGGTGTCAGGTTAGGCCTCGAATCAAAAAGAACTCAATTTTCATCAACATATATTTCTAGTCTTGGAGCAAATTTCAAAAACGTACTGGAATTCATTTATCCGACGGCGACAAAAAGTGTACAGGAGGACGTAAAAAATCTACCAGTGGGTATTTTTGTGTTTTCAGGATATTTCCATCCATTTTCAAATGTTTGCGATCTCTTCAAATGTTTGCTACCTCCACAAAACACCAGATCCAATTGTTCCACATCACTTGAAATACGCACGACACTCTGTCGAAAGCCAATGCGCATAGTTATGCCATTTTTTCCCACCTTCATGTTTTGCAGCCATTCTCCTACCACTTCTTTTTCTGCGACAAGTATAAAAACTATGGAAATCCCCAACGTTGTTTTCATGATTTTTTTTCTGTTCCTGAATTAGGGGCCAGGCTCTGGTCAACTGTCCCTCAAGTAGTCAGAACTGAAGGAAAATTAGGAAACCCCCACCAAATCTGGGGTATATGGCCATTCTTAGCGCCGTCTATTTTTGGCCGCCAAGTGGTGAATGGAATAATAGATCCCCTTATGGTATGTGATTGTGGCGTATAAAAAATGCCATCGTCATTGACAAGGCTTGTCCGTGCATAGCCTTTTTGCGGAATCACGCGTGTTGAAAAATATCCCACGCCTTAATGTTGGCCCAACAATGAGTTTTTGCCTATGGGTGCTTTTCCTGGGGTTATTTTATATATTTTATGTTCTTCCTTGGCAACGAGAAATGTGGCCCCTAAAACATAAACAGGCGCTTCGCAAGAAAAAATCCGCTACAACTACAGGACAGCTAACGGGGCCACACCAATTTAACACGCGGGAAAAAATACACACCTCCCGGGGACCGGTGCACACAATGGGACACCGAAACCAAGAAAAATCGTCCCTGGCACCCCCTGAATAGCGGAAATGGGTGATCGGCGCACTGTTCAATTTCCTCCACAAAGAGAAAATCCGCCCGAAACAATACCTTCCTATCCGCTCGTAGTGCCGGCCAGAATAAACTCTGCCAGAACGTGCACAGCAACAATTGTTATCGCGCGCCCACAGCCCGGCGGTGCCTTGCCCCTTGCTCAGCCTTGCTCATTCCGAAGCACATTTCCAGAATCCTTCATAGATAAGTCTGTTGTGCGCACATGACGAGTTCTTTTTTAGCCCGACCCAACCAGTCGATCGTTTTATTAATATTCACCACCATCGCATCCCCGATAGAAATATCCCAAAACGCTCCACATCCCAAAACGCTCCACATCTCAAGGCGGGCTTCACTTTCTATTAAGCATTCATCTTTCCATTACCCCTTCCCCTTTTTCTACTGAAACAAGATGCAACTCGACCTTTGTCCGAAAACATCCGCAGTAGGCCTTTTCGTGCGCGATATCACTTGGGAAGGTAGCAAGTCCACAGCCGAATCGTTTAAAAGCTGGGACACATGTATGGATAACAAGACGTGTAAGATTGTCGCGATAGTGGGCATTTGCTTGGCGGCTTTGTTTGTGTTTTGGATCTTATCCACCATTATCCAGTGCCTTTGTATGGGAGTGTCTTGTCTCAGTGCCTTGTGCTGCTGCTGTTGTAGAGGCGGAGGCGGAGGCGGGGGCCGCACCAGATACGTTGCACCTCCTCAACAGCCGTATAACAACCCAAACATGTATCCACAGCAGCCTCCCATGAGGCAAGTGGCACCGTCATATCAGCCTGTTCCTCACAACGGCCCAAGCTACGAAGAACCTACACACCAACGGGAGAATTACGAGTACAGTGGTTATAAGCCGCTGCGGTACTAAGAGTGATAATTAGCGTTGGCTTTTACTTTTACTTTCATTTTCATTTTCAATTTCAATTTCATAGACTTTATTCTCTTGGGGTTACTCCAATTGGACTTACTTCAACGCTAGGCAATACAGACCCACGCCATCATTTCTCTGAATGCAATGTGTATTGTATATATGTATAGGAATTAATTTCGCTGGTTGTTTGTTTATTTGATGTTTTTTTTCGGTTTTTTTGTTTTCTCCACTCATTGACTCGTTCGAATCCAACAGTCTCTATCACAAGTGAGGCTTCATGACTTGAGTCTTCATGATTCGAGACAAACCCCAAGAATCCACCCTTGATAGGGCGTTGGACGCTTAACCGACAGTCAAAACATCGTCCTCGGAGAACTCGTATTGTGGGATCTCCAAGTTCAATGGAGCTGGGCCTCTTCTGATTCTACCGGAGATATCGTAGTGCGAACCGTGACAAGGACAGAACCATCCACCAAAGTCACCAGCCTCACCAATAGGAACACAACCCAAGTGGGTGCAGATACCCAACATCACCAACCACTCTGGTCTCTTGACACGCTGGTCGTCGGTCTCTGGGTCTCTCAAAGAAGAAACATCAACCTTGTTGGCCTCGTCGATCTCATCGCTGGTTCTGTGTCTGATGAAAACGGGCTTACCTTGCCACTTGACAATGACGTTGCTTCCCTCTGGGATGGCGGCCAACTTGACCTCGACCTTGGCCATAGCCAAGACATCGGCGGAAGCAGACATGGAAGAGAGGAAAGTCTCCACGGTGGACTTGGCACCAGCAGCAGACAACAAACCCATGGAACCCACCATGAAGTAGGCGAAGTTCTTGTTGTTCTTCTCGCCTCTGTTGTGAAGGTAGCTGGAGAAGTCTGGCTGGGTGTAAGGGGCAAGGGCCGAGGAAGTAGAGGACAATGCTCTAGCAGATCCTGTGATGTTAGTAAGGAGAAGCTGGCGATGTGAATGTGAGGGTTTCGGGGACTTCCATGTGTTGCTGTTGTTGCTTCTGTTGTTTCGGATGGATAGGTAGGTGTTTATGGTGGATGTGCACGTGACCAGACTATATCTATGTCCATTGAAAACAATGTTGACATGAGCACAGCGAGTGCTTGGTGGGCGTCTTTGGATTGGTTTGTTTGTCGTTGGCCATATGGAAGCCTGGAGGATGTTCTTGGGGTGGGGCTTCTACGGATGGCTCTTCCTATACTGAAAAAAGGCTGGGGCCTATGAAAACGAAGATTCTTTCTGGTGGATTCCATCCTTCTCTACCCAAAATCTGTCGGGAAGACTATCTTTTTATCCATAGATATTCTTGTAAAATATTCTTGCACATCATCAAATCCCAACTGGTTCATTGACAATTCATCTTTAACGAATCATCATGGACATGTAAAACTAGGAACACGGAATAACACAAAACCTCACATAATAACAAGAATAACCACGGAAAAAACGCGGGGAAGATTTCCAAACATACCTTTCAAACCTACACTGCTTCTTAACGTTCTGAAGGCAAGCGACATTTTCGAGTTGTGGATGGGTATCTAGTGTAGGAAGCTTAGGGCAGATTTTCTGTTGGTGTTAGCTTTTCGCACCAACCAAAATTCGCACTGCGTTCATTGGCTGGTGTTGGTGCGGGTAACCGCGAAATGTGCTTATATACTGCGCATCACCGGTTGGATGGGAGACAACAGGCCATTTGTGGTGGGGTTGGGGTCTTGGTTTTTGGCCATCACATATTGTTTTTCATGCTGAAGAGATTTATTGGCTGCTTTTTTTATACGAGAATATTCGGGTTATTGCCTGTTTGGGACAAGGCGGAGGGTGATTGCTTGGGGAAACCAACGCCTGTGTGCACACCGCCATAGTAATCACCGCGAGAGTATTGGCCGCGAAAACCATGGACGGGCTTGAGTCTTGGTGGAAACATGCGCAGCCATTGATGAAGCTTGCGCAGGGTGCCTGGCTATAACGATATTTATCACCGTGTGTCATTGGCGGTAGGTGTTTATTGGCTGGGGTGATGCCTGGGTAAATGATATTATTTTGTCTAGGTGGTCCTAATAGTGGTCTTACTGGTAGTATCTGGGGAATATTAAGGGCTGGTGTGGTCTGTTGAACGGCACGTCGTGTAAGTGAGTAAACACCAAACATGGCCTTAGTCAGTTTGAAAAGGCACTCATCTGGATACAGAATACTTATGAGACTTTAAAAATATTCATCTATGAATCAAGATCAGCCCTGTTCATGCCCCCTTTGTGCATCACTCTGCCCTTTGTTATATCACTCTGTGGAATACGGCATCGTGGTTATGCCTACCAAACGTTTCTGGTGGGGGTACAATTCTATCAAAGCTATTTCAAAGCTATACAGTACGAGATATTTCATGGCCGAGGTAAATCTTACACCCGTGGTCATTTTCAACGACATGCCACATGCGACCCACGGTATGCAAATGCAATGCTCTATGCGATCAAATAGGACCCTCTCCAAATCGTGCTTCTTTTTTTCCTTTTACATCCTGTCCCTTCATGGACATCGGCTCGCGTAAACTCATTGTATTCCAAATCCGGCCAGCATGTATATCGCCTTGGAAAGCTTATCAATCATCTTCTCCCGCGAACTGTACTCGTAAATTGCAAGCTCGTTGAAACAAGTATGCGCAATAGGTAGTCTGTCGCTATCCTTGCCATTGTTCAATCTGCTAATGCGTAAGCTCAAGTTTTGAATCCCCGTCGCAGGTACTCTATCTGAGCCCGTTATGAACAGCAACACTCGCTTTTGCTGTTGGTACGAGAGGCTAGACAAATATTCCCAGAACCAGCTCACGACAAGAGACGCCTCAGCATCTTCTTTTCTGTTCCATCCCGTGTAGGTAGTCACCGACTTAAGCACATCGACATCAAAGCTTCCTTGTTCACTGCCACAAAGTAGCAACTGGATCTCTTCAGGCAGAAACAATGAGAAGGCATTGCCATCCACCACACTAGCAAACCCACTTTTGAGAGCCTTGATTTGCCCTTCGATTCCGTCAACGAGGAAGAAGCTGGCGTATTTATCAATGTACATCTCCCTGTTGTGGATTGTAACCGGAGTATTGCTGCCATTAGGAATCAAGTCACGGTGGTGATACTTTCCGAACAAGTCCAGGAAAGTCACCTCGAATGACAAATTAACCGACTCGAGTTCTTCTGCAGAGTACTCCCGCAACTTGAATAAATTCCGTGCTGCTTCAGGGTACAAGTCCTTGTAGTCAGCAAGACCAATGGGCAACCCAAGCAAAGTCTTGTATAAACCCAAGGGAAAGTTCAAATCCAAAATGGTGGAGTTATAAATAGCCAAGCCAAGAACTGCCCCAAATAAATAATAGATCTCGAGATTTCTCACCGGGATCACATTGAACCAAAGTAGGTTGGACTGCTCCACGTTGTGCAACATCCCTGTTCTAGAGCTGAATAACGCCCGCGTCAAAAGCAAGAACCACTCCTTTTTCAACCCTCCAGCATCGACGCCCGGTTCGTTCACAAACTGCACCCGCAAGCTCTTTTTGAGGTTGCTCTGGTTGAGCTCAATGCACATGAGAGAATCTTGCACTATATGGTCGCGGCGCACACGTACTTTAAAGTAGACATCCAACGCGATTCTTTTGTCCAAAGAGTTTATGAACGCCTCTTCGGCCTTCCTCTCCATTTGTCGGCGGGCTTCATACTCAAGGATGGAGATTTTACCCCCTAGGGTGATGAGAAAGGGGTATTGACATAAGAAAAACAGGGAAAATTGAGCACGGTCATCCATTGGGATGTAGTGCTCGGTGCTCCCGTGGATATAGTCGATCACAGTCTGAAGACCTGGGCCAGTTTCGGAATTCTGCTTGCTCTTTTTCTTCTTGCTCAGCCACGTGTCGAAATCAAGCTTGATGTTGACAAAATCAACGAGCGAGTTATAGAACGCGTCGACTGGAAGCTTGGCATCATTTAGCCGGATGTAGTTTGCCTTGACAAATATGCCCAATGCGCCTGCGGCAGTCCGCAAATGGTAGTTCAGTGCATATTGATGAAGCCTGACCTTGAGATCCTGCTTTTTCTTGGTGGTGGGTTTTCTTGGAAGAGCCGTAGGATTGACCGCGAGCCTGGACCAGCCAGGAGCCTCCTCAGTCACCGTCTCTGCTTCTTCCTTCAAATGGCTCAATTGGAAATACTCATCTTCTGCAGACATTGGTCCATTGTAGCTTACTCTGCGCCGATTAGGCGAGGAGTTGTTAGCTTGAGAACCCACACTACTGCTTCTTCGGGAAAGTTCGGGGTTGTTTGCAAGAACAAAGTACTTTTTCAACTGGAAGGTGATGTACAAGTTAATGAGGTCGACTTTCTGCAAGAAATCTTGCTTGGAGAGCTTCAGAAACCAACTGGCAAGGTAGTTTCCGGCCGACACGGATTCGGCGCGGCTCAAAACACCCAAGACGCGCTTGATGATTTCGTAGCAAAGCGCCTGGATCTCCGGGACCTCGGCCATGGATTTGGGCGCAGGGTTCAGGGGACGGGTTTCCCAGTTGGTCAAAGCCTTATGCAAAATGGGAATTTCCAACAAGACCATGGCCCAGTAGAGGTTCCGCGGGTCGTCCGAGAGGTTTATGGGCAATCTCTTGAGACAATTGCATGCGCCTGTCAAAGCACAGTAGAGGGGCTTTTTCGATGGAAGCAGGAGGAGGATTTGGAACGTTTTGCGCACATCCGCAAAGTCCAAGTTACTGGACGAATAGTGGGCACGGCGGCTCCGTTTTTTGATTTTGAACGAGTGGTTGAGGCAAGACATGCTGGAAAAAGCCGCCAACAAGTAGTCCAGTAAAGGTTTAAGTTTATCGTGCAACTCATGGCCGTTGCGGGCCCGTTCGCCTTGGAGACACTCGCCCACCAAGCGTTCAACATACGCGGAGGACAAAGGTGTCACCAGGGGCGGCTCCATACAGTTGAATTCCGTGCACAAGCATGTGGTGTGGCATTGGGCGCAGAAGAACTTTGTGGTTTCCGCTTCCGACACCAAAACTGTGCCACAACACGCACATTTAAACACGCTCCTGACTTCGTCGGCGGCTAAGTTTGAACTTGACGGCGTGCGGCTCAGTACGGGAGACGACAGTGTTTTGATGAGATCGAGGATCTTCCATGACAGGGCCGGTTTATGGGGTCGAGTTTGCGGCGATAACATAAAATGGCACGTAGACAAGAGATGAGGCGGCCCTTATGGAATTAAAGATACGAAAATGGGAAGCAATGTCAACTTGACTTTCCGGGCGTTTTGGGCCTTTCTGGGACCTTTTCGGGGACTTTTGGTGACGTTTGGTGACTTTTCGGGGACTTTTTGGCGCCTCTATGGGATATGGGCTTGAGTTAGGGCCTTATCGGGTGCGATTCCTCTTTTTAGGGATCTAAATTGCACACGAGATCAGCCGGTTCCAAGCTGTGGTTGGCTGTGGTAATTTCAGAGGCTGGAAAAAGAGAAGGTATTTTTTTCCTAATCCTTGAAATTTTCCCTTTTCTTCGTTTTGTCCTATTTCTGACCCACGCAATCAATTCCCACAGATAAGCTAATGGGTGCGGAAATATGGGGGAAGAGATGAGCCAGACCAGATAAACAAGACCAGTGCCCAATGCAAAAAAACCAAACAAAAAAAAACTGAATGCAAAAATGTAGAAAAAAAAATGCAAAATTCTCCTGGTGCAAACAACGGTTAAATATACTCGTCACGTAATTCGGTTCCGTCGACAGGTGTAGTATTGGCCCCGGGAAATACTCCAAGCAAGGTTTTCTATAGCCAAATATTCTTGATGGGTAGAAAGAAAAGAAGAGCAGAAAGAGAGAGAAAAAAAAAAATCCGGATCCCAAAAAACAAATAAACAATCTTGTCGTGTGGGTAGAAGCCCCGGTGTCTGTGGAAGGCCCCCATGGTGGCCCGGTGGCCCTGGCAAATCTCACCGCCTGCAGCCAAACCAGGGGAAGGGCAGAGCAAACAAGGCGAAGCAACCACAGCAAGCAAGGCGAAATCTTAGGAACAAGGCGGAAGGAGAGTGAGAAAAAGAAAAAGAAATCAAAAGGGGGAAGTTCAGGGGGGGCCGCGGTAAGTGAATTTTTTTTTTTTAGTTCTAATTTTACTTCTACGTTTATTTCAATTTGTTTGTGTGTGGGGCCTTTTCTGTTGTTTTGGTGTGGGTGGATCCCACGGCGTGGAGCCTGGTGGGTTAAGGTTTAAGTTTTTCGGCCTCTCGGGGTCGGGGGTCGGACCCGTTTTTTCTTGCTGTTGCTCATTTATGCTTTTTTGAGGCTTAAGTGTCTGCATGCAGCACCCACGCCGTTAGTCGTTTCGTGCAAATCATTTGCAACGTTCCGTGGCCCCGTCACGTGAAAAAAAGTATTTGGGTGTATTCTTCGCCCAAGCGGTTTGGAGAGACATAGGGTGAAAATAAAACGGGGGCTGTTAGAGAAGTTGAGGAGTGGATAACATGAAATAGACTCCCAAGTGTGACATTCTTTTCTGGGATCTTTTTCTTTTTTTTTTTTTTTTCAACCCGGAATGAGGCGCATCGATGGAGGAGGCGCAATCTTGTGGGATTGAAAAACTGGGTTGGCCTGGGCCCGGAGGTATGGAGGTTCCGGCCGTAGAAGCTTCAAGGCTTTAGATTTGGTGGAATCATCACGAAACTTTTTGTTTATTCTTTTTTATTCTTTTTTTTCCTTTTTTTTTTTTTTTTTTTTGCTCTTTCCTTTCTTTGCACTCCGTAATTTTCCAGTGAATGGAATATTTATATGGGATATCCTTGGTGGCTTTAGAAGAGATTGCGCACTTTTGAATTGCTCCAGTGGAATTGAATATCCAAGATTGGAACACGCCCCAATAAAGGAACCCAAACCAGAAGAATTGGAAATTTTACAATCCTTAATTTCCACTTCTTGCTTTTAATTATTCTCCGGTATATTTACTTGTATCCAGATTTGTGCCTGCAACAATAAGAACACAACCAGTGTAAACTTCGTGATCATTTCACCAACCATCACCTCACTCAGCACTCGACTGTTTCGCACATAGCCCGGACGCATTTACAATATTGTAGCATTATTTACACCCACGGAAAAAGAAGCACAGCTATTGATTAAAAGAGTATTTGGGTATTTCAGTTTAGTGTATCTGTTCTTTTCCCAGATTTAGCTGTTTCTGGTTTGATATTGCCTTTCGCTCTTTTTCAGCCTGCTGTTTCGGCCTGCTGTTTCAGCCTGCTCTATATACTGCGCTCGTTTTGTCTACTTGGCTAAGACTTGGATTTCCACAAGGCATGGAAAGAAACCCGTAATATATTAAATTCATTACCCAAACATCTTCTGCGTCATAATTCATTGCCCACGTTTCAACATCCCAACATCCATGCATACTTAATTCCCCACATATCGTGCCTTCTTATCACCATCTCAGGAACTTAATGCTAGTCCGATTAGACCCCTCCTCATGCGCGATTTAATATTTTCCTTCTTTTTTGTATATCGACGATGGAATAGGTTTTTTGGGTCTATAGAATTATGAAAGCAAAATTGCCTCAGTTAACAATATAGAGATATTTCATCCTCTTGAATTCGCACCTTCTCTCAATAGCCTGGCCTTTATTCAAGATTCCCTCTAACATTTAGACATTGATGGTACTGTCAATGAGTAATTTCCCCAGGAATTGGATTGAATCATAAGCGAAAACATTTGATTTACACTTGCACTCATAACTTTATCGGGTAATTCCAGTCTAGGGCTCGATAGCTTCTGGATTTCTCTCTGAAAATATTTGCACTGTTCTATTGTTGTAAAATAGCCCACTGTATTTTCACGGGCTCCGTCTGAAAATGACCCGGTGCTATTCTCCCTCTCCCCTCGATTATACAAAAATCTTTTAATTGCAGGCAGTGGATGAGAAACACGATAAATTTTGCGGTTTGAAATTTTCACCACCATTCACTGCAAGCATAGCCCGGGCTGTTTGGGTAGCCTTGGACATCCCCAATAATAATCAGGGTGAATTTTTAATGCCCACACTTCCTTGACCTCGTGACTCAAAGTTTTTATTCAAAGTTTTTATTCAAAGTTTTTATTCAAAGTTTTTATTCAAAGTTTTTATTCAAAGTTTATGGCCCGGAGTATTTATTTCATGTATTCGTCAATGATACTTTCGATCGCTTTTTTATTTGCCTCTGTTTCTTCTTAAACATGAAAGTCCAACCCTTTTTCATCCTTTCCGTATCCTTCTGGTATTTAGCCATTGCCGAGGCATCAGCATCAAAATCTCAAGGTAAACCCCAGTCACATATTCTGGTCGAACCTCCAGGGCCGACCCCCTCGGACCATCCTCAGCATTCCCAGGACCTTGCAGGTGCATTAAGTATGATCGATAACCTCGGGTTCTCCCCCGAGGACGAGGCAAAGTGCAGTTTTTTGAATGTCGAGTTTAAAATGCCCGCCCTTCATTCTGTCCGAAGCCCCAAACAAATCAATCCAGACGTTGTGAACATCTTCTGGTCCATATATCAAAATGAATGTGAGCTATGTGCGTGCAACGCCAAACTCCAGCGTTTATTTTTTGAACGGATGGTGTGGCTTGATTCACGGTCAGACAAAAGTACTTTGGTTAGTATGAACCGGTTTTTCAGAGAAGCTTATTCCCTTCTCTATGGCCCAAAGGCAGTTTACCGGGCCTTGTCGAGCCAAAGAATACGCGATATTGAAGCTGCGATAGATAACTTGTTCAAAAGGCGCATGCCTTTGCTTGAAATCTTGTATGGCAATTTTTTCAATCCAGATATGCAAGGTTTGAACGAACTTATAGATTTCTTGGCCTTGGACATCGCTTCTTTGAAGCTCTCTCCGTGCACCGTGGATCCCAAGGAGAAGTTTCTAGTAGATCTGCTACGATCATTACAAGTGATTGCACGTCGGGCCAAGGAATTGACAAATTGGTTTTGATGTTTTGGGATATGACTGGGTGGCTATTGGGGCTTGTTGTGGAATTCTAGGGGTGTGTGATACAAACTTTGCTTGCTCTTCGTGTATGGCATGGGTAGTAGAAAGTGAATGAGCCTGAGAAAGGAAAACTAGTTGGGTGGAAGAGTTGTTACTTAATTGTTATGAATTAATTCTTCTTTGAAGCTTTTTGGTGTTTTTTCGTGTGTCTTTGGTGTACTTTGATCTCCTTTAATACCCCTATGGTATCCTTTGATACCCTTTGATATCCTCTGATATCCTTTTGATGTGAGCTTCTCGGATTATATAAGCACCATCATGAATTGTGATATAGCTTTTTCCAAAAACTTTCGTTGGTTTTCACATAATTCAATCATTCGTGCCATTGGAATTACTTTATTGACTGTGTCTTTAATTTATACTGCGGTTTCTTGTAAAGTAGTGTGTCCGGTACTATAATGATAGTATTGACATATCAAAGAGAAAGAGTATAACCCGATGAATAAATAGTCTTTGGATAAATTAGATTGTATTTACTGGTTGTTACTGGTGAAAATGCCTCCCTCGTTCTGAATCTAGAGAAAGTGGCTTTAATCTCTCTATGGATATTCCACTACTGACAATACAAAATCTCACCTGCAAGTTCGAACCTTTTTACGAAATACATGAATAAATAAGTTTTGTACGTATTACAGGTACC
The DNA here is from genome assembly GCA_005406065.1 of Metschnikowia sp. JCM 33374. Taxonomy (NCBI): domain Eukaryota; kingdom Fungi; phylum Ascomycota; class Pichiomycetes; order Serinales; family Metschnikowiaceae; genus Metschnikowia; species Metschnikowia sp. JCM 33374. Next base: position 65,888 of record BIMT01000013.1, on the reverse strand, counting down.
TACGAATAGGCTTGGTTTTAAATCAGGCGTAATTGGGGAGCAAACATCCAAACTTTTGGTGGAAAAGGTGAAACAGGGCCATCAGGGTAAAACAATTCCACAAGATATTTCTATAGGTGCTACCCCCAGCCACTACTACATTGTTCAGCCATTAAACTTTGAAAAGCAACTCTTGGCATCAAAAGAAACTCCTTCTTGAAGAAGACAATCTTCATTTTCACTGATTATGGGATTTCCCCTCATTGTCTAAGTAGCCTCTGGTAAAATTGCCAGAAGCCCTGGTTGGAGGCTCGTGGTGTTGAAGTCAGCGAAAGGTCCGATTGGTGGAAATGCCGTTTCACTAACCAACCCATAGTAATTGATCAATTCTGGAATTCATCCCCCATGTTTATTCTTGGATACATGCTTGACGTTGATATTTCCATATGTAGAGGCATCTCCGTGGCTGGTCAATTGCAGCTGGCAACCACCCACCACTGATGGTGACCATTATATTCCGTCGGTCGTTGTCCTAATTTGGTAATACTCATATTCAAAGAAGTGAAATAACAAATTATATCGCAGACCTATTACCAGGAAAGTAGGGGAGATACTTCAACACTACTAACTATAAGGATACTCGCACCAACTATAAGAATAATTTCACCAACTATAAGAATACTTGCACCAACTATAAGGATACTCGCACCAACTATAAGGATACTCGCACCGACTATAAGGATACCTCGCACATCCACCAACACCCAAACCCCGGAATTTCCCCCAACCCACCATCATCCATCGACTTTCCAATATCCCCTCTTAACCCGCTTTCTCCACCGCCAAAAACCTATTTCATAAACAGACATTCATAGTGAAAACCAGCCCCTCCCGGTGCATGCCTATATGCAGGCCACCAGCAAGCATGCCCAGCGCACTATTCTTCATTCTGGTGGTGTCGTACCCATCGATTAATTACCATGACGTACTTATTAAGCACGGTCTATAAGCTGGCACAATCAAAATATGCAGTCAAGGTCACGGGCGTCAAATCAAAGTCGGCAAAAAAGACGCCGACTTGTGCCTCGTGGACGCAAATGGCTCGTGGCTTAATGCCTGGCATATAGATGCCCTGAGCCACCACTACGTTCGTATGAGCCATCAGGCAAACTTTCGGTCCGAAATCCGAGGCGTGGTCTCTTTTAACAACATAGCACAAACACCAATCATAGCCGTGCTTCTTGAACATGGGCTTGAGCTTTTGCACGCGCCTTTGGACGCGTTGCCCACTGCGTTTGGCCGTCGCACTGTAATCCCCTTTCTGATGGTGTCTGGACACCTGGAATCGCTTGAAATCGACCCAATTCTTCTACATTGTTCGGACGGAGCCGCCGACTACTTGGTTTTGTACATGTATACCGGGTTTGTCACCATTTTCGCCGTCCACGCCTTGCTGCAGGGGGACACGCCCGCCCCCGACCTTGCGCCTCTGCGGAAACGCAACCGTAAGAATACTCCACGGTCAAAAACCTTTTCTATCGGGAATGTAGTGGTGTCGCTGATGGCCGTATCGACGTGCACAGGCACCCCGGTCATTGCGGTGCTCTACCGAGACATTGACTTCAACTTTTCGCTACGTTACTACACGTTTCTGGCACATCTAAACAGCTTTTCTATGGTGCGGCAAATGGAGCTTTTTTCAGGCGCCCCCTCGCGTGTAATGGCGGTTTCAACCGGGTTCTTGGTTATCAGCGACCTCAAGCTCTGGTTCTTTCCTTACCATGGTACCACACTAAGTCTAGCAGACCTGGTGTTCGACCCATCGTTCCCGGTGTCACATAATAAACTCCATAACGTGGTCACGCTCAACTTGGCGGCTAATATGGCGGCTTACCTTGGCTCCCGCTTCGAGTCGTCTACTCAAATCGACCCAAACCGGTACCTCTTGGTATCCAATACTGGAACGACGCTTTTGGTGTACCTCGACACCAATTGCACACACTCCACCACCACAGTGAGCCAGTTCCAAGTTGTTGATTTGGGAAAAACAACCATTGCTTCTGATTTGGTGCACCTTGAAGAGAACGTCTTCTATGCTGGGTCGCAGAACTCTCGGTCGGCGGTGTTCCGCATTTTGCCCCAGTCTCCGTTCATAGACATTGTTGCATGTGTGGCCAACTCGTCTCCTGTTCTCGATATGAATATCCTGCAACACCATCATAAGAAGACCCTTTTGCTTACGCGAGGAGGCTTCCACAGTGGCGAAGTGGAAGTTGTTTTGGACTCGCCGTTTAGAATCGACCGGTGTCACGTGACCCGGGCTGCTGGCCCCGTTGTTGGATTCACGAGGGGCACTGGCCCTGGATCGCCGTTTGTTTTCCTTCAGGATGCATCTGGAAACACTGTTGATGCTCTCAAGTACCCGTCTCTCGAAAACCCGCCTCGGCCCCACATTTATCCTGACGTTGTATCGCACCCTCGCCCCCTTTTGGTGCAGGGGAGTTATGATAAGAGTTGCTGGAAAATAGACAATCTGAGGACAATTGAATGCACTCAATCCGATAGGATGGAGATCACACTCAAATCCGAAAGAGTCACCACCATTTCAGTGGAAAACGTCCACCAGGTCACCAGCTTGGACTGGCATGATAATGGCACCTCCTTGGATGTATACATTGCCCTGTGGAATGGCACATTGGCTCACATCCGGTTCACTTCCAGTGAAGCCAGCTTGGTTGGCGTTGTTTGCACGGAATTGCAAGGCAAAATCTCGTTGGTGCGCTATCCTAGATGTGAGTCACAGTACCTGATCGTCATGCTCGATGGCGAAGGGCTCATATTTCAAATGCCCGTGTCAATAACGTCTGCGCTGGGCACATGCAAACAAACCTGGATAAGCGAGAGCTGCCAATACTTGAAGGCCCAACAAAGTAGCGGCACATTCCGTATGAGTTACACCGGGTCTCATGGAGTTCTCGTGTACGACTCTTTTTCGTTGTTTTACTTGCATCACGCCCAAGATAACTCCCAATTAAACCTCTCGAAGTTGCATACTTTCACTTACCCCTTGCGGGCATGTGGGCTTACGGAAGAAGCTATAAATCTGGGATCATTTCTTGTTTTGTTTGTGGATGGCACCTTTAGTCACTACCTGTTCAAAAACAGACAGGGGCTAAATGACTCGTTCAACTCAAACGACTTGATTCTACTGAGTGTGAATGTATCAGGACGACATACTGTTGCTCTCCAATTGGAATCCAAGCCCAACATGAGTACCGGTCAAATGGAGACGGTTCCATCGCTTTTGCTTTTTGATCGACAGTCCCTCCAACTATTGCACGTGTATAAACCACGGCAACCTTCGAATTTTGTTGCAATGACCACAATGAGTGGGAAATACACTCTCAAAAACCAAAGCTATGTCGTTGTGGCAAACTCGGTTGAAGACCCCCAGGAAATTCTCAAGGTTTTTCGGGTAAAGCTGAACAAAATCGAGCCCGTGTCAAACATCTCGCTTAGCGGCATGCTCCCGAAGTCGTTTTCTTTCTCGGGGATTTCCTGTAACAAGAATACAGTATGTGTGGTTGGTGATGTATTTCTCACCTTCACTCTTGCTTTGTCAAAGGACCTGAAGAGCGAATTTTGGAGGGGAAATGTTTTCACGCATGATGATACGCCTTTCTTTGCTGCTGATGTCGACGGAAGTGATGATTTCTGGGTCTTGGCAGATGCTGTGCGTGGTCTTTTCGTGGCTTGCCCTAGCACGTTACGTCTATGTCTGCTCCTGAATCCGTTCTCCACCTCTTTTGCAACTGCTGTAGCCGTGTTGAGACAATCCCCAATAATCATCTACGGAGACTCTTTAGGTAACATCTGGGCGGTGAAGAAGACTGCTGATTGGGATAACGGTGCTTCTGAAAGTGCAAATTGGACATGTGATGGGTTTTTCGATCTGTTATTCCATGCCAATATCTGCGAGCAGATAAACGACATCGCTGTCTTACTGGAAGATCCTATCACCATTCTCTTTGCGACGGTGAAAGGAAATGTGTATCGGGTCCAACATCTCAAAGAGTATACGCTTGCTGGAGAGTATTTAGAAAAAGTCAGCGAAGAACGTGCCATGCACCTTGAGAAGCTTTCAGATGAAGAGACGGAATTCTTAAGAACGTCGTCAAACTTGGTTGATGCCCGGGCTCCAGGTTTCGTGGATGCTGAACACACTAAAAAGTGTCCTGACGCATTAAAGGTAGAGCTTGTGAAGTTACGCCGTGATGTGGAACTGTTATGAGTTGGCTTCATGTGCGAAACTACTGAAGGCGGTGGGAAAGTAGAACCAGCTTTTCGATATTGAATGTTTCTTGCTCCAAAGTGTTACCCTCCACGTGCTTATACGACCGGGTATATGCTGCCAAAGAACTAAAAAAAGAGTGCAAAAATCTAATGCTGAGTGTTCATTAAATTCGGTACTGTTCGTGGTGTTCACTACAGCTCTTCACCAATAAGTCCATGACCATGTAAATGGTGGAGAATATTCCGATTCGGAACTTTTTACAATCTTGTGGTACTTACTAGACTTTTTTCTTCCCCCATAAGATATTGTTTATCTGCTTCAATGGCCACCTCAAAAATTGCAATCACCTGCATCATCCTGGAATAATATTTGCTCCAACAAGGGTAGCAAAGTTGCATGTTACATTTGCATTTGCCACAAGAAAAGATGCGGTCCTTTTAATATCAAACAGAAGCTTACGCATTTTTCAGCTGCCCCCAGAGAAAGAAGACCCATACACTGCATTCCCAGCATGAAGAACAAAATCCACTACTTGTCATTGTTGAATGTGAAAGTGCGAAACAGGGTATAATTTCCGTCAAGTCAGCATTATGCACATGACCAGTCATGATATTCGAACCAATTGACAACTTTGCCATTACTATCGTGAAAGTTTACAAAACCAGGTATTGAATTTTCTCCTGTACCTTATGTGGTGTATTATGTGGTGTTTACTTATTTGATGTATACGCTTCCAACGTTTAGATTATCCTTATAGACGGGATATTCGCGACAAGCAACCTGAAATGGGAGCTCCAGTCCAGGCAGCCCAAGAAGTGGCAGCCATTCAACATTTTTCAACATATCGCATAGACCACTTCTAACCCAGTCGTTTTTTAGGCAGCAACCGAGCCTCCCGGATTTCCGTTTTTTCTCTCCGAAGAATTTTCCATACCTTTTCTTCCTCCTTGTTTGTTTACTCCATATCAAACACCCGTACATCCCCCACACCACCTCTGCTCGAGACCACCGCCAGAATCTCAATAGCCATGCCTCGGGTGAAGAATACACACCACACATAAACATCGTCACCATGCAATTCGATGACATTGAGATGCTTGAAGTGCCAGACGATCTGTCTGTGACTCTGGAGAACCAGACAGAGTCCATTTCCGACTCCAGCAGCGAGCTGCAGACGCCGCCAGAAAAGGAGTACCCGTCCTTCCATGACTGGCTACTGGGAGACAAAAACATCCGGTTCCAATTCGATGTTTCCGAGTACAACAAATCGTACAAGCACCCGTCGGACTTCGGCGTGGCCCAGGCTGCGTATATCACCAAACTATATAAGTCTGTGGAGGAGTTGGCGGCTAAAAACGTCGTTGGGATGCTGGCCACTGGTGCAGAGGAGGACGACGACGACCAGATCGGTGTGATTTCGTCAACAAGGGCGTTTGGTAAGCGCAAAGATGTCCAGTACCAGGACACATTAATAAACAATGCCTTCCGCAAGCTTGTGGAAGCTTTTGGCCTGTTTCACGACACAGTAAAGTACCATGTATCTGATGAGGATGCACGGAACTATGAGGACCTCTCTTCGTTGCTCGAATGCGTGCAATCAAATTGGTTTGCGCTTTCTCAGACACAAAAACCCGAGGAGATCCTTGAGTGGATCAACAAGTATGACCCACGGCCCGAAAACGACTTTATCGACGCCGTCATGTACAACAACCCCACGCCCTACAAGCATACACAATTCTGGACATCGTACTTGGGCACTTTGCTTGCACGAGGAATGTTTGAACAAGCAGAATCCTCGCTTAGGGCATCCAAGTATGAGGTGCTCGAACAAGAATGCCCTGAGCTTTATGCTATCATCCAAGACTTCACTACGCTAGTTGCAAACTACCAGGTGATGGCGTTGAAGGGCCAGTTTGCCCAGTGGAAGTCCACCGTTTGCGAATTCCGTGATAATTACAAAACAATGAAGGCGGGTATCTCCGACTTGACCCACGTGACAATTGCCCTGCAGATCCACGACCTCCTCTGTCTCGTGAGCGGGCTTCCAAAAACCACCGCGTCGTTCGTGTCCACGTGGTATGAAATGTACGGGGCGCTTTCGCTCTATCAGGTGCGCGATGACGATTCCGTGTACTCGGACTATTATAAGTTGGCCATGGCCGAGAAGGGAAGCAACGTGTCTTCTGAGTTGGAACAGGCCTTCCGTGATGTAATCTCCCAGAAATTTCTCCGGGTGATTCTTGCGATCGACTCCTATGACCCGGCCACCGCCGCCTACGTTAGTAAATTGTTTGAACTCAAGGGCTTCTTCTCCTCTTATTATGCCGACTTTACTGAACACATGCTCGATGAGCCAGCGGTGTTGGAGAGAAGGTATGCTTCGGACTATTTGCTCACCAGACATGCCTATGAGTGTTTGGAAGTGCACGAATTAGTTCCCGTGGGCCTTGGCATTTTGTTGACGCCTGTGATTACTGCCTCCAAAGAGGCTGCGGCCCAAACAAAGGAGGTAGTGGCGGAATTCTTGCCGCAGTATCAGTGTTCCACTAATGACGATTTGGAGTGGGCCCTCACCATCTGCGCAAAACTCAACCTTACCGGTGTGGTCAGAAAGCTTTTTTTGGCACAAGGTGAAAAATCGTTGAAAGATGGCCATCTCTTCGAGGCCTTGAACATGCTTGTGGGCTGCTATGACGAGACCACTTCCACGCAGGAAAGCACCAGTGCCTTGGGCGAAATCCAGCACATTGTATGGGACCTTCTTTTCCAAGACTGTTTGCTTAACAGTACGCCTGTTCCTGATGAGCTACTTATGAACATTGTCACCAACAATGTTGACGCCGATTTCAAGATACACCCTGTAATCAGACAATGTATTGCCCCATACGCGGTGCTTGCGGAGTATTTCTTGTCTGTATCTGATTCTGCGTGCTTCCCCACGAACGTTTCCCGGCTTTTCCGTTTGCTCAGGTTCAAATACATGCCGCGGAAATTCGTTCCTTTGCTACTAGCCCAGTTTCTCCCTTTGATCATTAAACATACGTTTGACATGCCGCAATTGATCATAATGACAGAACTCATAGATACGTTCGAGATTTTGTGGAAAGAAGACCCCGAGGACTGTGACGATATCTACGAATTTGCTCTTGAAAATGTCCCCGAAGACGTCAGTCACGACTGGAGAGTGCAGTTGAAGAATAAGGAACAAACCCCACCAGAATCGGTTAAGGACTTAATCCGAGAATTGAGGGAGAAAATAATCAGAAAGATTGCCCGGGTTTACATCGAAGCAAAGTAAATAGAGGTTTCTACGGAGATATTTTTTTTTTTCTAGATTTTAGGAGTCAAATTATATATGGACCATCTGACTTGGAATGAGCTTTTGATAGAAATGAAGCATTGAATGTACGCGTAACCGTGATTGTCCTCTAACGATAAACTTTTGCAAAGAAAAGAATAAAGGAGATTTTCTTGACACGTTGGTTCTTTTGGGCGTGCTTAACAAGTGACATCTTGAGTGGCTCTGGAGTTCAACAACAAAGCAACAATCAAACCGTACAAACCCAAGACTTCAGCGAAAATCAAAATCAAAAGCATACCGACGAACAATCTTGGTTGTTGGGCGTTACCTCTGACACCAGCGTCACCGACGATACCAATGGCAAAACCAGCAGCCAAACCGGACAAACCGACGGCCAAACCAGCACCCAATTGGATGAAACCGGTGTACAAGGCTTGGGTCTGCTTCAAAGAGTCAGTGATCAAAACAGAAACAACCAAACCGTAAATGGCAATAATACCGGCCAAAATGATAGGCACAATACTCTTAAACAACAAGTCTGGTCTCAAGACACAGGTGGCACACACACCGACACCCGACTTGGCGGTACCGTACGAGGCACCGAAACAAGTGAAGACAATGGCGGCAGTACAACCGATAGCACCGAAGAAAGGAGCGTAGACTGGACTAGAAGCATGTTAGTAGGTGTCAAAGGAGAGGGCAGTGTGAAGCGGGTCCATCCAGCACGAAGCTGCCCACCGTGCCGGCAAGGGTGTTTTCCAAAGGGCGACTCCAAAGGGCGACTCCAAAAAGAAGGCGTAGCGAGTTTCTGGGGCACTCTGATCTGGGAACCTTCATGGGCTTGATTCTCTTGGATTTCATATCCATAATAACCACGCCAAACCAAGCATAACAATTCCCGCCGACATGACCCAAAAGACTGGCAACCGACGAACGTGGAGGCAGCACCAAGGAAATTTGATCAATGTCGAGGGGGATTCTATTACATGATTCTTGTCGGCATGTGTGCCCAAAAAAAAAAAGGCGGACCAATTAGCGTCCATTATTAAACACGGGTGGGCGTTGATAACGAATTTTGGGCGAGGGCGTCACCCAAAAAATAGGAGCCAACAAAAATAGAAAAAGGAATTGGACCCATTTGATAAAAAGGGCCAGATGGCGATTCACGGGCCCGGACAAACTATCGGAGAGGTACATACCACAAATCAGACATTCTGGTAGAAGTGGTTGATTGAATTAGAAAAGCAACTGGTGGGATTTCGAGATAAACCCTCAACGTTGACGTTTAATTTTTTCTCGGGGATTGCCTGGCGGCCACGAGCGGTGGGTACAGGACGCGTGCTGCGATATTCCGTGCGGGGTAAATCTCAGACCGCCCCCGGGTGGAGCGGTGGTAATTGCTTTTGTACGGGGGCTGGTGATATTTCGTGGGGGTTTTGGTGATATTGCTTAGGGATGGTGATACTTGTTGGGGTTTTTGGGGGCTAATTGTGCTGGTGGGGGTTTTGGTGGGGTCTTGTGGGGGCAGAGCAGAGGGGTGTTTCTGAGTGGTTGGTGCAACTCCGCCTCACGTGCGCTGCGTCACGTGCGCGGGGTCACGTGCTCACGGTAACAAGAGGGATCGTCCCGGTGGTTCGGGCTGTACTGGGCGAGGTTCGGGCTGCAAGTTTGCATTTTCACCTTATCAGTGATGTGGTGTATGCTTTAAATGGGTGTGAAAGTCACTGGTGTGGAAGATACGTGTGGTTCTTCCTTCATGTCTAGCCTACTCTTTCTCATCACCGCAGGCACCGGTGCAAGAATAGATGGAAGCAACAAGGAAGGAGAAATTTCACATCCGCCCGCTAAAGCTCGGTCCAAAACGACCTCTACTCAATCACAACATGCAAGAAAAAATCACCATCAAGAAAAAATACAAAAAAATCCTCTTGTGGTGATTTGGCCCCCCCTGTTATTAAACCACGCTAACGTGGGCCTCTGTTGGTCCTGCACGCAGCCTGGGGCCGGAGGCGCATCTCCAGTATAAGACCTCATCTTAAAAAAGAAGAAGAAAAAAGAAAATTCCCACTACATTCGGTGAGCTAATTATTGCAAGGAGCCAGAACAACGAAGTAATCTCGACCATCCCCATCCATCCCATCATGTCTGCTAACCCTAAAGCCTTCCCATTGGCCGACTCCGGCTTGTCCCAGCAAATCCTCGACGTTGTCCAACAAGCACAAAACTTGAGACAATTGAAGAAAGGTGCCAACGAAGCCACCAAGACTTTGAACAGAGGTATCTCGGAGTTCATCATCATGGCTGCCGACACCGAGCCTATTGAGATCTTGTTGCACTTGCCTTTGTTGTGTGAGGACAAGAACGTGCCGTACGTGTTTGTTCCTTCCAAGGCTGCTTTGGGCAGAGCCTGTGGAGTGTCGAGACCGGTGATTGCTGCCTCGGTCACTTCTAACGACGCTTCGTCGATCAAGAACCAAATCTACGGTATCAAGGACAAGATCGAGACGTTGTTGATCTAAGCGGCCGGGTGACGACTGTTGCTTGTCCTTTGCGTCTGTTCTGTGATGCCTGGGTAGATATGTGAACATACATAATAGAATATTTTGGGTAAACATTAAAGGATTTTTTTTTTTTTTTTTTTTTTTTTTTTTTGTTTTTTCTTTCTCTCCATTGCTAGTTGTTCTGGGGTGAATTTATGGTATTGATGGATTGCTTCATCGTCTCATTTATGCTATTGGATTGGCCTGCTGGGGACCCATGCTGAGTGTTCTGATGATAGCCACAGGGACAGTGTAAAATGTATTTTGTGCAATTAAAAAAGTTTTGAGTTGGTGGAATATAAAGAGCATCCCTGGAATTCCGTAAGTTTATATTTTTTTTGTGTTTTTTTTGTTTTGCGTGAATATTTGATGACCAATAATATTTTAAAAAATTGAATATTTTGTGATGGTTTCGCATCCATTTGAGAAATTCATCTTCTCACATTAAGGACCTACTGGGGGTACTGATCGGAAAAAAAGGAACGCTATAAATGATCTCCAAGGTAAGTCTCTGCGTGAATAAATTGGTCATTTGAAAATATGTTTATCCTATTTTTTTTATGTATGTGAACAAGCTTCTTAAGCTCTCCACAATGGGCAATGTGTGCCAAAGGTGCGAGCCATGAACACCATTCTGACCCCTGCGACACTTTGACTTCCCCAATTGTTAACTTAGTGGGCCCAGGGAAGTTACGTATCTTGATAAGTATGTTTTAGTATATTGTGGGAAACAGAAGATTCCGTTTTTCTTCACCCCAAATATCAACGAAGTGTTTGAACAGGCACTAGAAAATACACAACATCGCCAACAGAAAGAATCCATACATTCAAAGCCCCCTTAATCCAAGTGACTGGATTCTTGCTAATCTTCCTAACGCATCAATGCCACGAGGTTTAATTCATTTGGTGGTATCATCATATCCAGATCTGTCTTTCTCCAAAAGGTCTCGCTTACAGAACGAAACTATTTATCACTTCAATGGCAAGCACTAAGACCCACCCAATAGGCGCTTCTGGAAATGACAATATAAAAATATTGATACAAGAAGACACCCCAAACTCGAATTTCCAAGAAACAATCCATGAAAACTAAATAGTCGAAAAGTACTTCTTCAAATATAAGTCCCATCACCGAGGGAGGGGATCCTGGGCTTATACAAGGAGATTTGAGTATTTTATTTCCAGCATCGATCACACACCCACCCATACTTACCCATACTTGATTGACCAAACGGGCCAATTCTACTCCATAAGTTTCCCATATAAGTTTGCCCAAGATTACTGGCACGAGGTAGGGGTGATCTGGAAGCTAAACCCAACTTCTGTCCTCGTAACGGCCTTGACAACTTTTTACAATGGCTTCCCAATTATTCCTTCGAAAAGGTTTGTCCTTTTTGTCCTTTTTGCTTTCTTGGCAATCGAGCTGTACACCTTTTTCTTTTTTCTCCAAAGACCCAAAACAACACTCTCCCTCAGCATCAGAACGGACAATTCCAAACCTCACCCAAGTTGATTTTTGACACCAACGTAGCGAAAATGAATGGGGTCCAAGGGAGAATTGTTGTTGAACACCCAAGAAAAGTTTGGCATAACTACAGGGTGATGGTGGATCTCCAAGAAAAAACAAGAGCCATGAATAAAAAATGGTTAAGGTGTACTGAAATCGTTGGGACCACAATTTTGGCTAGTTCAAAAGAAGACAAATAGACTAAACCTGTTCGTACATTATTTCCTTTCGATACAGGAAGCGGACCATGTCCTAGTTACATAAGGCAGAATACTCCATATATAATAACCAGCGCCGTATTATATACTGGCCTCCTTTTCACTCAGCTAACAATATGGCTCTCCAAGATTCGAAGAATATACTCCACCTCATTCATATGAAATTCAAACATCTGAATTACATCCGGAGACTTGTCTTGCAATTTTCTGAAGGCCTCTACCCAAGAGTTCAAAAGACTTATGTAGCGACGGACACTTTGTGCATACCCTTCCTCCCGAAAAGCGGGATCTCCATACGAATCGTATAAGTTGAAAAGTAGAACATGGATCTGTATCACCCTTTGAAGGGCAATTATGTCTTGAGAATTTGAGCTGGTTTGGAAAATCAAAACCGTTGCTGATCTCTTCAAAACTGCAAGCATTTCTTTGGCAAAACCGAAGCGATTTGTCACCTCATTCTTGCACGGCAATAAATCCCCGAGTATGTGTTCAATGATTGAAAGCTTCTTCTCCAACAAACTGACCTGGGGCTCAAATGCAGCAACGTCAAAACTTGTTTCATTAATGAAAGATCTCATTCTAACAATAAGCGTTTCCAGCAAATCTTCTACCACAGAGTAGGTATATTCCGGAGTATTCTGTCCACAAAGATATACGAATAAATCTACCTCGGGTGATTTTTGTTTGGGATCGTTATTTTTGGACTTATTTGGCATTGATGGTGGCTTTTGAATAGGGTAACTACTGATGGGCTCATAAATGGGGGATGCAAATACCGTCAAAGAAAAAAAAAGGGCGATAAAAACAGAGAGTTGGGTCATTATATATGAAAGGAAAATAAAAAGCAATAAATTCAAAGAAAAAAAAGTGATTCTTTCTGTATGGGGTGCCTGCCTTATATAGTGAGCCAAGATAGGCTTTTGCGCAGGTAAAGTAGTGATGAAATCAGAGGGGAACTTGAAAAGTGATGTGCTATTGGTGACCAAATTATATGGAATCACAGGAAGTTCCCCCAATGGGCTGTGCGGGCCGAGATAAATGATTCTTATGCTGGGAATTGTGACCCAGGAACTGGTTCACTGAGGCCTAATGGCGAGTCAATTTCGCACATTGTGTTCGAGATATTTTTTTTTATTAGGGTCTTTTTCAGTAAAATTGGGGGTTCTTTTGAAACATCGCCCCCCAATTAATGGCCGCCATGTCAATATATATCAAGATATACCGGGTTTCCAGTTATGGACTGGTCTGTTCTTCAGAAACTGCACATTCTGTGGGCCTGGAATGAAACGTAGTATGGGGGCTGTACCACTGCTCTAATACAATACCTCTTTGGAAAAAGCCGCATATTTACTTTTAGACATGCAGGGTTTTCCTTTTCAATATAATTGCATGCTTTATGAGATTACTATATAGCAGCCCTATAATATATCACATGGCTACTACTTAACTGAGAAATCGAGAAACCTCCAAAGAAGAGGAACCCCAGAGAACGACCGCAACCTCGGGTCATCACACCACCGCTAGTCCAAAATACCAACCTACCAAAAATAGTCTATTTTTCCTAACCAGGAAGGGATTTTTGCAAGTCTCGAAGAGTGGTTTCTGCTCGTCTCAACTTGGTGCGGAACACCACCGCCACACCGAGGGGTGTATTTGGTATACGCTGGAACTCGTGGTTCCAAGAAGTCAAAAGCTTCTCGTATTCACCGATCGTTTGAGCAAAGCCGGCTTCGTGAACTTTGGGAAACCCCCGGGAATCATACAATGTAAAAAGGGTCACGAGAAGGGTTACCACCTTTCTCACCAAAACCTGATGTTGGGATTTGGAATTGTCATAATACCCCAAAAGTGCGGCCGTCTTCCTCATATCTTCAAACATGTCATTTGCAAAAGCCAATTTATCGGTGAGGTCATTTTTACAAGGGTACACATCGTGAACCAAGCGTTCGATGTAGGTAAGCAGGGTGTCCAAATTGAGGGTATAACTTTCGAAGGCGAGCACATCGAAATATGTGCTGTTAATGAAGGATTTCATCCCACCAATTATCATCTCCAACAAGTCATTGGCTACCATAAACGAGGCTTGGAAACTGTCGATTTTGCAAATGTAGATTTGTAAGTATGCGTCGGTGGTGTTGTCTTCACTGGTGATGTTATTAGCCAACGGAAAGGGCATTTCTGGTTGGGAAACTTCCAACGAGCCATTAACTGGAGAGGCGTCCACCGTAAGAGCGAAAAGAATATATATCGATGCGAGGTTTAAAAGCATGGTGGCAGTTTGGAAAGGAGGCGGAACAAAAGGAGGAGAAGAAAAAAAAAATATCTCAGCCGTTTTATAGTTAGAATAAGTGGGCTTTTCAATAGAAGCGATGGGAAAGGAGGGGATTGGTGGAAGTTTTTCTGTAGATATACTGGCTTTCCATGGAAGGCTGTGCTGCAGAAGAGGAATTTGCCCTGGAACGTTTTCTATCTGAATCACCACCACAAGTCCAGGATTAGAGAGAAACACCGCCGTCAGAAGCAAATCACTCAGGCTATTTAGACAGGTGGGGTTCGGATTCTACAGTGAAAAGATGGGGTAGGCCAGTGATGGGTATACTAAATAACACGGGGAACATTTTAATATATCTATAAGTGACTCTGGTAGTATATGGCCATGTCATGATTCAAAAACACACCCGTGGCTCGTGGTGTATTCCACGACGAAGGGGTTATCCCCAAAACTTGCACCATGCACCAATTACGTGGAAAAACTCTCAAAAATTCGATTGGAATGAAACAAATCGAAACTTTACGTGATGATTGCAGTATCAAGATTGGATTTATAAGGAAAGCGCATGGTGTCAATTTGGCTTGCTACAATCTTCACCAGAAGGAAGTATGGGTGATACAGCTTCAGGAAAAGGTCAAAGGATAATAGCAGAGGCTTTGGAAAAGCCCTTCAGAGCTTGTTTAAATCCTTAAACAGAAGGTAGGAAAACTACGGGTGGTTTCAGAAAAGAGCATATGGACCATATGGCAGGAGGAAAGTTCCCCTATAATAAAAACGAGGGATAGTCTCAGGGACCCCATATTGACCTCCGACCAATAAGGGACGTCTCTTTAGGCCATCTGTCGTTTGGAATGGAATTCTCCTGTAGGATTATCCGGTTGGCCGTAACCATCACCACCAATTGCTCTAATAATCCCCCGGGACGAAAATGGTCGTTTCATGGATGGCAGGAAAACTGTCCTAATTCCGTCACCATGTACGCTATTCCCACATTCCATAGTTGAGATTTGACACATGGCAAGTGGATTGCTGCTAAGCACTTGGAAGCATTTAATGTCCGCGTTAGCTTTAGAATCTTCTAGATGTTGTTTAGGACATACAGCCCGAGCTATTTTGGGATAACCAAAACACATGAATACCCCTCAAGTTAAGAAAACCGGATCGGTTCTTAACAATCGACATCGCTGTGTTTTGGAAAGAGAAGATTGATTTGAATACATGTATTGAGAAAATAACGATTACTCCCGAAATGATTGTCTACGAGGTTGGTTCATCGGAGATGTTTCTCAAAAGAATCGAGGTTGAGATAACGCTTATGAAGAACAGAATCGTTTCATGAGGAATCCGACTCTTTCAAAAGACCCAAACCAACTTCGGTCACGAAACGGAGTACACCATTAATTGTTGGCATGTGTCATCCCCTATTTCAGTAAGTCGGGTAAGTTGTCGGTTTTGTTTTGTCTACGTTCACGTATTACGGCAACAGTTTGCGCAATGTAGACTACGCAAAACACTACGCGAGACTCTCACCAAGGATTGCGTAATTCGCTAAGTTTACGTAACAATTATGAAAACAATAAAAACATTTGGATGCCACGTGTTTAAAGCCGAAAAATCCCCTTCAGGTTTCATTCCCCAAGGAAAGAAGCGAATGCTTGAGGTAGTGTTACATGAATAGTGCCCTCCGCTGAGCACGAGCATGTAAGTCGGTATCCTGCGGCTAGTTTAAAGAAGAAAGGCATTTCAAGGTATATACAGATTCTGTAAGTATGCCTCAGCTCAAATCTTCCCTTGTATTTGTTTGGTTAAGAGTCATAAAGGAATATAAGATGCCTCCATGGGCAGCTTGTAATGGAGAAAGTTGCGTTTTCAGAAATAAATTACTGGTGTAAGTTTGATAATGTGGAAGCGTAACATTCCTCGAAAAGCAATTCTCTGAAAAACCCTTAGGAAAAGAATTATCAACTACCACGATCACGAAGTGAGCGATCGTGAAGTCTCGCGGACATATCTCATTAAATGGATATTCTCCACAGGGTCTTGAGGTTGACAATGGGGGTCGAGGATCAAGAAAGTGGTAGAAGGGAGTCTAGACGTAGCCCTCATTCGATGATTTGAATAGGCCCTAGCGAACCTTGATTGATGATGGGACCTTATATTAGCTAGGTCTCTTGTCTGATGGACCCGATACTCACATTAAACAAAGTCATATATACTGATCGATTTACACTGAGGGAAGTATTTATAGAGACTCTTTCCTTTTTTAGCAGTTGGATTGTTTTCAAAACGCTACGTATTACGCTTACGCGGAATTTGAAGAAAGCATTACACATTTTGTTACGATTACGCAAGCGATGTTTTGCGTTACGTCGTTTTTTTCACTGCAAAATACCATCGCTACTTACTACAAATAATAGTAATACGAAAATGTCTCAGGTATTATAAAAGTAGCGAAGGAGTAGCCAAATTAGTGACGGCTAGGACACTGCTCACCAAGGCCATGGCCGGATTAGGAAGCAGAAGCACGGTCCAATAATGAGCTTGATTTTTCAGAATGATGGGCCACGCACATATAATATTAAAAGCACAGCCCTTGATCTCATATAATATAGGTTTAAAAAAGAGCCAAAACAGCCAAACAGCCCCAAACGCACCCGAAGTGCCTAAAACACAGATATTGCTTTAAAAGCCACCCTTCCTATTTCCAATAAATTCAACTTGAGACTCTTGTCGAAAAGTAGCGATTCGTGAAACGAAGTAGTGCCGAAGTAGCGAAAGTAGCGTCCCTACCGTCCTACCGTCGCTTCAAATAAATACAAACGTGGGTTTTTCTGGAATCGCTTCTTCAAAGTAACTACGTTGTCGCTACTCGTGGATACTCTTCGGTTTTCACCGTAGGTTGGTGTAACCAAAAGCAGGGAAATCCCAAATGATCTTTCCAGTGCCTAGCATCAATAACAACCGAAAACCAACGGAAAACAGTCCAGATGGTCACGTGGAATGCCATGACTTTTTTGTTGGCCAACTGAAGAGCTTTGCACTGTGAAAGTGCTAAAATAAATAATTTCGAGACTCGGGATGACTATGCCGATATGGGCGAGAGTGTTTCTGAACGATTTTGGAATTTCACTCGTATGATGAAGAAATATCAGGTTCTCCACAACGTGATATGAACATCGACCTCCTAGACGACGAGGAAGACCCAAGATGGTAGATTCCTTTTAGGCCACAAAATATCGATACCTCCATACATTTCATATCAAAATAAGTCTCTAAAGTCAAGCTGAGACTTGTAATGTTCGCTTTCGGGACGGTAACAAAAGACCCAACTAAGCACGGACTAGAGTACCGCATGTTTGCTCCCCTGGAACTACGCAAGGTGTAGTAAGTTAAGAACCTACCGAATAGAACTGGTATCTATCGTGGTCGAAATTCCTCCAGCATAAAAGGAGTAAGTAGCGATAAAAGTAGTAAATAGCGATAAAAGTATTGTGAAAATCCTCCAAATACCATCGCTACTCAAATAAATACTAATACCCGAAATTCGAGCAAGTCTTCTAAAAGTAGCGAAATAGCTGCGAAAATAGCGACGGCTAACAACACGGCTTGAGCGTAAGAAATTGTTGGAATGTAATGACAACAGGGTGTTAGATGCGTTTATCGTATCACAGGTCGCTACAGTTCTGGAGGGAATTTGGAAGGTGGTTCGGCACAAGCTTAGTCCACCTTGTATGTTACTATATATATCACAACGCTTAAAGTAGAAAAGGCATTCTGCCAATCCGCTCAGAAACAGCCATCAAGGTGTTGAAATAAGCCCTAGATTGCAACAATTGCACTGTCATTCTTAGTAGAGCAGGCTTATTAATCTTCAAAAAACCGAAGTAAATGTTAACAATACCACGAAATTTGCAATCTTCCAATTTCTATAAAATACGCGATTACTAGAGAATTCGCTTCACTGCTGTAGGATGTGGATACAGTCCATTCAGCCAAGCATGTTAAATCTTTGAAAGAGTAGGAGAGAAAACAGAAAGAAGACAAGAAGAAAAAGAAAATAAAAGAAAAGAAAGAAAGAAAAGAAAAATAAAGAAGAAAAATAAAGAAAAGAAAGAAAAAAAAATATCAAAAAGAAAAAAAGAATAAATATTCTCTCCCCATACCCAAAGCATTCGCAGGCCGTGGCCATCTCGCGAATTTTCTCCGATGCCCCACCCTCAAATACTCAAATACTCAAATACTCAAATCCTCTACTCTCCAACTCTCGAAACCACCCAAACACGCAAATGGCCGACTTCTGCACCGCCGAAAGCGTGACCCGATATCTCCGGGCCAAAACATCCGCCCCGGAAACCGTGGTGCCCACCGCCCGCAAGCTTCTTGCCGGAGACTTCCCCCTCTACCTTCCCAACCTGGCCATGTTCGTGTTTGACTTGGTGTGCGACCGCGTGGGGGATTTTTCCGGCAAATCGTTTCTCCCTTGGAAGTATTGCCCCCAGCTATGGCAGCTCTGGTGGGAGGTGTGGCAGGCGTTGGGGTCCGATGCGCTCGACCGGGAAATGCGAGCAAAAGCCTTCCGCCGCGTGAAAACCGTGCTGGTGGCCACGGCCGTTGTTGACCATGTTTGTGGCGAGGTGGCAAAACACCACGTGGTGACGCCCGAAAGCGCGGCGCTCCTCCAAAGCATGTTTTTGTGTTTGGACACCTTCCTGACCTCGGGCTACATCGATGTGGACGAGTACTCTGCCGTGGGGCTCTTGAAGAGCTACTCGCAATTGCTCCTCGCCATGGGCCTGGCTCCACGCCACAACTTGCCCATAGACAGATGGACCAGTCTCGTGAATGGTGTTTACGAGCTCCCCCACCAGGCCGTCACTTACAAGCCGTCGAGAAAGAGCATGGCCAAGTACTTTGCCGACGTTCTTCCCGTGCACCTTGTGCTTTTTGCCGACCACATGCTCCCCTCTGACACCCACAACACGTTACACTCGATCTTCTCGTCGATCTTGTTCAAGCTCGAGCGCAACCTGTTGCCGGCGCACATTGCCGCCGCCATGCAAACGGCCCCTGATTTCTTGCACGAGCGCGCGGTGCTGTTTCTTTTCCTGGAGGTGCTCTCCAACTTGGCCTCCACCAACATTGCCGCGTGCGAGTCCATCTACATCAAATTGACCACGGGCAAGTTTGCCCACATGGCCGACCACTTGATTAACGTGCTCGCCAGCGTCAACAAGACCCTCTCGCCCACGTTTTTCTCGGAGATCTACGCCAAAGAGCTCTCCCAATCCCCCACCAACTGGGTGCTTCTCTCCCGTCTTTTGCAGCTCGACCCGGCATTGACTATATCCAAATGGAAAGAAGTGGTGGCTGGCGGTTCGAAGGAGCCGCTTGCAAACATCCTTGTCATTGCAGAAAACATTGCCCTGGGCTTTGTTCGTGCCAGAGATTTCCCGCTTTTTGCCACCGACGTGTACCCGTATGCACTTAAGGTATCCCGCCACTGGGCCTCTGCCGCTGTTGTTGCCAAGCTCACGCCCAAAGTCAAGGAGTTATCGGGAAACCAGATTGCCAGGCTCACCAAACAATTCCTAGACTCCCACGCGTTGAAGCCGTTGTCTCTTTTGGTCCAGGGTCTTTTGTTCTGCCCCTTGGCAAAGCAGAAGGCTCCGCAATCCTTATTCACCGACTATTCTTTCTGCCATGCTGGCTGGTCGGAGGTGGCTTACTATGTGCTATGCGTATATGGCGAGCCAGTGCTCAAGTCCCATCCCAACATCATGGACAAGGTTTTTGATAACAACAACCACAACCCCAAATCCGATACAGACTTGGCCCTTGTGTTCAGAATCGCCGAATTGAGCGGCGACCCCCTCCTCATTGACGCCAAACTTGTCTTGGCGTACATCAAGTCCATGCCTAAAGACACTCTTGTTGCGTTCGCTGAACGGTGGGTGGTGATTTTGGGTCTCGTGCCAAATGCGTATTCGGAGTGGTTGAGCCGCGTTTTCGCCTCCTTGGACCCACAACCCGTTCTCCACTTCTTCAACACCCGCAACGCGTTGTTATGCGAGCTTCCTGCGTTTCTCACTGCTCTTCTGGACTTCCTTAAACATTCGTCCCCATCTTGCATATACGAACTCATACTGACGTTCCCTCCCATGGTGTTCCGGAAGTTCTTTGGCGAGTTCTTGCCAAAAATGTGCACCGAAGCACTCGCGCAACCAAAAAACGCCATCATCAGAAGCACGCTTAGACATGTGCTCCAAGACCCTGGCCTCACTTCGCCTGTGGAGAAAGACTTCCAAATTCTTCACCAGCTAGTCGCAGGATCCAACGAAGAAACTCTCGCCGATACGCTTGCTGTGGCCAATGGCATTTGGCGAGCACATATTGCCAGCATCAAGATTCCCCAGTCCAAAGCTTACGTGGAGAATGCCATCAAGACGCTCGAAAAGAATCTAAAAGCATTAACACCAACCGCGAAGAAACAAAGCAAAGCTGATGCAAAGACGTCGCAAAACGCAGATTTGCTTTTGTCCAGAGTCATTCTCTCGACAGAATCCGCCAAACAATTGGATAGTTTCGAAGCCTTCCTTGAGAAATACGTGGCGGTCATTTGCGGCGACATGACTAAGGAAAACATCGAGCAACAACTCTCGGCCCTCAGCGAGCTACCTAACCTCACCGACCCAGCAAAGGCACACATCAAAAAAGCCGTGCGTGATTTTGGTGCAGAACAGGTGTCGGCCGAATGCCAGGCCCAGCTTTTCTCTCTAGTGACCAAGGTCAGCGATAAGGGAGATGCGCAGTTCATAATTGCTTTATTCGTGGCACTCAGTCAATGTCACTCCAAACTACCAGCCCGCGACTCTACGCGCGAGGCCTTGCTTGCCAGCATCAGATCCTATATCCTGGCTTTACCAGACGACACATATACTGATATCTTTGCACTCTGTCTCAAGTCCTTGAGAGATGCTCCAGCAGAGTACGTTTCGCCGCTTACCGATGCGTGTAGCGTATTGTTATCATACGTGAGAGTTGAGAACGAACTTGCTCATGCCAAGCTTCTTGTGGTGTTCATGCTGGCGTTCATTGAGCGCAATACAGACCTCCAAAGCCCAGCCACAGTCCTTCTCTTTGTCAAGACACTCACTCAACTACTCGTGGATAAAACGTGGGTGTTCAAACAGTATACCGTGGAGCTTGTATTGGGCATTGTTCATTTGCTCGTTCATGAAAAAGACTTTGGCGCCGCTTCTCAAGACGTCTATCTCGCGGTGGTGAGGCTTGTGTCGTGCGTTGTGTTGTTCCACCGTCACAGATTATCTTCCAGATACCACTTAGTGGTGAAGGTATTCACTGATATGATGATGCCCATTTCCAATGTTGGAGTTCTTCGCGGGTCATCTGCCTGTGCTGCTGCGTACGCCCGTGTGCTTACGTCGTTGTGTGAGCCCCAAAGCCACGCGTCCACCAAGGAGTCGGACGCATTGACATCACGGACTGCTTTGTTCAGAAAGGCGTTGCGCAAGCACGCTCACATCTTGTTGGTCAATTACATCTATATCCGGTTGAACCACCAATTCTCTGCGGAGGTCAACGACCAGATGATGCTGGGTATCTACAGTTTGTTTTCGCTTTTCTCCAAGAACGAGCTTCTGTTGGCGAACCAGTGCCTCGATCCGCTGGGGAGAGCGTACTACCAATCCTTGTATTCTACCTATAAAGACCACGGCAGATGGAAAGAATGATGCGAGTGTACTGGTGTCTATATATATCTTAGTAAAACTTCTGCATTGAAGCAACCACTTGTAGAACACACCCAATCTTCTTCTCTCTACGTTTCAAAGATAGAAGACAATAGGTTGGCTTCACACGTACTTTTCCAAAACACCCAATCCCGCACGCTTTAAAAGTGTTCTTATGAGGTCCCCCGTCTTTTCGAATCTCTTCCACACCTTCTGGTCCAAGCCATCATCAACATGGGGCGAATGGAGCTCATGTGTGGTGTGCTCATAACGCATAATGTCTTTTCTCGTTATGGTGCCAGCCAAGTGCCCGTTAGACTCCACAAGAACGTGGCGTGGCCCCAACCTCACGAAGATATCCATGAGATACTCCAAAGTGGTGTCAATACTAACAACCAACGGCGCAGAGTTGATAATGGATGTAAGGTCTAATACGTCTAGCGAATCGTTTGCAGCTTCTCCAAATGTGCACTTTCTGTTGGCATCAGTAGTTCCTAAGGCATGCTCCAAGTCCGTGCGGCGCACATACCCAATGATTTGCGGGGTTTCTTCGCTAAGAACAACGGGAAAGCCTCGGTACGAAGTTTCCGAGAGAACCCGTTTGATATAATCAACCGTGTGGAAGCATTGCGTGGTGAACACCACAGTGACTGTAGACATGGCAGGACCCACGGTGGTGTCGAACACAAACTCTTCCTTGGAGTCTATGAAGGGAAGGCCGTTGAAAACAATCATCTGGTCAGCAATCCCGCCCTGGCCCCACTTGTCGTTGATGAGTTTGGTGATGGTCACGGCCACCATGGTGGGAATGATGTACTTGACGGCGCCCGTGAGCTCAAACATAATCACCGCAACCGTGACGGTCAAGTGTGTGATTCCACTGAGGGCGGCGCCAGCACCGATCAAAGCATACGTACCGGATATGACACACGGGCCTTCTTCAGGACAAGACGCAAACACCAGCAGGTCACTGAATCTGGTGTTCAAATGCTCCACCACAATACCGAGAGCTCGGCCAAAGGTTGCGCCTGCCGCCATGGAAGGAACAAAAATGCCCGCGGGAACCTTACATCCGTAGGTGATGATGGTGAAAAACAGTCTTGCCACAGTGGCAAAAAGCAACGACGCAAGCAACCGGGGCTTGCCTGTTTTGGGGTCACACAATTCGCCTTCAGACTTGGGCAGACATTCGGAAAACAACAATTGCATGGCCTCGGTCATATCAACCTTGAGAAACTCGTTGAAGTAGCAGAAAAACGCAGTGAAAATGGCCAACACCACCACTTCACGCACAGCATAGTTGGCGAGGTACTTCTTTCGGAACCCTGTCACACGCTTATTTAACTTGGATACCACTATGCCGTACACGCCGCCAAAAACACCCAACATGGCATAGAAGGGGAGCTCGAAAAAGTGCCACGAGGTGTCGTAGGTGACCTCAAACAACACAAGCTGGCCTGTGCGGAACGGGTTGAACGCAGAGAGCGTGATGACGGCGATGAAGGAACACACGTACGATTTCCAGAGCGTCAGGAGCTGGAACACAGAGGAAATCTCCTCCATGGAGAATAACACGCCTCCCATGGGCGAGCCAAACGCCACAGCAACACCGGCGGCGGCACTGGCGGTTAGGAACTCACGCGACTTGGACGCCGACTTGCGGTACCGCTGGAACAAGCTGGATATAGAGTTTCCTACGCATACCGCATAATGTACCGAGGGCCCTTCTTTGCCTAGCGAAAGCCCCAGCGCAATGGCCAACGGCAAGCCCAAACTTTTGATGGCGAGTGTAGACCAGCCCAAGAATCCGTTCATGACAAACCCCGACACAATACATTTGATTTCCGAGATCCCGGACCCCGCAGCAAACGGAGCGTAGATCTTCACCAAGAGCGCCGCCACCGCCAGGAAAATTGCCGAAAAAACAATGTATGTCAAGTAGCGGAACACGGAAAAACGCAGCCAAGCTGCCCAGTCGCCACAGGCGGCCTCGGAGTCCACCGAGCCCCAACAACAGAACGCCTTGCTGAGGTAAAACTGCGACGAGCAATAACCTAGTCTAAGGGACGCCAACCATGCGGTGATCACATTCAAAGACGCAGCAATTGCGCCGATGGTGACCCCAATGGCCGCAAGAACAACCCACGTGCGTGAAGAGTCGAGGAATTGTTCCTTTAGCGTTTTTGCGTGGCGTTTCTTGGCCAATCGTTGTCTATGGTCCTCCAATTCGTCGTCCATCCAGTCTACCGTGACGAAGGAGTCGAATTTTTGCACCGCTCGAACGCGATCCTGGTAAAGCCACGCGCCTGTATCACGGGATCGGAGTCCCTGCTGGATTTGCTGGTGTGCAGCGGGTGATTGCTGAGGTGGTTGTTGTGGTTCCATAGTTACGGCTGTGCTTAACTATGTAGGGGGAGTGCAGAGCAAAAAATGGGGCACTTTGGGGGTAAAATAACGGGGAGTTTGGGGCTTTGGGGGTGATTGGGTGTGTAAATTTTGATCCGATGGGCCAAATAGGACGATGAAGCACAGAAACGACCCAAGTTTGGTGGTTTATGCCTTCTACAGATTCTGTTTCTCGCACGTCCCAGAACAAGCCTCGGTCCTCATGTAAATGGTGGTGGGGTGTATTGACACACACACCCGTACACCCGCACAGTGGAGGAAAGAATTAGGTGCTGGGTGCAAAAAAGACATAAAAAGAGTCAGTGGAGTTTTTAAATGGGAAAACAGGTCGAGTTCTTTGGTAGCATACACTTTGCGCGTGTCCCAGAACCTTTTCTTTTTTGGTTCGTGTGACTCGGCAAAGCTATTAGGGAGTGCTTGTTGTAGACACAGTGCGTGGTACACCAGTAGGCCCCAGGAATTTTTGTAAATCTTGTAGAGCAAAACAGATATTAGCCATTCAGATGGTTCACGTTCGGGGGATCTTTAATGATTGATCTGATTGGGTGTGCCGGAAGGTTCAGAACACACCTACAGCAAGAGAGCAATTATGAAAGCAACTGCTTGGCAGAGTCCAGAGAAGTGAAATTCCTGTAGATTCATCTGCCGCAGGACCACCAGTAGTGTGCATATCAGCCCAGAAATCCATAACACGTATAGAAAGCCATTAAATATCCTTTTAGATCATACGGCAGAGGTGCTGTTCAAGTGGTTTAGAAAAAGCCAAACAGTTCCCTTTCTGGAGACATTAGCCCACCACCAGGTGGATTTTGGTGTTTAATAGGCCATGAAGCAAAAGGCTAGATGTCATCAACACTCCTGATTCATAGTAGCAATATGGGGGCTTTCATCGTGTAGGTTTCGTCAGCCATTCCTTAGCCAGAAGGCGAGGTCTCTGTAGCCCCAAGGTGCGATAGTTGGCAAGAAAAGACACGTGCCAGGGCATTGGTACAAGATTGACCAACCAGAAGCCACATCATACTTCGGTATAGAACACTTCGGTATAGAACACATTATGGAGACACCGCACGCATCCTCATGGCAACCTACAAACACACGCACATCAACCAGACCAGCCAAGCTCATGGACTGTCAATTCCCTCACACACTCCCGCGTGACACGTCCGTATATGGTTATTCGCATGTGTGGAAAACATAGCCAAGGGTCAGCCAGTTCTTGACATGCCACAATGAAGCCCATCAACTCAATACAACCAACACAATCACCAACAAAAACACACACAACGCCACCAACAATATACAGCTCCAGCGGGATTTCTTCTTCTGGTACTCATGGGCCTTGGTGAGCTCACGTGACGCGTCATGGGCATTTGCACTCATTTGCAACACATTTTCCTCTACGGTGTCGAGCTGTTCGCCCTGCTGGCTTACAAGCTCGCCCAAGTCCTTGAAGATGGAGTTGACCTCGCGGATGCCCTCGGCAACCTGTTCGATTTGGCGGTTTCTCTCTTCCGTGAGCATCATGTGGTACTGAAGCTCGGTCTGTTCGATCAAATCTTGATCTTCTTGCATCTGCATCATCTGGGCCTGTGCCTGGGGCGGCCCCTGATTCGGCGGAGCCTGTGAGCTTCCTCCAAGAAGTGGCGACGACTCATTGAACTGTGACTTGGTTGAGTGGGGGAGCGCAATGTTGGCGACTTTTTCCTGGTGGTTTTTGGCGCACCGATCGAAAGTGGCCTCTAGCTCGCCGAATTCCGCCACAAGCCGGTCTTTCATCATGAGCTGTCTGTTTGAAACCACCACCTCGTGATTGCTATTATTGTTATTGTTCTTGCTATTATTACCGTCAGCAGAATCACTCATTACTGCACTGATATCGGCAATTAGCTTCCGCACCGCGCCTCCTAACGAGACAATGTTCTTCTGCGACGAGTCAAGCTTCTCCCTGAGCTGTGCACTGTCGCGACGGCTGCCCAAAAGCTTTCGTTCGTTGTTGAACGAAGCCACAAGCAGACCGTATGTCTGGATTTGGTGCGAGGTGTTTCGGATGATCGTATCCAAATGCGACGCGTCGGAATTTTTCTGCAGCGACACCAGGCCACGTTTCCCCACATCTTTCTGTGCCTCCAAGTCGTAATTAGCAAATGACATGATGCCAGGTAAGTGTGTGCTTAAGTTGTATTGGGTGGGGCACTATGAAGGTTCTCGTGCGAGTATGGAAACCTGGGGCCTGGCCGCGGAGGTACGGGTCTATGGATCTAGGGGTTTTTCTGGAGGTCTTGATTATCTGGGAAAAGTGGATTTGAGGGGGTTTTGGTATTAAGGGGAGGAACAGGATATCACATGTGGTAGGGCTGTCTTTTGTTCTCCAAAAACTGGCCAGAAATGGGAATGGGGTGTGCTTACGGCGACCGTGTTAATAACTGAGACTGCCGGATCTGGTCAAGTATCGTAGGCTTTTGGTCACATGACAAGCTTCGTTCACTCCATTCATGAGCCACGCTTTTTGTTTGACTTGCTGGAGAGTGCTTCTTAGCGGGGTGTAAAAAATTCACTAGATTTCAATCGTGGGCTCATAAGAGCAGTGCACCCCATTATTCAATGCCTTCTCTCGTTATTGTCGGTGAAGACCAGCCAGTTTCCGAGACAGGTGTGCATGCAACCAAACAGGGATTCCGAACGGCGTATAAAAAACACCGAAATTGGCCATTTTACCACGATTTCTCTTTGCCCAAGTCCGGTTTTAAGTTTTCCTTCACCCGGGCAAGACCAATTACCATATTCGAAGCGTTGTTGTGTAAAACTCCCGATGTAGCCAAGGCCCGTTGCACCTCAGAGTGCATGAAATTACACCGCGTACGCGATTTCACGTAGTGAGATACGACTTGAGATTGCATCACCTGAAATTGCCCCAACTCCTTCAAACATATAATGCAGTTTATAACACGGTTCAAAGAATTCAAGCTGACGGAAGAAGGCCGTTGTCACCTCAAAGCATTGTCGTACACCCTTTGCTATGCTATCTTTCATTTCCTCATTGTTTTCGAGACGGATGTTCCATTTTGTTTCGGCAAGCTTAAAGTGTCCAAGTTATCTGCGCTCCCATTCCGTCCACTTAGTCTTGCCAGGCTAATCCTATCTGTTTTGGTGTTTATTGGGCACAAATTGGCGACCTTTTTCAGATTGGCCAACGCGTACCTGGCTCTCGTCCGGGTCATCTACTATCCTTGTTCATTTAGGATTGTCGCGTTGTTGTGCCATTCGTGGGACTTTGCCTATTCTTTTGTAGTGGTGTTTGAGGCGTTTCATAATTACCAGCTTGAGAAACTAGCTGCTAAAAGAGCACGTCTTGGGTATTCCCAACCGGGATACCACGGGCCTAGAATCAGTCCACCGGTGGATTTGACACAGGATGAGCCATCAGAAAGCCCACCTCCACCGTATTCGGCTTCGATGTTGCCTCTGGAGGTGTACTTGGACGGAGAGCGTCCTGTGAGTGATTTTTCTGGGGTTGGTGCTGGCCTGAGCCCCACGGTCAATGGTGCTCAGAGTACCATTGCTGGGAGTACCATTGCTCAGAATACTGTTCCTCA
Organism: Metschnikowia sp. JCM 33374; assembly: GCA_005406065.1. Lineage (NCBI taxonomy): Eukaryota > Fungi > Ascomycota > Pichiomycetes > Serinales > Metschnikowiaceae > Metschnikowia > Metschnikowia sp. JCM 33374. Next base: position 38,030 of record BIMT01000013.1, on the reverse strand, counting down.
AAGTACTTCAACACCAGCCAATGCACCCGCTAGTGTAGCACCAGCCAATGTGACACCAGCCATCGCCACCCCAGAAACGAATGCTCCCAGTCTTATATCAACCGGTAACCAAGCTGTGGTGAACCCAACCTCGCCTATACCAGCAGCTGCTCACCATGCGGCTCTTCCTCATAGTGAATCTACCCATGACTATCACTATGGCTCTCACCATGGCTCCCCTCTTTATGGCTCCTACCCAATGGCTCACGGCTCCGACACATCTACTACGGCTCCAACCCTTCCTGTTCCTTAAATTGGGCTCTCCTCCTGAGCCAACATTCATCCCGGCGTCACTCTTCGCTGTACGCACGGGCAGAAGCACAGGCTCCTCACTCTACCGGTACCTCACACCCGGGCGTATCTTCCAACCCAAAACCCACACTTTTAAGGACGAAATCTCGTTCGACCCGTCGCCGCCGGCCCAATTCGCACCCCCAAAAGACCGTGATCCCCGAGGTGATTAAAGATGCCCTCTATCCAGAAGCCTAGAGCAACCCCGTTTACAGTCTGGACCAAGACGGTGGGGATAGAAAGTCCCGTAACCCCCAACGTAAATCCGCAACGGCAACCTTCAACGACAATTCCAGTGACAACCGGTTCTTTGGGATGTCAGGATCGGAAAGGAACTCTCTGACTTTCCATACCAACACTGTAGTACCCAATCTTTTTACAATCCTCCGCTGCTTCATTTCCATGGCACGGGCGTGACCTTGAAGTGTCACAGGTTCAACTTTTGTTAGGCAGAAACTGCCCTCTCAAACAACGCGAGACTTCTGATCTCCGCTATCTGCCGCCTCCATTTATGGTACGTACGGAATGCGGCCCGCGCAACACTTCGTCTTGTATGCCACTCCCTGAGGTTTCCAACATCACCATCATTAATACTTAAGGGGTTTAAACTTTTTAAAACTTTTTTTTACAATTTTTTTACACTACTTTTTTTACACTTTTTACACTTTCTCACTTTCTTTACCGCCCTATCATACGTTCACGCCATTCAAGGCCCGAAAGAATCCCAAAATGGAATGTATATGAAAGCTAACAAAAGTTTAAAGAAATATTTATCTAGGTTCCAATCGATATGTTTTTCTTTGGTCTTTTTTGAAATCTCCTCAGGTACGTACTTTTATCACCACACCAGGGTTTCTGGATTTGCAGCCCGACTCATTTGCAAAAGCGCCCGTCGCATGATCTCACACACGTGCCCCAGCACGTGACCATCGACGCGACGCGGCGGCAGACCTCCCCACGGTCACGTGATGCACTGGTGGCCCGCGTCGCGTTTCCTCAACTCCCAAATCGGCACTTGTTCCGCAGCCATTATTCCCTAAAACGCTCGAAAAAAACAGCACCAATTTTTTTTTTTTTGCTTTTCTTACTCCTTTTGCTGTATATTTATTACCCGACTCAACACAAATCTCAAACAACAACATGCTGTCGCGAGCAAGCAAAGCAGATAAGTTTAAAAGGCTTCTCGAAGCCCGTCGGACAGGTACCATTGTGGCCCATTCGTCCGACGAGGAAGACGCGTCTATCTACGACGAGGTCGATGAGGATACTTTCCGCCAGCGCAAGCGGGAGCAGCTCATGAACGATGACTTCATTGTTGACGATAATGGCGAAGGATACGTGGATAACGGAGTTGACGAGTGGGACGAAGCTACTCGCCCAAACTACTATTCAGACGAGGAAGAAACGGAAACCAAGAAACGGAAACGCGGCAAGCCACAGAAGAAGGTCACCAAGGTGACAAATACGGCTGATATCAACAGCTTCTTCACAGTGGACTCCGCTCCAAAGCCACAAGCAAAGCCGGCTGTGAACGCCAGTATTGACGATATTTTGGACGACTTTGATGTGCCCAAACCGGCGAAAAAACAAAAGGTGTTTGGTGCCGCGTCAACCAAACCCAAGAAATCCGTCGGCTCCACATTCGGGTTCTTGACATCTTCGGTAGCCAAGCCTAAGAAGACGAAATCTCTGTCTGCCGCCAGAACGGTCAAACCAGAGCCTTCAGACTATACTGAGAGTCTAACTCCCCCTCCTCCTCAGCCTGAAGTTGACGACTTCATGGACTTGGAACCTTTTGACCTTGACCAAATGACAGAGCCACAGCAAAAGGATAAACAAGAGGATCTTTCGGAAACAGCTTCGCTCACGCCATCCCCAAAAGTTGAGCCAAAGGAGGAAACAAAAACAGAGCCAGAACCAGAGCCCGTTTCAGAAGACGACAGCGAGTCTGAAGATGAAATCGTCATGCGTAGAAGACAGAGAACCACTGTGGCTGCACCCAAGACTGCTGCAAATATTTCTTCCGTGAAGACTGCTCTGCTTCCAGCAAAATCCACCTTATCGTCTTCTTCTAGCATGCCAACTTATGCTTCCATTTCTCAAACCGAAAAGGTGGACAGCGAGAACGTTGTTGATGACGGCTCAGTCAAAATGTTCTGGTTGGACTATGCAGAGGCCGATAACACTCTTCTCCTCTTTGGAAAAGTCCTTTCCAAAGATGGGTCTTGTGTTTCTGCGGTTGTACAGATCAACGGGATGTACAAGGAGCTTTTCGCATTGCCTCGGAAGAACAGGCGCGTGGACTCGGAGGATTCAGATATTCCCGTCACTATGAGAGACGTACACGAAGAATTAGCACCGCTTCTCATCAACCACTATGGTTTGGATAAGCTTCGTGCCAAACCAGAGAAGATGAAGTACGCTTTTGAATTGCCCGGTATCCCCAAAGAAACAGAGTACTTGAAAATCCTTCTACCTTTCAAAACAAATAAAAACAGGAACTTGGTGATGCCTGCAGAAATCGAGGGTGAAACTTTCCAGAGAATGTTCGGAACAAATGCCAACATTTTCGAATCCTTCGTGTTGCAGCGCAACATTATGGGTCCATGTTGGTTGGACATTAAGAATGGTGACTTCCAAGCGATCAAGAACGCTTCTCACTGTCAAGTTGAGATTTCTGTCGACTCTGCTGATTGCGTCACTCCGCTCATCAATTCCCCTCTTGCGCCTCCAAATTTGACCACCGTTGCCATTTCTGTCCAAACCATCATGAATGTGAAGGCTAACAAACAAGAGGTTGCCTGTATAAGTTTGGCAACATACAAAGATGTTCCACAGGACTCCCCAGTGGACGAATCAACGGCGCCTAGTGAGATAATTACCTTGGTCAGGCCCATAGGAGCCACTGGTTTCCCACCTGGACTCCGTCAGGCTGCAGAGAAGCAAAATCTTAATGTCAGAGCACTCCCCAACGAGGCATCCATGCTTGGATGCATGGCTGCGCTCGTAAAGAACATCGACCCAGACGTTTTTGTTGGCCATAGACTAGAGAACATATCTTTGGACGTGTTGGTGCACAGAATGCACGATTTGAAAGTGGCCACATGGTCTGCTATGGGAAGAAGAAACAGAAAGGTTTGGCCCGACAAGTTTGGTCGTGGCAATGGATTCAACAATAATTTGCTCATCAGAGAAATTTTCCAAGGCCGTCTCTTATGTGACATTGCTAACGAATTGGGACAATCGCTTACCCCCAAGTGTCAGTCCTGGGACTTGCCTGAGATGTATGAGGTGGTGTGCAACGAGAAACACACTTCGCCTGAAATCAACTTCCACAATCCAAGGTACGCGGAAGACGCGAGCTTCTTGCTTATGCCTCTCAAAGAGAACATTTCCCAGGTTTTGATCACAGCAAAGATCTCTTTTGCTGTACAAATATTATCGCTTTCTAAGCAACTCACCAATTTAGCCGGAAATGCATGGTCTCATACCTTGTCGGGTACAAGAGCAGGCCGTAACGAGTACATTTTGTTGCACGAGTTCAAAAGAAACAACTACATTGTTCCGGACAAGGAGGATAAGTACCACAAAAACACCAATCCTCAGCAAGAAGCAAAACTTGAATCAAACGACGATGATGCCACAACAGTCACTTCAAACAAAAAGCCAAAATATCAAGGTGGTTTGGTTTTTGAGCCGGAAAAGGGGTTGCACAAAAACTATATTCTAGTCATGGACTTCAACTCCTTGTATCCTAGTATTATCCAGGAGTTCAATATTTGTTTCACCACGGTGATGAGAGATAATTACAACATAACTCATGATGAGGATAAGGACATGCCTGAAATCCCGGAAAGAGACTCCGATGCTGGTGTTTTACCAAGGCTTCTTAACACGTTGGTGTCCAGACGTCGTGAGGTGAAGAAACTTCTCAAAGATTCCCGAATCTCTAGCAGTGAAAGAGCACAGTATGACATTAAACAACAAGCCTTGAAATTGACCGCCAATTCTATGTATGGTTGTTTGGGTTATGTCAATTCCAGATTTTATGCTAAGCCCTTAGCTATGTTGGTCACGAATAAGGGTCGTGAGATCTTGATGGACACTAGACAGTTGGCAGAGCTGATTGGATTGAGAGTTGTCTATGGAGATACCGATTCTGTTATGATTGATACGGGAGCTTCTTCTTTGCAAGAAGCTTTAAAAATCGGTGAAGACTTCAAGGTTCAAGTCAACGAAAGGTATAAATTGCTAGAGATTGATACCGACAACGTGTTCAAAAGATTGCTTCTCCATGCGAAGAAGAAGTATGCTGCCATGAATGTGAGCTTTGATAAAAAGACAGGAAAAGAAGTATTGTCCTTGGAAGTCAAAGGTCTTGATATGAGAAGACGTGAATATTGTCAGGTATCCAAGGAGATATCGACGTTTGTTTTGCAAAAACTTCTTTCCGACAAAGACCCCGAGGAAGCCCTCACGGAGGTTTATGACTACTTGGAAACCATGAACAAAAAGATCAGGAATAATGAGTTATCTGTGGACAAGTTTTCCATTAACACACGTCTATCTAAGGATCCAACCAATTACCCCAATGGAAACTCTATGCCGGCAGTTCAGGTGGCGCTCAGGCTTAGAAACCAAGGTAAGGTCATTAAGGCGGGCAGTGTGCTTACTTTTGTGATCACTGCACCCACAGAATCCGAGGAGTCAAGCACCCCTGCTCTGAGAGCTAGATCAATCCAAGAGATCTTGAGCAATAGAGATTCATTCAAGCCAGACAGCGAGTATTATTTGGAGAAGCAAATATATGCGCCAGTGGAACGTCTTGTGAATAAGATTGAAGGGATTGATTTGATGCGTGTTGCAACATCTCTTGGAATAGACACCAAGAAATATGTGATGAGACTTCGTAATACCGAAGGACAAGATGCGGATGTTTTGCCTTTGGAAACAAACGTGTCGGATGCAGAGAGATTTAGGCAGACCAGTTATTTGGTTTTGAAGTGCAAGTGTGGGCACCATTTCAGATTTGGTGGTATTATGGCGTCGCCTGATTATAACATCAAGTTCCACGGTATCAGCTGTGGCAAGTGCAATGCGGTATTCTCACCTCTCAAGATTGCATCGCAACTTGAAGTTGAAATAAGAAAACATTTGGCACTTTACTATGCTGGATGGTTGGTCTGTGACGATTCTGCTTGTGGAATCAAGACCAGACAAATATCAGTTTATGGAAAGCGTTGTATTGGTGCATCAGGTACGGCGCATGGGTGCAAAGGTGTGATGCGGTATAAATACAGCGACAAAGCACTCTACAACCAATTGCTTTACTTTCAATCGGTGTTTGATGTTGACAAAGCGATGAAAAAGAAGTTGAAACCAATCAGCGAAGAGTCCAAGGTTCCGGAGATGACCGAGGGCGAAATAAATGCTCTTGCTGAGCAGAATAGAGTGCTTTTTGATCAGTGCAGACAGGTGATTGATCAATACTTGAAAGACTGTGGACGTCGGTTTGTGAACATGAAGGCGATTTTTGATTTTATGACGCCACCAATGTGAAAGGAATGTATTTAATAAAAAGATTAATTAGCAACTTCACAGTCGGCAACTGTGCCCAAAGTCCCACGTAACTGCTGCTCTCTCTCGATGGATTCAAAGAGCCCTTTGAAGGTGCCTTTTCCAAACCCGTCGTGGTTGTATCTCTGGATGATTTCAAAAAAGAAGGTGGGCCGGTCGTGTAAGGGTTTACTGAAGATCTGTAGAATGTAAAAGCACGAAAAGGAGCCGTCGGCACGCTGTGTCTTGCTGTCAGGGTCAAAGTCTACCAAGATATGGTTCTCGCGGAGGGCGTCGAAGTTCTCCAAAAGCAGGATACCGTGGGCGTGTAAGCGCTTTTGTAAGCTGATGTAATAGTCGTCGCTGATAGTATTGAACTCCAAGCCTCTGGCGCGTAGAAAGATGACATCAGTCAAAATGTCGGTTGAACGAAGCGCCACATGCTGCACGCCCGGCCCGCCGTAAAATTCGTAAAACTCTTCGATCTGGCCCTTAAGCTTGACCTTTGCGGGCTCGTTGATGGGGATTTTCACGTTGCCGTTTGCGTTTGTCATCACCATCAGACGAAGGCCCGTGTTCCCGGTGGACACGTCTCTATCGTCGACGGACCAGAATTTGCGGAACCCAAGCGCAGAAGCGTAGAACGCAGCGTTTGGGATCATTTGGTTCCACGAGTAGTTTAGCACGCAGTGGTCCACGGCCTGGAGATTAATGCCGGGGAACATGGTGGAAATGGGGCGGGTGCTGGGACCGCCATACCCAGGTAAATAGTGACCGCTGTAGTCTAATACTTGGACAAAGGTGTGGCGTAGGTCCGACGTCGGAAGCGCAATGGTAGCGGTGATGACCGAGCCGTTGTGGTCGATTTCCACCCTGGGCTGGGTGACAGGGACGGCGCCGTTGCGGACGGAATGGTCATAAAGTGCCTTCACGTCGGTGACTTTGAGTAGAATGTCACACACGCCCAAGCCGTGGAGGTTGATGAAGTCGGTCAAAAAGGCGGCAGTGGCATGGTCAAGGAGCACCTGGCGCGTATCGGCGGCAGTGGTGTTGTGGTTAAGGTATTGCGTCATGTATTTGCGGACTTTTGGTGACCCCAAGCACTGCTCGGTCACGGCCGCACATTGAGGGAGCCCCCTAAGCAAGTCCTCGGCGGCCGAAACAACGGGCGAAGCAGGAGGGGTAAGACATCGCAGGCGAGTTGCGCTGGTTAGGCATTCAAGCGGGTTCATAAACTCCATGACTATGTTGTTGCACTGTAAAACGTGACTGGCCACAGAAACAGCCCCGGTCTCCAAGCCCCGGTATGCCACCTCGCGGAAATCAAACGCAAGCTCCAAGTGGCGGGCCATCTGGCGGGAGTTTGAGCAGGCGAAGCGGATCGAGAAGAAATCAGTAATCAAGCCAGAGACTGACGGGGGTACCAAAGAGGCGATTGGCGGGGAGTCTGGCTGGGTTTGTGGGGCAGTAAGCACACCCAGACTGGGTTCTAGCAAAGACATAGCAAGTCAGATACCGAGCAAACGTTGGGGTTATATAGCGTGAGTTTACCTTGAAAGAGAAGAGAAAGTGTACAGACGGGGAAAAGGAGGTGTACAGGGGAAAAAAGAGGGGGGAAAATAATTGGAAGAAAAAAAAGATTGGCCAAAAGCGAGTGCTCGGAACCTGAAAATTGCCACGCCTGCTCCAGCCAGTGGGGGAATAAAACAAGGTGTTTGGCTTGGTTGAAGCCGTGTATGCTTTTACCGTTTTGTGCAAAAAAATGAGAGAATTTTAAGGCACCTCAAAAACCCTGAATATTCATGAATAGAATTTTTTTATTTGTTGTATTGCCCTGCTGTGAGCCGTGCGTTGTGGAATGGGTGCAAAAAATATGCAACCATTTTCGCACGCGTGGTGGTCTGGGATCAGTGTTGACGAAAAGTAGTAAAGTGCGAAACGAAGTATCGCCGAAGTAGCGAAAGTAGCGTCGCTACCGTTGCTACAAATAAATACTAATACTTGGGTTTTTCTGGAATCGCTACTTCAAAGTAACTTTTTTGTAGCTACACTTGGTTTTCATCGTAGGTCGGTGAAAACAAAGCAGGGAAATCCCAAATGATCGTTGCAGTGCCTAGCATCAATAACAACTGAAAACCAACGGAAAACAGTCCAGTTTGTCAGGTGGAATGCTATGACTTTTTTTTTGTTGAACAACTGAAGTGCTTTTCACTGTGCAAGTGCGAAAATAATTATACAGACTTCGGTACTTGGAATGACTATGCCATTATGGGCGAGTGTTTCTGAACCGATTCGGGCATTTAACTCGTATGCTGAAGAAATAGCAGGTTCTTCACAACATATTGTGTACATCGACCACTTAGACGAAGAGAAAGACCCAAGATGGTAGATTCTTTTTAGGCTACAAGAAATAGTACCTACATACATTTCATATCAAAATAAGTTTCTAAATTCAAGCTGAGACTTGTAATTTTTACCTTCGGGATGCTTAAAAAAGACCGAACTAACGATGGGCTATAGTACAACATGTTTACTCGTCTGGAACTATGCAAGGTGTAGTAAGTTAACAAGCATTGGTGACGTCCCGAATAGAAGTCTTAACTGTCCTGGTCGAAATGCCTCCGGCATAAAAAAAAAGTAGTAAGTAGCGATAAAATTAATGTGAAATGCCTCCAAAATACCATGGCTACTGTCGCTACTTACTCCAAATAAATACTAATACTCACGAAATTCGGCCAAGTATTATAAAAGTAGCGAAATAGTAGCGAAAGTAGCGACGGTTAACAACACTGTGCTGGGATCAGTGTTGATGAAAAGTAGTAACGTGCGAATTTAGCGACAGGTATTTCGGGGTATATTTTAGTATATTTTAGTATATTTGGCAATTGCCAGACGTCGATACTTACCGGATGTAGATTCTGGGAAAACTTCACTAAAAGATTATATTCTAATATATTGATTCGACCAATGTAAAGACCAGGTGCTCCAGCCCGCGCTAGAAGCAAAGACTAGCATGTTCAAATGGGATCGGCAGAACCCTAGCTTGGGCTTGAGTACGACATAGAAGTATTGATGTATAGAGCCAAACAGAAAAAAACATGTTGAAATTTATGAAAGTAGTGTTAGATGTGTTTTTATAGTGTACAGGCTGTACCAGCCGTTCCACTCTCCCTAAAGAAAAAGGCAACGACCACATGATCGAGATACAATACATAGCTCAACCTCGGTGTCCGCACTGTCTTTCGTGCTGTTGGCTTTTATGAATCCCAGGAAAGCTTTTACCATTTTCGAATGGCAAAAGGGTGTTATCTACCTTCTGGGGGTTTTTTTTTGAAGAACAGTCACGGACAAGCGAAACAGGCTCGATCCAAGTACGAGACTTTTGGATATTCAGTGAACCAATATTCAGGATGGCGTAGCGGGTGCTGGTGCCAGTGAAGGCCAAGTTTCTGAAGAAGGGGGCGAGATAGTGCTTTTGATCTTAAGCGAGGATGAAGAGGAGTTTTTTTATGATAGTTGCTTGGTATGTTTTTATGTTTTAAATGGGTTTTGTGTTGTTTTTGAAAGAGGTGCAGAATAGAACTTTACTAGAGTGTGTGCTGATTTAGATACCCGACCAAAGCTAGAGGCGTGGATTCTGCAAAAGATGGAGTTAGGGTCTGGGAATATGTCATACTTGGACGTGGAGTGGCTCTGTAGAGACCCCGATCCCCTGGCCTTCAAAAAGAACATACTGTTTTGTACTTCGATAGTAGTGTCACTAGATGTGGATAGCAGCAAATATTTCAAAGAATTATCAGCAAACGTAGTCAAGATCCACCCCAATCAACACTGGCGGGGATTAGGAGCGGGGCTCTACTCTTCAGTCTTTATTTTGGAAACCAGTATAGTTTGTAGAGTGTGACACGAATAAAGAAATGGTCTTTACACACGCTCTTTGAAGAGGCCTAGAAGATGTATCCCCACTGTCCATGTGGTATAGATAGATGTGGAGATAACCATATATAACAATGCTGTAGATACATTGCAGTACTCTAAAACTGTGTGGCTTATCATTGCTTGTGGTCTTCCAGAATTGGCTAGGTATCTTTGAGTTACTTGGTGAGTACTCCCCACACATTACGCTCAACACGGGCTGTCCACTGATGGATTCGGTTGGAGACCAAGAGACAGAACAGAATTCAAATTTTATTTCTACAAGCCGAATAAATGTCTGCACTATATCAAATCACGTGTTTACGGTCAAAAGGGTAAGAAGTTTGCTCAAAAAAGCAAAAAATGCCTTTGTACAAAAAGATGGCAAGAAAATATATTCGAATTAACATCCGACCTGTCAGATAAAGTGTAGATATTACCCTGTCGTGCCAACATCACTACTGTTTCCTTATCATAAGTGGGTCCCTGGGGTGCTTTAATGCACTTCGGTTCCATATTCCCACCAATGTCTCGCAACTAGTTGAACGAGGTGGTGTTGACTGTTTCCATCCCACAACCACACCAATATCCAAAACCACCTACCTAGCGTGTCAGATGTCAGCCTCTCCTGTTTGATTATCACAATGTTCCATTGCCCGGCCCCTGCACGTTGCTTAAGGGCATTGCCATTTCTCTGACATTCTTGATTCGTTTGATCTCGCTCCTCAATCAATCTCCGTTTTTACTCCATTTCATTCGTCGTTTTCATTAATGTCAGAGATTGCCCAACCGTACGTGCTCATAGTTTTCTTCAAGTTGTATCATTTCGAGTCCTTCGATCCCACGTCTCCTTTCACTTTGTTAACAGTGTTCCGTTATTATTCAACACCCCAGCTTCGTACCCGCGTTATTTAGTGAAGCACCCTTGGTTTTTTTATTGTGACATCGACTGTTTCACCAAACACACGTGTCACCTACGTCACCCCCTTTTCGATCCAGGGAAGGCGTAGAGTTTATCGATTGTTCTCATTTCGAACTTTCTCCTAATGCTCCCAACGTTCATCCAACAAGAGTTTAAGATTAAGATACAAAAATGGGTCAATGTGCAATCAATAATAAATTGTCGAATCCAAATACCCTTCCACGCCACCATTTATCACCCAACAAAAGCAATTCCTCAAATTTATAGCAACACTCACGGAATGGGCCTAAACTTACACTTCATTTAGCCATTCTCTGTTTATGTACTTTTACAAGTTTCAATCTCAAGCCAATCAAACTAGTTTCGTGGGACATACCGAAACACGCAAGAATTCAATTTACCCGTGACGTCCGTGGTCCAAATACGTAAAGGCCTGGAAAATACATCAAGCGTTAACTAGACATCCGTCCTTGTCTTACCCAAATATGGAGATAATCAAATAAATTTCGCACTTTTTCTCCGCCTTCTTCATAACTTGGAAAATTCTCCCAATTATTATTTCCATTTTGAACATTTCCCAAGTAGAAAATACCCACGATTCCAAGAAAATAGTATGGTACCGAATCCTCTGCTTTAACACTGTGAATCTTGTCTTGTCCCTTATTTTTTTCCATTCTTTACTCCCACTTGACTAACCGCACCGTGCGGTTGCTAGTAAACACCTACAAGTTTTTTAGTACACCCAAGGTTGATATAATTTCCTGAATATTAATATTAATTTCATGACATGGTGATACATTATGATATGGGTGAACATTTGCATTCATCAATGGAAACATTGGGTGGTTTTCGTAGAAAATAACGTTTTTGGTTGCGTTTAAAAATTCTCGGGATGTTATCTCACATTAGCATGTCCACGAGTGTGTGACTAGGAAGGTGTATTTCAGGGGTGATTTGCCAGTATAGCTTTATGGTTTCCAAAAAACAAGAAAACCGGTAGGCTCTTTTCTGGGCTCGTACGTGGGGCAGCAATCATTTAAATGACAGAACTTATAAAAATAGCAGAATGGGATGTATTTCCAGCAACACCAATGGTATGAATCTAAAATCAGGACGTGGTGGTACTTTGACCCCGGCAGTGATGGGGATAATGATATCCGGGAAGGAGTTTTGCTGGTGAAACGTCGAGGAAAGGTGGGTAATGTGATTTGCATTTCTGATCATCGGTAGCGACGAAGTGAGTAATTACTCCTTTTCATAGTCCACAGGGTATCAAAAAAAGAAAAAAAATGCAGAGGATGCTTTTAAAGAATGCATGTCGTGGATCTAATGTCAGTATTTAATAAATCAACAAAACCTGGAGTACGTCCTGGTATTTAAACGGCCAGGTAAATACAAATACCTGAGTAAGTATGTGAGTATCATAAACCTAAAATGATGTCTTCACTGGGTTGTTCCGTTTCTTCTCGACTACATCACCGATTCAGAAAATAGGGCTTCCAGGACAGCAGAAGTGTCCTTCGCCTTCGAAAAATAACGGGAAAAGTTCAATTTGGGAATATTCCTCATTTCAATGAGGATCAAGCACCGTGGCAAGAAATGTTTTCAACTTGGCGTTGGGTCGCATAAAGGACTATTTCATGGGGAGTAATTAGAACCCATTTTCTGTTAATCTGCGGCCTGATAAGTGATAAACCCTTTGATGAGTAATCACTAGTTATTCGTTTCTGATTATCCCCATCACTGCCCGAAATGACCTACAGGATATGGACCAAGTGTGAATCTGAGTCCGAGTCCGGATCTGAGTCCGAGTCCGAGTCTGAGTCCGAGTCCGAGTCCGAATGTGAGTCCGAGTCCGAAACAACTTCCATGTGCTGGCTGGCTTGGTTTTCTTCAAAAATGCCGTTGCCTCCTTGAAGGTGCACTCCCTTTTGACGAATTCAGGCTGCCCGTTACATCGCCTTCAGACGCTGAACCATCAGTTCCGTAAGAGCAGCTTCATAGAATCATCATTATACTACACGTGCTAGCTATAAAACAAGACTGGAGTTTTTTTATTTGAAAAATCATGGTCAGAATTGGAGTACGCTGGGATATGACGACCGTATTGACGTTTTCACGCCAGACGGCAATTGGCCACCACACGTGTGCGATGGAAACCAGTCTTCCTTTGGAAGCGCCAGCACTTGATATTCTCAAGAAAAGTTTACTGAAAATGTATGCTGCTGATGTCCTCGTCACTTGAGAGTCGAGACGCACGAATTCATAGACAGAAGATACTTTTCGACACTTCGCATATTGGAATGTATCAGAATGCATCAGAATGCGTCAGAATATATCAGAGTGTATCACCCAAAAGTGACCTCCCAAAAAATGACATCCCACAAAAATCAAATTGATCACCATTATCGTAATATTCACAATATATAATAATGCCATTTGACGAATTCGCCAGCATAACCAATCTACTGGCAACGCTGCCGTGGCCCGGTCGGGTCGTGCGCCCACCACTTGATCGCGACACCACGGCGGCACACAGTCTATCAAAACATCCATTCTTCATACGCCCCATATATGCCTACAAAACACATCCTTGGCCAAAACACCACCTCAACCACCCCAGAATCGCGTCTAAGCCTCAATAGCACAAAGCTACACCTAAAAATATCTACGCCGGGTTTTTTCTGCTTCTTCCCCGCTCAGAATCTCGTTTTATCTGCACTAGTTTACCGCCGAAACAATGAATTTTAACCAGGGCAGTGGGCATAACACGCCAAACGCACATCCTTCGCAATTGCTGCAACAACCAACAGAGCCAACAGCAGAACCAGCAGCAGAGTCAGCAGCAACATCAGACTCAACAACAACAACAATTTGCCGCCGCTGCCGCAAGACAACGTCAAAAAATGTCCATGTTACCGCCGCAGTTCCAGAACCTTTCTCCACAGCAGCTCCTGGAGCTCAAGAACCAGCCGCAGTTCCAGAGCATGCTCCGGCAATATGTGCAAAGACAGCAGTTGATGCAGCAACAGCAGATGATGCAACAGCAGCAGATGATGCAACAGCAGCAAATGGGTACGGGGCAGGCTCCGGTGATGTCTCAAACCAATCCTCAGAATCATAACTTAGGCATGGGCCCTGCATCAGGTCAAGGTATGGGTCAGAACATGGGTCAGAACATGGGTCAAAATATGGTTCAGAATATTGGTCAGAATATGGGCCAAAATATTGGTCAGAACATGGGCCAGAACATGGGCCAGAACATGGGCCAGAACATGGGCCAAAACATGGGTCAAAACATGGGTCAAAACATGGGTCAGAATATTGGCCAAAACATGGGCCAAAACATGGGCCAAAACATGAACCAAAACATGGGCCAGAACATGGGCCGGAACTTGGGCCAAAGCATGGGCAGAAGTATGGGCCACAACGTGGGTCAGGGTATGGTCCAAAACGTGGGACAGAACATGGCCCTGAACGTAAACTTGGGAAAAAACTTGGCACACAATATAGGCCAGAATTTGGGCCAGAATTTGGGCCAGAATTTGGGCGATATTCCATCCAACATAAACATCCACCAGGCCAATGACCGCAGGATGCTGGATGGTCCGGGGGCCGCGTTCAAACCCGGGGTGAGTCCGCGCACCAATCCCCAACAGAATCATATGGGAGTGGGTCAGCAGAATTTGGCCCAGCAACAATTGTATAACAAAAACATCCAGGCTGCTTTCTTACAACAACAGCAGCAGCAACAGCAAATCATGGCTCAGCTGAGGCCCGCATCTGCCCAGTCGTTACAGAATCTGCCGGTTGCCTTGCAGCAGGCACAACAAGCCCAGCAGCAACAACAACAAGCCCAACAACAGCAACAACAGCAGATTTACCCTCCCCAAGGTACTAACCGTCCCCAACAATTGGGTCAACTTCCAATGAATCAACAATCCTTGGCACAGCAACAAATCCCCCAGCAATCTGCCTCACAGCAGCCTTTGACCCACCAACAGTATAGCCAGCAGCAGCTTCAGCGAATCCAGCAACTTCAACAACAGAATGCCCAGCGAGCTGCAAGCTCCACACCTGCTCATGTGCGTACACAAACACCTGTTATGGTTGGTGGGGTGGCTACAGAAGCACCACAGATGATGGCACTGGCTGCTCGAGCTAACCAAAAACTCGAACCTGTCTTGGCACAGCAGCAACACCAAGCACCGAATACGCACTCACTAAATATAAACGGAACAGATGCCCAAGGCATGTCTTCACAAGCTGCTGCGGCTGCCGCCGCTGTTGCCGCCGCTGCCGCTGCTGCTGCATCTGGTAGTAACCACCTGAACAATTCTAGAACAGCTGTTCCTGGGCCTTCGGCTCACATAAGCAAGCCGGCCGGTTTAGTTTCTGCGCAAGACAAACCCGGGATTGCACCTGCAAGGGGCAACCCAGAATTGGAGCAAATTAAGCTTCCACCAAACTTTGCCTCAGATTCCCTAACAAAGATCTCGGTGAAGCCAATGAGTTCACTTACAGAGTGGTCAGATAAGTTAAATGCGTCTGGGTCGGAGGTTCCCGTTGATGTTAAACTATATGAAGACATCATCAAAAAGGATGCTGCTTTTTTACGGACAAGCCGGCTTCAGGAGGAAAGCAATAAAGAGCTCATTGAGAGGATGTCCCGGGATATTGGGAGCTATCATACTATTAAACAGTTACGAATGACTGCGATTGCAACTTCTGCCAAAAGCCAGTTTAACAACAGTATTTGGGGTGAAGGTTACCTGGGATATGGAAACGGTATCAGCAACACTGCAACTCAGGTGATCTTGCCGGCTCAAAACAAATCATTTCTGAAGGTGCCTGATCTTCCACACACTGATGCTGAAATAAACAAGATGGTGAGGGAGTCCGAAACTTCAGTAAAATCCAAGCACTTGGTTCCCATCCGATTGGACTTTGACCAAGAGAAAGACCGTTTCAAACTTCGTGACACGTTTTTGTGGGACATTAATGACCAGACTCTTCCGCTTGAGAATTTTGTTAAGCTCTTGATTGAAGACTACAAGTTTATTTCTGAAAACCATTTCCACAACATCTTCCAAGCAGTGACTGAACAAATCAAAGACTACAAAGCAAAACCTGAGAAGACCATGGGGGAAATTCGGGTGCCGATCAAGATCGATCTATTAATCAACAACACACAGTTCACCGATCAGTTTGAGTGGGACATTTTGAACTTTCAAGACAACGACCCCGAAGATTTTGCCAGAGTTCTTTGTGATGAGATGAGTTTGCCTGGCGAGTTTGCCACCTCAATTGCCTTTAGCATTAGAGAACAAACACAGCTTTATCATAAGGCCTTGTTCTTGATTGGGTATAGTTTCGATGGTTCGCCCATCCGCGAAGATGAAATCAAGTCTCATTTAGCACCACCTTTGCGGATCATCAACGCTGATACAGGGTCTTCCCAATCGGAGGATTTCGTGACGACTCTTAGAAATCCCGCTATGCTTGTTGAGTACTCGCCATCCATGGCCAAACTTTCACAACTGGAGATTGAAAAACTTGACAAAGAGATGGAGCGGGAATCTCGCCGGAGAAGAAGACATTTCAACAACGAGAATGCTTTCAGCTATAACGAAAACGGACCTCAACCGTTTGCGTCGCAGGGACTGAGTCGTGGAACGACGTCCAGAAGGAGTGCTCTTCATTCTGGAAGAGGTGTCAAGACTACGTTGCCGGATCTCTCAGATATGCCAAAGACATTCCGTACCCCTATGCCTTCCAGTGTACTTCCAGGTGGAATTGACTTGGGAGTTCCAGCAGTGTATGGATATAACGAGCTTATTATCAACCGCACGCTGGTGCCTAACCCTGATTATAAGATGCCAGCCCCACCTGGCCTGGTGACGTCGTATCGTGATACGGCCGGATCGTTCTACGTGAAAATAAAGCTCCCGAGGGCTCTTCAAAGACGTTCTGAAAGGTAAATCACATATCTCAATTAGAGGATGTCTTTTTGTTGGGTATTTATGCTTCTATAGATATATGGACAAGTTTTATCATGGAAACAAAACAATTATCTTAAACCGGAAAATAGTCCTGAAACCGTGGTGGGCAACAATCCTATGCCTGGGCAAATGCCTGGGTCAAATCCTCAATCAAATCGTCGGCATCTTCCAACCCAATACTCACCCGCAAGAGCGTAGGTGGGGCGGTGGTATCGCACATGCGTCTCCACTCAATCAAACTTTCCACTCCACCAAAAGACGTTGCGTGATAGAAGTACTTCAAAAGAGAAGGGAACTTCTTAGCAAAGTCCTCAGTCTTCAACACGATGGAGAATGTGGGCGAGTGATTGCCCTTCAACTGCTCCTCAACAAAGCGTTCCTTCTGCAACGAAGAATGCAACACTTCCACGAGCTGAGGAAACTTGGCGAGGTTTTCCGATAAGTACTTGACCACCTTGATAGCAGTCTCGGTCTGTCTCTGGACCCGGAGCTCGAATGTCTTCAAACTTCTGAACAACAAGGCCGACTCCAAGTTGGCGATGTTAGCGCCCAAGCACAACCGGTCGAGCCAGAGGCTTTCTTTGGCCTTGGCAGATTTGGTCAACACCAAACCGGCCAACAAGTCGGAGTGGCCTCCGAAGTATTTCGACGCCGAATGCATGACAATATCGGCGCCAAACTCGAATGGGTCTTGCAAGGGAGCAAAGGTGGAGTCAACCGACACGAACGCGCCCTTTGCATGGGCTTTTTCGGCATAGTGGCGGATGTCAATACACAAGGAAACTGGGTTGATTGGGGTTTCGAGGTGAATCAAGTCTCCCGGTTGGATATGTTCGAGGTCGTCGTCAGACAAGGACAATTGCTTCATGCCATGGTTTCTGGTCCAGATATCGGCAATGCCGTGGCATCCATGGTACGCCTGGCCAATGAACAATTGCTTTGGGTTGATATGGGTCATGATACCGTAGAAGGCCGATAACCCCGAGCTGTAAGCAAGGGCGTAGGAGTTGGTGATTTTCTCGATGGTCTCCTCCACGAGCATTCCGTTGGGATGGCCCTCACGCGAGTACTCGGGGACCTCCAAAATGCCGTCCTCGCCGGTGGTGGGCTCGAGTTTAGCGGGGTCCGAGTTGTACCTGAAGGTGGTGGCAACATTGATGGGTGGGGTCACATCGGGCACCCGGTGAAGATGGTTGGCAGCATGGATAGATACGGTTGAGAGTTTGGCCATGTTGGAGAATTGAAGAGTGTTTTTTTTTTTTTTTTTTTGTTGCAGGTGTTTGTAATGCTACGATAGAAGAAAAGATCAACGACACACTGGGGGATGTCGGCCTTTATATTCCAGAAGATAGGGAATCTATGGATACAGGATGGTTATTAGCCTTTGATGATGCTGATGAGATGAAGACATGCGGCTGCGCAATCGCAATCCATCGAATGTTGGAAACAGCGTCGGGGTGGTGTTATTTGTTATTGTTTTTTGGTTGGATTTCGAGACGTTTGGCTGGTAGTATCGGGAAGAGTTCAGTTGAGGCTACATGGTTTGGTTTTGGAGGAAAAACTTTGGATGTTGAAAAAGTTTCAAGGCTCGTGGTGAAGAATCCCAATGAGATCTGGCATTGAAGATGTCAAAAGCGCAAAAGCGCAAAAAAAAAAACGCAAAACGCAAAACGCAAAACACAGAACCCCGCGCTCTCGCCAATTTTATAGTCCAAAATGCACAATGAATTACACAATCCGGGTGGGCAAAATAGAGAAGAATTCTTGAATATTCTATCGAGGAAATCTTTGGGACATGGTCGAGCACCATAAGGGGTTGTGGAGGGAGATGTCATGCGC
Source organism: Metschnikowia sp. JCM 33374 (assembly GCA_005406065.1). Classification (NCBI taxonomy): domain Eukaryota; kingdom Fungi; phylum Ascomycota; class Pichiomycetes; order Serinales; family Metschnikowiaceae; genus Metschnikowia; species Metschnikowia sp. JCM 33374. Next base: position 19,466 of record BIMT01000013.1, on the reverse strand, counting down.
AAGGCGGAAAAAGCGCAAACCAGGGGCGCAAACCAGGGCGCAAACCAGGGCAGACCAGCGTCTAAACGCAAATTCGTTGGTACCTACTACATGCCGTGTTTGCCCAGGGCCGGAGAAGCTTGTTTCAAAAAAATGCATTTCCCCAAAGGTTAAACTCAGATCAATACGTCTACATAAATCAAATACCCTTCCCTATCAAGACCAGTTTCAAATTTACGCAAAAGTGGTGCTTCTGAATGGACACTTGTACACCTGGGCGGAATCCATTGGTGATGATGCGGTGAAAGCGCAAAAGCGCAAAGGCGCCCGCACCATATGCAGTATAAATGTAGTTAAAAAGTGCCAACGCGCAATCGCCGCCGGCATCGCCGGCGCAATGGCCGGCGCAAAATTTGGCGCTTCTTGAACCTTCTTGCCGAGGTCTTAGCAGAATGCTTTCGAAAGACAATTAGTCATCTCCATTCTCTTTGTATCCTTAGTTTCCATGAAAAATGTTGTAATTTACATTCAACACCATCACAGGCATACTCAATGTATAACCCATACCGATGTACATGACATACTTTATCGGTATGTTTCGCCAGTTGAAATCCATTGATGTATTTTATCTGATTTAAATCAAGCCAAAAGTACGGGGATGCAGTACATCGAAAAAAAAAAATTGTCCTTTTAAATATCTTCACCTCGCAAAACGAGGCCCCAGATACGGCTCCATAATTAGGCCACACCCCACCGATGGGGTTATGATTATGGAATGAAAATGGGCATTGTCCCAATTCACCAAGAAATCTTTGGCCTGAACATCTAGTGTCTTTTGATGAAATATGTATTTGCGAGACGAAATATGAGAAGCGATCGGAACTAGGCGTGGGACGTTTTCCCAGGACTGGAGTATTGACGTTTTGGTAATCAAATGGGATATTGGCTTTTGGTAATCAAATGGGATATTGGCTAGAGCGTACAGAATGCTTCTGCATTAGTTGGATGAAATAATCAAGCAATTTTACTGGAAAAACCTCTCCTGTCTTCTATTCGTGCACACGGCTTAAAATGATCTTGTCGAATATTCACCTTGGGTCCTTCAAGGAGACAAAAAATACGGACAATGAGTAATGGGGTTGTACTTCTCGTAGCGAGTCTTGTCACACAAATGGGATGGTTAAAGTTCTATACGAGGGGAACACCTCAGAAAATAGTACTTTGGCAAAATGCACAGTGACCCTTGGAAAGCACGTGCTGGAAATATATGCGTATATCATGATTCTTCAAAATCACTACGAATGTCCAACACACACGGTCTTCCGGGCTCCCCCAGTTCTTTTTTTCCAAAGAAAAACTTCGTATTACAGGAAGCCACTATTCAGTGCCCTAAAAAGATATAGTCTGTAGAGAAGAACCTGTAAAAGGTCTCATTAGTTACTGAGCAGTGAACGCCTCCGGGTCTTCCGAGACCTTCCTTACACTAATCTTTGATGTAGGTTGCAACTCGTCTTTGCCTTGCTATGTCACATGGCCTTTTAAAGGCTGTAGGAATATCCTCTCGGTGCCTCGCGGCGTCTAGAGCAACAAACTCGGCGGACTGTTTCGACGTATAATTAGGGTTGCGCAGTGGTTCATAAATCTTGTGTAATGGGGCCAAACTTTAGTACCGATTTCTTGGCGACATGAACGGGAACAAAAAGCTCCGAGTTAAACGATGCTCGTAAATCTCGATGTTTACGCCACTAGAGCTTAGGAAGTATTGTCCAAAACATTCCCATCTATGCCTTTAGCCTCGGGACAAAGCTCCGAAATTGCAGGCGTCACTGGGTTGAGGGTTTCCCGATTTTTCTTGCTCAAGGGTGTAAAATTCATTGGGTCTCATGCTTTTTCTTCTCCCTGGGATAACAGGAAGATATGTGAACCTTTCGCAGGAACCACATATGACGGCAAGATCCAAGTATCCGCCTCATAGATCCTGGACCGGGAAATTTTCTTGCCATGGTTTGAGGTAGCACATTTCCGTTTTTGTGAGCGACCACTAAGGTTTTCAGTGGCGTCTTTATTAACCGTGGATTGAAACTAAATGACAATTACCAACCATATATCGCTGCGGCTTCTATGACACCCAAGCATATGTGGTGACATTTCCCCCGACAAACACATAAACTGTTGTGCCACCAGCGCATTATCAATGACATCTTATGAGCAGCAACCAACTGATGATTCGGTTGGGACACTGTGTTATTTCGGGACATTCTAAAGGCGATGATATGAGAGCACCAAAGCGGTTTTGGAAAGGATGCTCATAAAATTATTCCAGTGAATAGAGTCGGCCACTAGGAAATTGGTAAGTAATAAACAGAAATCTCCAGGTTTTGAATGAATTCACTTGGCTCGAGGCCTCACATGTCTACCCGGAAGCCATCTTTAGTTTACTCCTCAGCCGCGTAAGTGCTGGTAAAAGATTCTGACTCAGCACAAACTTTCATTAAATGTGGATACTAATATGTCCCTTCATTATCTACATGAAGTAGACTGTGATTGCGGGTTCCAAGGTTTTGGTGTTCACATGAGCCGTAGAACCGAAGCTAAGGCTTGGTCATGGCCTGGAGGTACCGAGATCGGGAGCAACAATGTACCAAAAAGTTTAAAACAGGCAATCGCCGGAGGCTATTTGATGGAGTGGAGTTTCTCAATGGCGTGGCAAAGCCAATGCGTGTCAGATTTACTAGAAACGTTTGCACGAGTGTTGGAAAACCCTCCTTCCCTCTTTCTTGTCTTTTAAGAAAGATATTTATCTTTCCATGTGTTCCACTCTCGTACCAACTAGGCATTCTTCAGGACTTAGGGTCCACTGGACCATACATGCCAACATGCCAACATGCCATTGGAGGGGAAGCTCGATATGTTTGGGTGTCCAGGTCTTGCCACAGAAAAGAATGTATTCCTAAAAGAAAAGTGAAACGACGCGGTCTCGGAGCCAATATGAGAGGCACCGGGCGACGTGGTATAAGCTATTGCATACGTATATGAAACTTGGCAAGGTTCGGTCCCCAGATCTTTGTGTTGGTGGATTATGAGACTCAGAAAAGTTGTATGCTCCCATGGGAGTCTATCGGAGGAGAAAGATTTCTGATACCTCACGTGGATGCATGCGCTTTTTCTCAGGGGAACATATTCACGGGTAAGCAAAAGAGACTCTGTCGAAGTACGATCAGAATATTGAGTATTCGCAAGAAAAGAGAAACAGTCAGCCACGTATTTAGTAGCACCGCTGATTCTTTGTATGCCGTGAAGTGGACGGAGAGAATGATCAATGGTGCAACGTTGCTGAGACCAGTGAGGTGCACGAGTATGAGGAAGGGTCACAATAGAATTAGCAGTCACCTTTTGCACGTCGTGCTGCTGATCCCGATGTGCAAATGGACAGGGAGAAGGAACGTGGGATATATAAGCCCCAGAATTCTCACATGAAAAAAAAAAAAAGGGACCCTCAAAAGGTAGGCGATTCAGTGCCAAAAAATAGAGCTACACAAGAATTAATCAATGCACATCTTCACAGGATAGAGAGTGGGGAAGAAGAGGGGTTTCTTTTTGGTCTCACTTAGTTGGATTCGTCATTTTGTGAATTAGAGCTTCCTGCCTTTATGTTTTGCTGAAAGAGGCTCTGAATAGAACTTTCCAGAGTGGGTAGTTCAGCATGGCATTCTTGCCAGAGTGCCCACGACATCAAGGAGGTGGGATGATTTACACACTCAAGCGAATCCACAAATGTTGGTGTTGTAGTCCGGGACGATGTCTAGGAATATACATGTACGGGGGGGCCTAGAGGGGGTCTAGAGGGGGGAGGGGGCTAGAGGGGACCAGCTTTAGCCCAGGCATCCAAAAAGAATCGACAGTATACATTTTCAGTTCCTAAATGTGGATATCCCAAACGTCTCGAACATTCTGGTAAAACCCCTAGCAAATATATCCACGCTGTTCCGATCGTGTAGTCTTCTTCAGACATTTTTCCACGTGTACAGTAGCTGCTGGAAGCACACGAAAAGTATCCTGACCATCAGAATTCATGGCCAGTATTTTCTCCACATTTGTAGAACCAACTTGAAATAGACCACATAGGCATACCTCAAACTATTCACATTGTTTGATAGCCAATCAAAAAATAGACTTGGCCCTGAAGCTACAGCAAAACACTAGGGGTTCCAGACTGTTCTAGGTGAATTACAGAACAAACTTACTTCGGGATGTACCGGTCAGAACCTGGATTACTGGGGTTGAAGATATCCGAGCATATGTTTTTGCTCTGGTGGTGAGGAAGTTCCCCTCAACACATCCCGGAGAAACTTTTGCTGGTGTTGCTGCTTAAAGAAGTCACGGGCCACATCGATTTTTCCGTCTCTCTGAGGCCTTGGGTAGACTGTGGAATTGTTCAGTGTGGTAAGTTGTCAGGGGACGTGTGGTCCGAAGTAACCCCTCCGGCACCGCCAAAAAACCTTCCCTCATGCGCCACCCAACGCTTGGGTCAAATCCTCAATCAAATCGTCGGCATCCTCCAACCCAATACTCACCCGCAAGAGCGTCGGTGGCGCCGTGGGATCACTCAAAAGTCGCCATTCAATCAAACTCTCTACCCCACCCAACGACGTGGCATGGTAAAAGTACTTCAACCGCGACGGAAACCTTCGGGCTCCATCTTCGGTGCTTAGCCATATGGAGAATGTGGGAGAGTGGTTGCCCTTCAACTGCTCCTCAACAAAGCGTTCTTTCTGCAACGACGAGTGCAGCATTTTGACAAGCAGCGGAAAGTTGGCGTGGTTCTCCGACAAGTACTTGACAACTTTAACAGCCGTCTCGGTCTGCCGGTTGACTCTGAGCTCAAAGGTTTTCAAGCTTCGCAACAATAACGCCGCCTCCAAGTTGGCGATGTTGGAGCCCAAGTACAAACGATCCGTCCAGAGGGTTTGCTTGACTGTGGCCGATTTGGTTAGAAGCAACCCCGCCAACAAATCCGAGTGGCCGCCAAAGTATTTGGTTGCCGAATGCATCACGATATCGGCGCCAAACTCAAATGGGTCTTGCAAAGGCGCAAAGGTCGAGTCGACCGACACAAACGCCCCCTTGGCGTGGGCTTTTTCGGTGTAGTAACGGATATCTGCACACAAAGAAATGGGGTTGATGGGCGTCTCGATGTGGAGCAAGTCTCCCGGTTGGATAAGTTCAAGGTCCGCTTCAGACAAGGACAACTGCTTCAACCCTTGGTTTCGCGTCCAGATATCGGCAATGCCGTGGCACCCGTGATACGCCTGGCCAATGAACAACTGCTTTGGGTTGACATGGGTCATGAGCGCATAGAAGGCAGATAACCCCGAACTATAGGCCACGGCATGTGACTTTGTCATGTGCCCAATGGTCTCTTCCACGAGCTCTCCGTTGGGGTGATTCAACCGGGAATAAACCACCGACTTGGCCGTGTCGTCGCCGGGGTCGTCTCCCGAGGCCTTTGCAAGCTTTTCCGGATCGGCGTTGTATCTAAAAGTGGTGGAAATGTTGATTGGCGGAGTCACATCGGGCACGCGGTGGAGCTGGTCGGCGCCATGGATGGATAAAGTGGAGAGCTTTGTCATTTTGGGGATGACAGTGGTCTCAGGAGATTTTTAGGGGGCTATATTCTTTCGGCTACTAAGAAGTCTCCCCCACAATACATCTACTGGGGAATGTTCTCTATATATACCAAAAATTCCGGGATGGTTAAACACAGGATTACTGAATCCCATGGCTGGTTGGGAAGGCCATACTCCATTGGGAAGAAATCCCCAATATTATGTAATCTAACAGAGTTATGGGAAGACGCGAAAACGAGCCACACTTAGATAAGAAACACGGAGCGGTATCACGCAAACAAAAAAAAAGAAGAAAAAGAAAAAAAGAAACGCACAATTAAGCACCAGTTCAGTAATCGAAAAGGGGACTCGGGCTTTTTTGCTTGGTGTAGGCGGTCCAGTAAAATGGTCAAAACGTTTACCATGAAGCCGACTTCGTATCGGGAAAAGGGGAATGGGACTGGGCACGTGTGGGTGACGTCATATCGCACAGGGTGCTATGGTTATAACGATACTGACTTGTGGACACGCTACACGGTGAGGGGACTCGAAACAGGGCGAAGCAAACTAAAGGTTGGATTTCCGTGATCTTGTGAGATCATAGATGTGGTTAGCTGGGGTGACAGATGGTGTATGTGGATATTTGTGGTGGTGTGCCAATCCGGGGACTATGTGCATGAAGGCCCGGGAAAGTTTACCGCATTAGGTCCATGGACCCGGTTACAGCGATGGGGCTAATTAGAAACGAGTAATTAGGAATTCCATCAAAGAAATATCATTCATTAGGGCGGTCATTACCAGAAAATGTTTTCTAATAACTCCATGATGTATAGTAAGAACTCGTTATCCCCGTAACATAATCATATATGCGACCCAACACCAAGTTGATGAAACCGGAATATCTTGCCACTGTCCTTGATGCTCAATTCAAAAGCGGAATATGCCGAAAGTTGAACTTTTGCTATCTATTATTCCAAATGTTTACAATGTTTACCTATGTTGTAAGAGAGAATTTCAATAGTGCGAAAAAGGAACTCTGCCACCACTTTCTTCGTGAAGATAAGGAAGATTCGGAAACTCGGTACAGATCCAAATGATATTGATGAAGATGTAGCAAGCGGGATCTTCTCTTTGAAATTCACTCACTGGTGATCCAAACGAGGCTGAGGTTTACCAATTGGAGGACCGAGCACACCCTACAAAAATTGTATCGACTGAAAGTTAAGAACACGTTTTTTCCGTTATTTTTCGAGCGGCACATTTTAACCATACCGGTTCTTTCTGCTCTTCTGAAAGCCCTATTTCCTCGAATCGGTGATAAATTGCAGAATACACGGAACAAATGAAAGCCCCATCATTGATTCATTAGTTCTTTTTTTGAATTGCGTGGCGTTTTTTCCGACAAAGGGAGCACACTCGTCGTGTACGGTCACATCGATGATGAGGAAGAAACGGGAGAGAAAATGATGTAACGGAAGATGAAGACGAAATGACAAATCCATTGAAACGCACGAGGAGAGTGCGCTAGATGCTAGCGAACCATTGAGTGAAGACATCATTTTAGGTTTAGGACACTACGTTCGCTTTCAAATACAAGAACACACCATTTCGTTAATTTATGAAATACTAAATTAGACACACGACATGTATGCTTCAAATCATATCAGCCCTTGTTTTTTTATATCCATGTATAATATGTGCTCAAATTTGGAGCTACTCGTTATCAGAAATTCAAATCCTATCACGCACCTTAACTCAACTTTGCACCGTGCAAATTCCTTCCGGAGTACTCTCATTATCCAGCAATTACACTCGTTATACTCATCTCTGCTTGGTTTAGACCTATGATGTTCAAGCGCCATGTAGATTAATTTGAAGATTGAAAGCACGCGTAAAGAGGTTGCTTTTAAGAATCAAGGAAGAGGATCTTGAAAATTCGCCCCTATCCCTTTCATATTCAAACCAGTCACTTCGTAGCGCATCAACCCGGATTAGGATATATCCAGTAGATATGACCGGGTGCTTCAGTAATAAGAACATGTGTGGACCTTGGAAAGGGATTGCATTTCTAGATGCATCGCCTAAAAATCACTCTTTACGCTATGGTTCAATCAAATCGAAAAACAGACTCATAATTACCATATTGTATGGAGGTGCAGCAGAGTCCATCAAGTGCATCATTCATAACGTTGGTAACAAACGGCCGTGGTACTTTATGGGGAACGAGTTTCTACTTCATGGAACACCAGCCAGAGAAAGCACATGATGGAACAGTGATGTTTACTTTTTCTTGGAATGACGAGCTGGGCACATGGGCCCCACAGAACGACCCTAGTATAATTTTTCCAGAAATATCCCAGTCCAACTCTTAATATCCACGCTTAATAACCACGTCTTAATGGCGATTCTTCGATACTTCGTGGCACTGGGTCAATCTGCTGCCCTTCCTTCCTCCTAATATTTCTACTTCTGGCCTCATAAGACGGTGCAAGAAATAGACTCACCACATGCTTCCATGGCTACTTCGGGTTAATACATACAGTTTACGATACATCACCGAATAAAGCCACGCCCTCGTATGAGGGTTTATTCCCGTACACACCTTCTTCTGGCCCTGCTTATACCAGAATCACTCCATGTTCACCTGTTTGAATCACACCAGTTGATAAAAAACGTTCTGCTCAATAGCTGCCGGCTCTGTAACGTGGAATATAAAATACGGCATGACTATACCAACCTCCAATTATAGTACGCTTTCATCGGAGTGCCAGCCACTTGATAAACGAAAAACTCATCGAGAATAACCTTGCTGCCAGCACCAATTTGGGTCTCGTACGTATGCATAAGCAATATCTCACCCTGTGGCGAAGTCGTGGCCGCCGTCATCAATGGGCTGATCTGGGTAGATCGAACAACAATCACCGGGTGGTGCGAAGTTGGGTCCCCAATTGAAATTGACCCCTTTTTGCTCCTTTCTGGGGGTCCCCCCGAGACCGGGGCTGGTTCTCGCAATCTCATCAGGTCGTAGAAGGTCCGGATTTCCTTATTGCTGTTTTCCACTGTGCAATTGTAGTCAACTAGGCTTTGGAGTAGACTGTAGCGAGCACTTGGCGTCTTCGGTAAGGGCAGATCGGACCAGAGCTTGGACGTGAGCATTGATAGGGGGATCGGGTTCGGGGAACACGTTGCCATTTCCGTTTTTGGGGGCACCGTTTCACCCTGCTTGGTTTTTGAAGCCAATTGTCGGATTTGCGTGATCGAGATCGCCAGAGACGCCGCCATCTCGCCCGAACACTTGTCCTTTTGCGATATGCAGTGTTTTGGGGTTGAAAACTGCCTATTCTTGAGGAATTGACCTGTTTGGCCAAATAGTGGTGGCGCTCGACCATTGTCGAGTGTTTTTGGCAGCTTATCCTTATAACCAGGCGGGATGATGTTTTCCTTATTTCCGTGCTTATCCAGCCACGAGAACCGAAACTCCGTATCATTTCGGCTTCCTGAAGATCCTGGCACTCTATTATTCCCCGTGTTGTGTATGTTTCTGCTTTTCTTTGCAGGATCTTCTGGTCGTAGACCAAAGGGTGTATTTTTTCCACCCAGACTCCTCGGAGGGGCGTTTTCAGCCACAGGGATTTCACCCAACGGCCGACGCTTTCGCCGCTGGTGGAACAACTCGAACTCATCGAGCCGTTTCATTGGTTTTGGTGGATGTTCCGTCGTATGGGGGCAGTGTGAAAAAAAAAAAAAACGGGTGTTTACTTTTGGTGAAGCACCCAATCATGTATGTCGCGAATGTGTTTACTTTTCGTGTATGTGGGTGCGGAGAAACGCGTCGGTGTTCCGAAGGCAAAACCGGGTGCGAGTCTAACCCCGTTATAACGATTGCCGATTTTGCCAAGGTGCGTTGTGCAAAGGATATATGGATTTAGGGGGCTACTCTGATGCAAAAAAGGATGTAAATTTACGTAATTGGATATGAGATATACTATGTATAAGGTGGAAGAAAAGGATGAGGTGTTTCTGAACAAACTTTCCACACTACAAATTATCACCCAAATGATATCGGGTTAGGCTTTTGCAGAGGAAATCTGGGGTGTATTTTAACCAGCATAGTATCGTGATTTTCTTTTCTTTTGGACTACTGTACCGGGGTGATGTGTGAGCACCTGATATATCTGATCGACCTTTTTTTGTTATGTAGATGCAGATCCAAGATCAATGAGGGGCTGGGGTAAATACGAAAAAAACACCAAATATAACGATCGATTTTTGCAGCGAAGGGGTCTCATCAAGCTACATCACGTTCAACGTGTCAACCCAACCCCATTGAGTATCCTTAGGGTGCTTCTATATGTCCGACATAGGAATTGGTGTGGCATTGTAGAAAGCAGGGGGAAATCCTCTTTATAAGAATATTTTTTTTTTTTAGTTGGCCGTGTGGGTCCAATTACAGCTGCATCGTCACCCACCATCCATCCTTTGAAAATGAAATAGATACCAAGAATGCAACCACTAGAGCCACGTTCTCTTATGCCTCTTTTAAACTTCTTAAAAACTGATACTCCTGTACCTTTCAATGCACTGTTGTCTATTAATATCCAAACTGAGAAATGTAAATACGAAACTAAAATTAAATAAAGGCAAACATCATAGACCCCATAAAAAAGCCCCCCGCTCATCCGGCGTAGGCATACTTGGAGAACTTTCTGATCCTCAAGCCGTACCTGTAGAACAAAAATGGAATGAGGCAGCATGCCAAAGAGATGAAGGCCATCAACGAAGATGCCCATTGGTCTCCCAACTTATGATACATCTGGATAGTGAAAAGAGGAACGCACGCACCAAAAACAGAACGCACAAACGTCTTTGCAGCCAAGGCCGACGCAGCATAATGTTGGTACGAGTCCACAATGTAATTGTTGGCTGGGTTGTAAAGCAAGAGGAAGCCAAAACCAACGGCAAACCCGGAAAAACAAGGCCCGGCCCAGGAAATACGTTCATATGAAGACCATGCAAAGGAAAATAACCCAATAGGAAGCAACCAGCAGCCATACATCATCGGAATCAATCTGAGCTCCGGAGGTGGAAGCTCTCCTCTGTCTCTGTATGGCTGGGCCCTTCTGTTGTAATCATTGTTGACGAAAGGTGTCACAGCACTTGCACAAATCACACCCACACCAATAGGGATGAACATGATACCCGTCTTGGATGCCGACCACCCTTTGCCTTCCATATAAACGACGGGGTATGCAAAAAAGAACATGTAAAGCAAACCGTAGCAAACAGACATGTACAACGTGACCAAAAACACAATGACTTCGCTAAGAAGCAAGAACGGACGCGTCATGGATGCCTTGAAAATCTGCACCTTGGATCTTTCCTGAAGCTCGCACACGGCCTTGTATCTGTCGTCACCGGTGGTCTTTCTGAGCATTTTGGATCTTTTCTTCAAGATGGTGTTATGGTGGGTTTCCGGCACAACAGCAATGAACACCACGTAGAAAAAGCCCGCGACGATGAGAAACGTCCAGTAGATCCATCTCCAAGTCGAGGAAAAGTCACCCAACAACCCTCCGAAAATAGGACCACACACTGGGCCCAAGAAGGGGGCCGCGGAAAACACCGCCATAGCCAACCCTCTTTCCTTGGCATCCCAGATATCGGCCAAAGAGCCTCCAATCAAACACATGGGCGCGGAGAAAGCAAGCCCATCGATCAAACGGCACACCAAAAGAGTAGCAATGTTTTTTGCCAAAGCGCATGGAATAATGAAAATAACGGCAAGTCCCAAAGTCAACACGTAGATGGGTTTCCGGCCGACCTCTTCGGAGGCAGGCGCAAACACCAATGGCCCAAAGCCAAACCCAAGCACGAAGACCGTGACGGAGGCAAGAATGATCACTTCTAGCGAAACATCGAAGTATTTGGCGGGGGTCTCCAAGTCACCAGTGACAATGGCCGAACCAAGAGCCACCGTGAAACACACCATGCCTAGAATCAAGGTATAGGCCCATTTCATCGCTGTGCCTCTGTTTTTGGGGTTTCCCGAGTCGCCGTCCACGAACTCTACTATTCTTAACCCAGTATCGGCATCCACCGGATACCTCCAGGGGTCATTGTCATTGAAGCCGGCCGATGCATCGGGATGCGTGGCCACCTTGTGTCCATCATAGGGTTCCTCCAAAGGACCAAGGCCGTGGTTGTCTTTTGTAGTTTGCTCACAAGCAGCTGGACTCCGTCATGAGAAATGGTCGTGGAAAGGTTATTGGGGTGGTTATTGGGGTGGTTATTTGGCTGGGTGGGTGCATCTGGGTGGTACGGTTTTTCAACCGAGATGTCTGAGGTGGATGAGTTGCTTATCGTAGCAGTATCGGGTTCGGGATGGTTCATTGTTATCAAATGAATAACTTAGAATGAATGATGATGAATAAAAAAGTAAAAGTACTCATGGACCCTGGAAATGCCGTTGTATTTATACCAGTGTGAAATCTCGGCAAGGAAGTTTTTTCCAAGAGCCGATGGTGCGTGAATTGGATTCCAGAATGGCGCAATCCTGCAGGCTCGGCGGCGGACTTTCTCGGATAGCCGATCTGAGTAATCCACGGTCGGTGGTCCTATCCAATGCAGAAAAGGTGGGGAACGGGTGCTATTTTGGGTGGATTGGTATTTATTATGGGGTGTTCTTTTTTTCGTTTTTTTGTATTTTGCTTTTTTGTATTTTTTTTTCTTTCTGTTGTTGCCATCGTATTACGGTTCTTGTCTGCTTCCTTACGCACGGTGACTTGACGTCAGCCGTGTAGGGCCTTTAGCCCGGCATCGCGACCTGGAACGCAATTTGCGGCATTTAATGAACGGCTGCGACTCTGGCTATTTTTTTTACCGATGCCGAAGCACTGCGCGGTTGTATGCAGTCCGCCATATTTGAGATTTAGATCGCGTGTGGCCGATCAGCGGAAAACAACCAGCACTAATCCTTTGGAGCAAACTTGGGGAGAATCCCAATTGGGACTATACTCAGGTAACTTCTTTAATGTTTTAGCTGTTTTTTCTTATATTTTTCTTTATTCACACGCGTCTCGGTGTCGTGGCTTGTTTTAGATCATAAGCGCGGGCGCACCGACTGCAGCTTTTGCAGCAAGCGACTCGTGCGTGCATAATTGTTGCACACGCAGATCTGTAGAGTCGGCCCTTGCCGTGGACCTGAACCTAGGATAAGCCAAAGAGGGAACAAAAGAAAGAGCAAGCAATCAGGGGGTTATCGGACCGAGCGGCAACCCTCAATGTACAGTCTGCGGGCCTCAGCGACGGCCAAAGTGGGAGCAATTCCAGGCTTCGGTTCGTTTGCTTGTAGTGATAAACTGGCCACGCCCTTCAACAGAGTTTCCTCAAAGGGATTGACGTCCAGATCGGTAATTTATCAATTCCAGCTTCAGAATATTTCGATGTTGCTTTTTACGTGATGACTTTTTGCGAGTAGTTTTGTCCCTTGCTGCTGTGCCTAGTGGCTCGTGTGTCAAAGAGTCAAATCTTGGTGGAGACTACCACCATCATTAATTCGGGAGAATATTCATTACGTTTTTGTTGTTTGATTTGGCCACCGTAGGTTCTGGGTTTGAAAAGTTCCTGAAGAGCGCTAGAAGACTCGGCGAAACCGTGGCTCTGGATTGTTTCCATGAGGGTTTTTATCTGAGCAGTTGTGCAGTGCTCTCCCAGTCATGGTTTCTTCTCCAAAACACAGGGTGTGGGGGTGAGCAGCATTAAAGTAAGAGACCTTGTTTCGCCCTTAAGGAGGGGCTGATTCGCTCTAGGGGCACAACTGGAACCACATCGACCATACGAGATGGGGTTCTACAGGTCTGCTGGGGAAATAATCCATTTTATTGCTCCACTCGAGACCTTTCGAATCAGTCTAGTTATTCATGCATTATAGTTCTCTTCATCACTTTATATGCTCAATGTACGCTGGTTTCACGCCCTCAGATGGATTTTGACCAAATTAGGAGTCTCTGTTACCATATCATTCCATACTATTACCCTGTGAATGGACTACTGTGATATTGGGAGACGGCAGCAAACTGTATTAGGGGTATCCTTGTATTCGCGGGGTTCCGCAATACCAGAGATATCCGGTATCACATACCCAATGTAGTCGTGTATCCCGTATATAATTCGGCACTTTTCAGACCCCTGAATCTCCCCAATCTACCTAGCAAACAATTCAATGGCTCTTTTTGTTCACGTGTTCCGAAAAGGGACAGTTTAGTTTAATCCCCCGATTCATGCCTGTTTAAGCAAATATCCCGACCCACGGACCTCCCTAAGTTCTACCACTTACTATTCGACATACCCTTTACACGTATTCAATAATTTCTTAAGAAGCCGTTCCATGGAGCCCGACAGACCGTTAATTTCAGTGAAAGTGTCAGAATTAGTTGGGCCCTCTTTTGGTACCGATTCTCCCTTTGGCTTTCCGGATGAGTCAGAATACAAGAGTCAAACAAGAACTGCCACAGATTAGCATGGCATATCTTAAAGACGTTTCCAAGCAACTTTTATTGTTATAACTAATACACCGTTCTGCAACCCCAACCGATACACCACCTTATTTTTTCAAGAGCAGCCTTGAAAGACTTTTAAAGGGTTGTGTTGAAACAATCGAGAGTATGGTCCAAAACTTTGTCTATGCAAAGAAATCGGGTAATTCAGGCCAGCAGACCATTCTCCACGTCCCTTCTCTCCCTGGTGACTCGGAGGTGTTGAAGCGACTGATCTATGTTGGGGCTGGCTGAATGGAAAGAACCCAGGGCTGTGACTCTCGCTGAAAAGCCAAGACGTAGTTATCCCACTACTTCCATAGACGCCACTTGATTAACTGCCTCTTCATCATAGTGGCTAAGTGCTACGGAGTTCAAGACTATAGTGGACACAGCGGTCGCCATAGCGGCGTGGTACTGGTACTGGTGGACGAACAGTTCTCTAAGAATATATAAAGGGTGGGCCAACTCCTCAGAAACGGCCTAGGGGAATCATGTAAGAAAATCAATCACCCATTGAACAGGCAACTTCCATAATATCCGGGTCAATGTCTCCTGCTACTATTTCTAACTCTGATACTCGCGCTCCACCCTTCAAGGCTTCTGTCAAGAGTTTTCCCAATCACCGGGTACATATATCACAACGTGGGCCAGTTATGCGATCCATATGGTGCAATTCCACGATTAGGCCGCCCAGAAAGCAATAGTACTTTTACTTGAGCAAACTCGACCGTGGAGACAGAACCCCTCTTGGGAAAACGTGTTGTTTATCCACATTATGTTAAAAATATACGGTATGAGCACCACCTCCATACAAGGAGTATCCTTACTTTGGCCCACGATGTAAAAGAGCCATTCTTTCCCTTTTCGTTCGGATTGTAAATTAAAAGGAAATAATGTGAGATAAATAATGGGCCCCCACCGGCATGACGATACACAATCCCTTACAGAAGGTCAATACGAAGCATGCGCAATTCATCCCTCAAATGGCCTCTATTCTACTACAAAAAGACCATAGAGTGATTGGGGCCGGGATACATCAATGCATCAGGAACATGGATAAAACCGTTTGGAATGTTTCTTGAATATGGCTTTGCTCATTTGAGCACGTCAAAAAATAATGATATGTATACCTTGGAATCTACAGAATTCTCATTATCATTAAAAAGCTCAATCTCCCAGTACAACGATACGTAATGGCCAAACCTGGCCTTCTGATGATATTATGATATTACGGGCCAAGGTTAGACCGAGAATATCTCCTGGAAAAACCTCCACACTACGGGCCCGGCCTAGAGCTGCTTTCTCCTTCTCGGGAATGTTATAGTTCCTTAATTTAAAAGCACACAGAAGTTATTTGTCTCAGCCAGTTGTAACAGAGAAAATTGGGAAATTGCACGTACTTGCGAACTCTTCATCGATTCGAATTAGCCATCAACCATTTTTATATTCAATTATATAGATTTCAAACTTCTTCTCTTTATCATTCAAAAATACGAGACAGCAAATTATTCTTCGCCAAAGTGAACATGAGAATTTTCCTCTACAGCAAGTGGAACTCGTCAATATTTTTCTTTCCCCTTTCGAGGTGAATTACCAGGTAGATGAAGAGGGGGAACTAAGACATGCTTGAAGCAGAATTTTACACCCATGTACACATATTTGCTTTCGTAGTCACATCAACAAGAAAAATGATGTTCTACGAAGGTGGTGGATTCATTTTTCTGGCACCCAGAGACATGTTTGGAACTTCCTAATATCAGAGACCACTCTGGAGGATCTTAACCTGGGATTTATCCAACCCGAAAATGAATAAGTTAATCTTTCTCGTTTCCACCATCTACCACCCGCTAGGGCCCAAGAATTGGTCCTAGAATATGGAAAATCTACTCAAAACACTACTTAAGATAACGTATCTAAGATCCTTCAAAACCAAAACTGCAATACACCTAACCCATACAACTTATACGACCACGACTGCTTTGCCAATGTTTCACGATCACGCAAACACAAAATCCAAAAGAATGTCAATTACTATACAAAAGTCAAATAAGAGGTGGCGACACCCACCCGTCAAGAAATGAAATAACACACTTGGACCATCTACAACTTGGTGGTTCCGTTTCTTCCCACGGTACATTTGATCAATCCGTTAGGGTCTGGCGATGGGTAGAACAACTCCTTGTTGTCCTTAATCCCCTTCCAGCTCAAATCGTACAAGATGTAGTGCTTGTTTGGAAGCTCATAGGTGACCGTGTCCACCTCTGGCGCCGCTTGCAAGATGTCGTGAGACATGTTGTACATGGTGGCTTGCACGGAGGGAGAGTTCTCCTTGGCAAAACGGTCCAAGGTGATTTGCCTTGCTGCGTTGTAGGAGTGGTCGAAAACACCGTTGTCTGCGTGCTTAAACACGTCGTCGAGGGTCTTGAAGCACGAACTGAACTTCCAGCTGGCGTCCACGTCCGTCGACAAGATTCTGTCGGTAGTGGGCTTCAAGATGGTGTAGTCACATTGGTGGAAACCATAGAACATCGACCCGGTGGACTTCAACACGGTCAAGTCCTTGATGGACGAGGTGATGGTGAGCTTTCCCGACGTCTTGGAGTATTCCAAGTGGGTTCTTCTGGTCTCGGGGCCCTCGTTACGGAACGAGTGGTCGTGGGGCTTGCCGTCAACCGCAAACTTGGACCATCTCGATTGAACAATGGTGATTTCAACCCCCAGAACATGCGCGTACTTGGTGGTGAAGTGCTTGGCCAAGTGGGCGGCAAACCGCTCGATGGGCCAAACATCGGTGTTCTTGGCCTCCACCAAGATGGTGTTTTTCACGGTATCGGTAGGCACAACCGGCGAGTTGTCGGCCTTGGTGTAAGACACGTCAAACGCTCCTTTCAACAACACTCTGCAGTTGGCCTCAAGCACGTCCTGCACTTGCGGGTTGTGCTGGTCCTTCTTGACCTTCAAGAACTTGACGTTTCCCTTTCCGTAGGTGGAATCCAATAAGACTGACATTGAGTGGGGTGTTTTTTTTTTTGTTTTTTTGTTTTGTGTAACAAAGAGAGGGGGGCAAATAAAGCGGGGTAGTGGAGCTTTAAGTGTTTTTGGATTGTGTTTGGGTGGAATCCAATCGTATTTGGGGTAATTGTATTATTTAATATACGTACCAGAGGAATTGGCTGATATTTATATTCCCCACGTTTGAGCCTTTTGGCCCGGCTTATCTGGCAGTGCGCGAGAATTTCGGAGATCACCGCGAGGTCGTGGGAGTGTGTAGATGGGGCGGCGCCGGGAGATGCCGCGGGGCGGAATACATCCCCAAGATAAAACCCCAGGATAATAGGAAGTGGTTTTGGGTGATCCCGGCACATAATAGTCTGGCAGGAACGTAAGGAAGGATTTTTCAAATTTAGTGGACGCATATGCAGAACTCGGTTGTTTCGTATTGTGGCGGCACTACTTGTTTTTGTGCTCTTTGGTTGTATTATTGTGTGTCCTGGGTAATCTATAGTTATGGATTGCAGGGCCCACTGGGGAGGCCGCGCGGAGATCTCCGGCGACGTGAGGAAGATGGGGCCACTTTGAAAACGGAGACAAGCGCAATGGAGGCCGGGGAAATGATGGGCATATGCAGGAATTTTATGGGTTTTATGGGTTTTATATTTTATGGTTTTTAGATAGCAAAGGTTTTAAAGAGGTTGGTGATTTCCTTGGACTCTCCGCGTTTATGCCTTTCCGCCTTTTTTAATTGCCCATTTCCTTTATTGCGTAACCGAGCTGCCCGTTAAATTGGTGCGGGAAACACCGAGTGGCACCTTGGCCGCGCCATAGTTAATAACAGAATGATTGATTTCGTCCATCCGTAGAAGGAAAACACGATTCTTTTTTTTTTTTTTTTTTGGTTTTTTTCTCATGTACTCGAACATCTCACGTTATTGCTGAATATTCGTTTTCTTGCCCCTTGTGTTGTGTATTTTCACTTGGGTTAGTACTTGCTAAATAAATAACGCCGTGAGGACATCGTTATTAATCCATGGCCCTCGCCATCTTCCCTGTGCGGCCAGCGAAACCAGAATACGCAATTAAAAAGCAAAAACAGGACAATGAAGGCAGAAACTTTCCAGAGGCGTTTTAGCCTGAATTCCGCTTTTTCCGCAATTTCCGGGCCCTCTGCATTACTCCCTTCGGCTCCGCTTAGCTTCTGGCCATTCTAAGCTGTAACTCTAGGGCCGCTATTTTTGTCCAACAATTAGCTTGTTCATTTTAGGAAATGCCCACGCCGGGTTAAACCGGCACATTGGAAATAAATGGATTTTAGCAATGGGCCATGGAAAGAGCTTTGACTATGCCAAATCCTTATATCGAGGAGAACCTGCGAGAGCCAATATGGAGAAACCAGAAATGCAACACAGATTCCGTAGTATTCTTTTACTATGCAAAACTCTCGTGAGTCTACATTTACAATTACTTCTGAAAGACACAAACTTTTAATAAACCCTTTGGTCATGTTTAATTCCAATATGGGTGACTTCCCATCCACAGGCTTTCCGTGGAAAAGTGCCCTGGTATCGGAATAGCCAGAATTCTCAGGGATCTTATCTCTGATATTAGGCTTGCACGACAGGAGTTTCTGATAACCAGAATAATAGGCGATTGTTTGATATTGAATTGCTTCCTGAAGATACCGAAATGACGGATCAAGGTTTTCGTTGGTCTCTCATAATGGGTAGCAAACCTTTGCAGCATGCATAATTAGAAACAAAATCACCCCATTCACCATGATGGAAAAGATTCGGATTATTCAGCTTATTTTTTTTTCTTTTGCCCAACGCATGGTCTTAATACGTACTTACTCCTGTCCAATTGACCAATCGGTTTTCAGTAAAAATGAGTACTACGTATATAGAGTGGTCCTTACACATCTTCGGATGGATATACTGGATGTTTATTGCCCCAAATTATATTGGTGCAGTAAGAAGCAATTCTGGTGCTTACAGCTAAAACTTGTTCCAACACCGCCAATTGGTCTACCTTTTAAAAATCGGCTTTCCTGCAAAATGAAACTAGCATGAGCAATTAACACGGCCAACACAGCCAAACACTAGCCGATACACATATTCTAAAGGGTTTATTCCATCCAACTCCCTCTATTTCTATCTTCTACACGCCAAATACTCTGCTCCCACTCCTACACAATGCTTCTTTGGGCAGCTTTTTTGGTTTTCGTTATTTCATTTGCCCAATGTCGGCCCATACAATCCATCTGCGTGCTCAAGCTACAACACGAGCACAACCTGCAACCCAATCACAACCGTAAAAATATAAGAGTAATGGGCTACCTGGTGAGGGC